>JACXSL010001565.1:0-362026 GCA_019514585.1 Dendrobium officinale
GGACTTTTTTGTTGCACTACCTTCTTTCTCTCTATTTTTTATATAATCGCATTCATCGTAATTAGCATAAATTGTTCTCAGTTTATGGAAGCCCTTAATTGCTTTATTATCATCTTTCTTTTCATATTTTGTTCTGGTCTTGTGAATAAAAACCTCAATGGTAAACCTTATGCTATTTTTTCGACTAAAGTTCTTTATCAGGAGCATTGTTTGGAAGAAGATTATTAGAAAACTTGGAATGAATGTCATCTATCACACTCGGCTAAGGGAGGGGAGATGTGAAATACCCGCATGACTTTTTGTTAGTGGAGACCCCCTTGGCCCCTTTCCCACCCCCAACTACACATACTAAGGACTTCCACCCTATTTGGAAAGAACTGAATTATTAACATCCTCTATGCTAATTATATTTCTTTCAAATAGCATGAAAATACTTATTTAGAGGGAGATAAATATGAAATATCTAAATTATCTAAAAAAGGTTGATCCTCATTATCAATAAATCTCATCAATATTTTTAAATTCTCGATGACATAATTAAGATAATTAAAACATGATTTTATGGGTGTAGCTTCAATGCATGCAAACAAATACATTCTTTACTTTTGATAAAATTTGTTGGAGAATTTTTTTTTTTTTCGTATATAATAACTAGCTTGAGGCCACAATCGCTCTGTGGTTTTGTTCCTTGAACATCATCTTTATGAAAATCTTATAGTCCAAACACAATTGCATTACTAAGAAGATTTTTTTGTCCATTTTTGTCTATTTTATCTTCTTTTTTAATCTGTGGCATTTTCTTAATGTCCTCATCAGTGCTTTTGCAAGCCACTTTTGAATATAAACACAACGCCTTTTGTTTTTTCAAAGCCTAAACTCTTTGAACTATTGTACTTCTTGATTTTTCATATCTCATGACCATCATATTTCTCATTAATATTTTATACCAATGGTTTTAGGGAATGTGAAACCAAATGAAATCAAAGTTTAATTTAATACAACAGATCATCACATCCCATTTTTAACTCGGAAAAACCACTTGATATTCAATAGCAATATATTGTTCAACTATTCAATATAGCCTTAAAGGAAAATTACGGATGTGGGCAAAGAAGCTAGTCCATGAAACTAAAATTAGATAGGAACTTGGAATGATTCCTTACAGGAAGTTAAATATTTTATGCATTCAGGAAAATAAATGGGTTGGAGATAAGGCTAAGGAAATTGATAGTTTAGGATTTAAACTTTGGTATTCGGGTAGGAGTCGTACTAGAAATGGTGTAGGTGTTATTATAGATAAGAGTTTAAAGGATAATGTTATAAAAATTAATAGGATTGGAGATAGAATTATAGCTTTAAAGATTGTTGTTGATGATAAGATTGTTAATATTATAAGTGCTTATGCTCCTCAAGTAGGTTTGGATATGAGTTCTAAATTAAATTTTTGGAATGACTTAGAAGAATTAATACAAAATATACCTCTTGAAGAAAGAGTTTTTATTGGAGGAGATTTAAATGGACATGTTGGTAGAGAGGTAGATGATTTTAAAAGCATTCATGGTGGCCATGAATTTGGAACGACGAATGAAAGTGGCAAGACCATATTAGATTTTTGTTTAGCTTATGATTTTTTTAATTGCTAATACCTTATTTAAGAAAAGAAATGAGCATCTCATCACTTATTAAAATGGATATAATACAACCCAGATTGACTATTTTCTT
Organism: Dendrobium officinale; assembly: GCA_019514585.1. NCBI lineage: Eukaryota > Viridiplantae > Streptophyta > Magnoliopsida > Asparagales > Orchidaceae > Dendrobium > Dendrobium officinale. The sequence goes on from JACXSL010001565.1 coordinate 1,723, forward strand.
ATTAGAAAATTAAATCGTTTAGATTGCAAAGATTGTAAAGTTATTCCGAGTGAAAATTTATGTACCCAACATCGATTATTAGTTTTGGACTTTAAGATAAAGGGGCATAAAATAAAAAATAAAGTAAAACAATTTTCTAGGATTAAATGGGGGCATTTAAAGAATATTAACAAAAATTTTTTTGGAAATAAGATTTTAGATCTTAAGATTTTGTCTGTGCATGAGGATGCTAATATTATGTGGGAAAAAGTGGCTAGTGATATTAAGAATATTGCAAAAGATGTCCTTGGAGTATCAAAGGGAAAAACTACCAATAGTAAAAATAGTTGGTGGTGGAATCCTAATGTGCAAGAAAAAATTAAAAATAAGAAGCTTTGTTATAAAAATTGGTTTATTTTTAAAAATTCTGATAATTGAGAATTATATAAAGTGGCTCATAAGGATGCTAAGAAAGCAAATATGCGATGCAAAGGCATTAGCTTTTAGTGATTTTATATAATAGATTAGATACTAAAGAGAGAGAAAGATATATGTATAAGTTAGCCAAACAAAGAGATAGGAGTAGTATGGATTTAGTTCAAGTGAAGTGTATTAAAGATGAAGATCAAAAAATACTTTTCTTAGAAGATGATATTCAACAAAGATGGATGAGATATTTTGCTAAACTTTTTAATGAAGATTGTGAAAATAAGATTGACTATAGTGACCTTAGCACCCTAGATGAAAATAAAGATTTATGTTTTTATCGGCGTATTAGTAAAACTGAAGTTAGAGAGGCTTTAAAGAAAATGAAGGGTGGAAAAGCTGTTGGACCTGATGATATTCCAATAGAGGTGTGGAAATGCTTAGGAGATGAAGGAATTTCATGGCTTACTAAACTTTTTAATACTATTTTGAAGACTAAGAAGATGCCAGATGAGTGGAGAATGAGTGTGTTAATTTCCTATTTTTAAGAATAAAGGTGATGTACAAGATTGTGCGAATTATAGAGGTATTAAGTTAATGTGTCATACTTTAAAACTATGGGAGCGAGTTTTGGAGCATAGGTTGCGGCGTGATACTAATGTTTCTCAAAATCAATTTGGATTCATGCCGGGTAGGTCGACTATGGAAGCCATACATTTATTAAGAGGTTTGATGGAGAAATATAGAGAAAATAAGGAGGATCTACATATGATATTTATTGATTTAGAAAAAACATATGATAAAGTTCCAAGAGAAGTGCTATGGAGAGTTCTTGAAAAGAAAGGAGTCAATAATGCTTATATTCAAATCATTAAAGATATGTATGCAGGAGCTATTACTTGTGTTCAAAACACAAGGTGGATTGACCAAGTATTTCCCTATTTCGGTTGGGTTACATCAAGGATCAGCCTTAAGCCCATTTCTTTTTGCTTTAGTCATGGATGTTCTCACTAGACATTTGCAAGAGGATGTACCTTGGTGTATGCTTTTTGCTGATGATATTCTTCTTGTTGATAAGACTAGAGAGGGAGTTGAAGGTAAACTTGAATTATGGAGGTCAACCTTAGAGTCTAAAGGTTTTCGCTTAAGTAGATCTAAAACGGAATATATGGAGTGTAATTTTAGTAGTAATAGACCTAGTGAGGGGTTTGTGACTTTGGGCGATCAAGTCATTAATAAGAGTACACGTTTTAGATATCTTGGATCTATTGTTCAGAGTGATGGTGAAATAGATGGGGATATTATCAGCAGAATTCAAGTTGGATGGTTGAAGTGGAGGAATGCATCGGGCTTGTTATGTGATAGAAATGTACCCCTCAAACTTAAGGGAAAATTCTATAAGATGGTAGTGAGGCCTGCAATGCTTTATGGTGCTGAATGTTGGCCTTTAAAAGAGAAGCATAATACTAAGTTAAGTGTGGCAGAGATGAGGATGCTCAGGTGGATGAGTGGCTTTACCCTTAGAGATAGGATACGAAATGAGCATATACGTGAAAAGGTTGGAGTAGCTCCAGTAGAAGATAAGATTAGAGAAAGTCGCCTTAGATGGTTTGGTCACATAAAACGGCGGCCTTGCGATGACCCGGTTAGGAGAGTAGAGGTATTAGATTTGACTTTTTGTTAAGAAAGGTAGGGGTAGACCTAAAAAGACCTGGTTAGAAAAATATTAGGAATGACCTTTCTTTGTTAGATTTAAACGAGAATTTGACTTTTAATAGGACACAATGGAGAAAAAGGATTCATGTAGCCGACCCCACGTAGTGGGATAAAGGCTTGATGTTGTTGTTGTTGTACTGAAGTATAAATTTGTGGCCCTAAAACTTTCATCCTTTGATACTAATCTACTTTTAGAACCTAGAACCTAGAACCAAACTAGAACCTAGAACCCCTAGAACCTGGAAACTAGAACCTCTTAAAAAAAATAAAAAAATTTACTTTTAGAACCTCCAATTTCTATCTTTTGCAGGAATGTGAATCAGATGGTGCTAATCAAATGATCGGACATCTTAGGGATCTTATTTCAAGGACAAAGTATGGGCATAAATATGGTTTGTATCCTCCATTTCCAAGTTCAACCATATGAATTCTTTTGGTTGTTTCTGTTCTAGCATTCACTACTTGTTTCCTCAGGAAATTATGAACTTGATTTTGCTGATGACTTCAGCTATACAGATCCAGTAAGATTATCTGCTAAAGAGTTTTTACAATTGATTTCAGGATGATTATTTGAATTCTCCTACTATAGTGTACGGAAATAATTCCTTGCAGGTAGATGGCAGCGTAGCATCAAAGCAAGGTATACGATTTGTCTTCACAGATGGCTCAAGAATAATATTTCGCTTATCGGTATGCAAGATTCATACTCCTCTCTTCCTAGAAGGAAAAGCATTGACTAACTATAAATTGCCAGCTAGAATCTTTTGTGAATCAACTACAAATTATTAGAATTTATATTCATTACAAGATTACTTTGGATCATATTCATTTTTGTTCTAATTAGAAGAAAGCTAATTATTACTAATGATACTTTGTTCCTTTTCAGGGCACTGGCTCAGCAGGTGCGACGATTCGCCTTTATGTTGAGCAGTTTGAGCCTGATGTCTCCAAGCAGGACATGGATGCACAGGAAGCCTTGAAGTCATTGATAGGTTTTGTGAAACTTGTGTTTATTTATTGTTTGAAGCAAAAAGTGGTCACTTTTATTAGTTTGGAAGTCACCAATAACTGGCACAATAAAATTTAATTTTGGGTGAGTAGGCAATGGTTGACCTAGAATGTCACTTTTAAATGATGTGCCATAATTACTCAAATTATTATGGAAAATAAGTAATTATAGATTAATTCTAAGATTAATATTAGATTAACAACATGAAGTTGAAAGTGAAAAATCGAGTTAAAAAAATCAGTGGATACAATGATTAGAAGACAAATAAGTATTACATGTTTACAAGAAATTAAATAGAAAGGGAAATATTTTGAAAACATTGCTAATTGTTATAATCTATTATATTTTTGGAGTCTTAAAATATGATTGAATTATAATCAGTTGTGGATATTGGGTTGAAAAACAAAATATTTGAGGTGAAAAAGTTTAGTGATAGAATGATTTCTAATAAGTTTTTTATTTGTATGGAAATTATGGTGGGGTTAGTGACGTTTATTTTTGCATCGAGCCCGATTCAACCCGGATCAAGCCGATTCGAACCCAATTGGGCTTGATCAACTCGATCGAACGTCGTCAAATTAAAATTGACCTGAATCAAGTTTTAATTTAATCAAATCAAACTCAATTTCATTAAATTAAAATCAATTTGATCGAATCGACCCAAATTCGATTTGAATCGAATCCAATCGAGCCTTGTCAAACCAAATTTGACGCAATTCGGTACTGATTCGAGTCCAATTTTACAAAATTGACTTGATCGGACCCAATCAGACCTGAATCGACTCAAATCGGTTCAGGTCGAGTCCAATTCAGATTCAATTTCAGCCCTAATTGATCAATTTGGGCTAAAATTGACTTTTCAAATCAAATTTCTCAATCAGGTGCTAAGATCTCATCTCAAATCATGCCCAATTTCACATCAAATCCCACAAAAAATCCACTCTAGTGGATTTTCTTTCATTTCGCACACAACGAGGAGGCAGGATTGGAGCGTTTGGGCGGCGGGCTTGGCTTCGTGCGTCTCATACGAAGAGTGAGAGTGAGGAGAAAAAGGCATTTAGCCCTCTTTTGTTGTGTCCATCAGAACCAGAACCAAAACCAGAGGAGAGAGAGATCGAGAGAGGGAAGCTCCACGTGAAGCCCGATGTCTGCGACCCCTTCTTGTGTGCAAAACTCCTACCTGCGCCAGGGATTCCCGTCCGCGACTCCTGCCTCCATACGGAATCACCGTTCAACCTTGCCAAGCCACTCGCCTCCCTTCTCGTCATGCCCTCCGGGTGCTAATTTCTCAAGGCCACCGATTCCTGGCTATCGTTTTTCTCTTCCTTGGGTCAAGAGAGGAAAATATCTTCCCATCTTCCTTCATTTCTCTAAGTGGAAGAGTATAAACTTGCTCTTTTCTATCTCTCAAGCAAAAGAGGAAAGGTAGTGGAGGCTTTTCAGTCGTTGTAGGAGTTCATTTTTCCTTCCCCATCGTCTCCGACAACTTCAAGGCAACAAGGTCAGCAGTTTGGAGCTCTTGGACAATAGAGGCGACGTCCGAAGCGGCTTGAACAATGATTTGGAGCATTTGGACAGTGGTGACGACGTCCGCAGCGGCTTGGACATCGGATTTCTATAGCTTTCTTGCTTTTTGACAAGGCGATTGGATTGTGGCATGCGCTGTGACAACCCGTCAAAGTAAATTTCTCAAAAACTTAGGAAAAGCCCTAAGGCCCCCTAGCCATTTGTTGTGTGGTTGATGATCCGAAGCCTTAGGTCCATAGAAAACCTTTCTTTTATTTTTCCAACCCAAGAAAATCCTTTACTAGCCGCTGTCCACTTGTTTGGATTGTGGAAATCAAGTGATTTCTTATGATTTGCTCTCATGTGAGAGCTAAAAGGATGGTGACAAGGCGACGGTTCATTGAACTTGTGTTCAATGTCTCTATTTTGCATGCAATGCAGTCATGTTGAGCTCAATATCTTCACCTATGATCAAACCCTAGGTTGTGTTGTTATTCAAAGTTAAATTGAATGCTTAGCTTGCATGTCCTCCCAAAAATTCACCTATGATCAAAACCTAGGTTGTGTTGTTATTCAAAGTTAAATTGAATATTTAGCTTGCATGTCCTCCGAAAAATTCCGTGTCATATATATTCTTACTCAACGCTAGTGTCATGACAAATAGACATATGATTTAGGATTTTGGTAAAGCTTGGGGATTTCGTCATAGCTCTACTATATATCAATAATACATTTGATGACTTGTTGTAAGATCTAATGTGAATCCCAAAGGTTCATTTTGTAAATCCTTGAGCAAGTGATGTTGGTCAAGAGTCTATGAGGAAAATAACCATGATTTATTATTCTATTATGCAAATTCTCTAAAACATTGGAAACTCATCTCTATGCATTTAATGAATCAAATCATCTCAAAATTAATTTTATTTTTTAAAAGCTTTAGATGCTTGTTTCCTATCATATCATGAATCAAGTCATGTGCCATAGATCTTTTGCTAAGATTAGCAAATCCCTTAATTTGCAAAATTTTCTAAATATGCTCATTTAATCTTAAGTGTTAGTGAAATTAATTTGGAGCGTTTCATGGACCCCAAAGGCCCATGATTGATGCCCCAGCATACTTAGAGATTACTTACGCTTATTTTCTCTAATTTGCAAATTAATGCTACCAAATACAAGCTTCCAAATTTCTAAATCATATCAAAAATTGATTTAGGGAAAACTCTCCAAGGCGTTAGGAAATGGTCTTGAGTCTTCCCTTCTCCTAACAAATCCAAAACATTCATACAAACAATAGGAGAACTGATGAGGACATCGAAGATCAACGGCTACGATCTTGAGTTATTTATTTATATGTACTAATTTATTTCATATTATTATTTTTCCCTTTATACCCTTATGGGTGGTCATGTAATATTGTAGCCCGAAGGGCATTTTAGTCTTTTATTTCTTTTCTTTTCATGAGGCCTATTTATAGGCTAGTTGTTTTGTATTTTGGGATGATGATTATTGATAATAAAAAGTTTTATGTTCTTGTTGATCTCTTAGTGAGTTCATGAGAGAAGAAGCCCGAGGAGGGTAATTCGCAATACCCGTCAATCTTTGGAAGAGTCCGAGGTTCGCGGTTCTTACGATCTCTGTGTGAGTTCGTTAGTTATCTCTATCTTTCTCGTATATTTTTGGTTATCTCCTTTCTCCCCTCTTCATGCACATTCTTCTTCTCCTCCATTGACTACCGCGAGCCAAGTCAAGAGTGGAAGAAACCGAAACCTCCACTAGCATCTCCACCCTAGCTCCACCCGTCCCACCCGCCGGCCACCTTGCCGCCGGCCTCTCCCCTCGCCGCCATTTTCCCCCACGCCTCCCTCCCCTAGCCTTCATTGGAATTTGAAATTTAAAATTCAAATTCTTTCCAAATTGGGAAGTTCCATTTATGAAAATTTTTTGAATGAATTCAAATTATAAATTAAATTAATTTGGATTTATTTAGAATTTTCCTAGTCATCATTCATGTTTGGAAATCCCTCTCCCTCTCCCTCCTCCAATTTTGAATTTCCCTCATTAATGACTTTCCTAATTAAGCCAAATTAAATTAGGGAATTAATTAAGGGGAGTTACAATCTTTTGAAATTCAAATTTCCTCATAAATTTATTTAAATTAGGGAGTTACATGAGGCAATTAAAATCTGAAATAAAAATTTCAGATTTTGATTAATTACTAGTGGTCCCCACCTACTTAAATCTCAAGCCTCTCTCTCCTATCCAATTAATGCCCCAATTAAACCACCAATCAAATCATTAATGCTCCCATAACCCAGCCAGCCCCTTCCCCTTTCACTCCAAATTAGTTTGTGACATATTTGGCATGCTCCTAAGTAAGGAATTTAATTCCAGATTCTTCTCCACTGCTGGGCACAGATTTTCCCATAATATTCCTCTAGTTTCCTTGCATCTAGAGAGCCGAAATCTTGAATTTTCCTTGTCCAAGTTGCTGCCCAGATTTCTGGACAGATCTTGTGTGCCGTCCAAAATTTTCCATTGCCAAAACAGCTGTCCAGATTTCGTATATTTGCTGTCTGGAAATATAGCAGGTCAACCTTGCTGTCCTGCATTCCCAAGTGACCTTTCTTGCTACCCAGAGTTCCGTCAATCAACAAATTGCTGTCCAGAAAACCCCAAACGTCCACAGCAGCTGTCCAAGGTTTCCCTAAGCCTTGAAGGTGGCTGTCCTGGACTGTTCTGAGAGCTTGAAGTTGCTGTCCAGGGAAAATCTGCACTTGTATCTTGCTGTCCAGTCAATTGGAAGGTCTTCAAACGTTGTTGTCCGGACGTTTCAAATTGTTGACCACGCTTTCAAGAAGGTTCATGAATGCCACCTACTTCCTTCCAAGCCTCCCTACAGCCTCCGGAACTTCGTATCTTCCGATTATTTGGATAAACTGTCCCTCCAAATCTTTAATCTCTTAGTCGCTACTCAATTGAGGTTTATAAGTGATTCATGAAGGTTCATGCCATTTTCTCCGTTAAAACCTAATAATTGGATGAGTTGTGTGAGAGATCTTCTCATAGCAACTAATCTTATTGTTAGTCTAGGGATATTTGTGGAAAACCATTCATGTACGCAACATTAGATTGTCTTGATTGTTATATGATCTTAACTCTTACCCGTGTGATTCAACCGTAAGCTCGTTTTTCCGTTCTTAATGTTTTATCTCGTCGTTCAAATTATTATAAATATATAATTATTTGTTCTATCTAAAATTAAGCGTGCAAACTTTCATTATGAAACCCATCATCGCATGTACGTTTCACATCAAGAACTCTCTTTCATGTACTCATCTTTAGGATTTCTTTAGATCGTAGTAAATTGATCTTTAGAGCTTACATATAAACATTCTAGTGGTGATTAGCTTACATGCCTCTAGGTTCTTTATATAACGCCACAAGTTATCTTCCAAACTCAAAGTTGTAGCCTTGTAGGAACAAATCCCTCCTACCCAAATCTCTTTATCATGCCAAAAGTGATTTAGGAATCCTTTCAATGCATTGAGAGCTCTCTAATAGTCTCCCCTTCCTCACGCATGATGGTATGGAGGAGCTTTAAAACACTTCATTGCATGAATCATTTTAACTTAGGATCAAAATCCTAGGTTCATGCTATTCTGTCTGTTGATAAGAAATCAATAAACTATATTCCCTCTTCCTCATGTATAATGATTAGAAGCTCCCAAAGTTTTCAAAACAATGTCATTACATGAGTCAAGGGAACTTGGGAACAAATCCTAAGTAACCCATACCTTGTTTGTTGATACAAGATCAACAAACATTTATTCAATACCTTTTCTGCATTGTAATCTGAAGTACCCTCCAAGGTTTTGAGGAGCTATCATTGCATGATAACTTTTAGCTTAGAACCAAATTCTAAGTCTTTCTATATCGTTTGTTGAGACATAAAATCAACAAACAATCACCCATCCTCTCCTTTCATATATGATGACTTATAATTCTCCAAAGTTCTAGCATGCCATCATATGAAGATTTTTGGAATTTTAGAGCCAAATTTTAAGCTCCTTCTATCATTCGTTGAGGCACAAGATCAATGAATGAATATCCTCCCTAGGCCTAGGATTATAATCCTAGCCTATAACATTTACCTAACCTATCACATTTAGTAGTAATAGATCTAGTGAGGGATTGTGACTTTGGGCGATCAAGTAATTAATAAGAGTACATGTTTTAAAAATCTTGGGTCTATTGTTCAGAGTAATAATGAAATAAATGGTGATATTATTAGTAGAATTCAAGTTGGATGGTTGAATTAGAGGAATGCATTGGGCTTGCTGTGTGATAGAGAAGTCCCCCTTAAACTTAAGGGAAATTTCTATAAGATGGTGGTGAGACCCACAATGCTTTTTGGTGGAGAGTTTTGGCCATTAAAAGAGAAGCATAATATTAAATTAAGTGTTACAGAGATGAAGATGCTCAGGTGGATGAGTGCTTATTCTTGGAGACAAGATATGAAACGAGCATATACGTAAAAGGTTGGAGTACCTTCAGTGGAATATAAAATTAGAGAGAGTTGCCTTAGATGGTTCGGTCACATAAAACGACAGCCTTTTGAGACCCTGTTAGGAAAGTAGATTCATTTGATTTGACTTATGTTAAAAAAGGTAGATGTCGAACTAAAAAGGCTTTGTTAGAAAATATTAGAAATGACCTTTCTTTATTAGATTTAGATGAAAATTGGACTCTTAATAGGACAATGGAGAAAAAGAAATGATGTAGTTGACCCCATGTAGTGGGATAAAGGCTTGATGTTGTTGTTGTTAATGATGATGAAATGTTGAATGCATTTTAGAAATTGAAGTGTCTAATAGGGCTTTTTATTTGTTGACAATTGATAATATTCTTTATGATTGGGTGTTGGTACAAACCTCCACAATTAGTTTTCTTGATATACTGAACAAGTTTGTTGGGCACGTAACCATCTACATGTTATTTGGTGACCTTATTCTACATCCTGTGCATAAGCAACCTGTGAGATTGTAGTTGAATGAATGACCACCACCTCAATATCAACTTGGATGTTCGACCTTAAAAAGCAAGGTTATTGTGAGGGAGGTGCAATGATGTGAATCCACGTATTATTTGTTTAGGAGTTAATAGTGAATTAATTAGGATGAGTAATTTGCTTAATGGATTGTAAGCGTATAAATACCCCGGTTTTTGAGTAGGACGAGACATGGAAAACATGATTAAAATCCTCTTATTGTATCTTCTCTCTTTCTTCTTTCTTTTGAGACTGCTGAACATTTGAATATTCAAGTTTTGTGGGCTCTGAAAATTCGGCCCCGGCCTCCGCTCGCTTTTTCTTATTCGGCGAGGGAGTTTTAAACGAACTAGGTTCCGAGGTAAATTTTGGAAGGCAGATGGGTTTGTAGATAAGACACTACCCAGAGATTTCGCCCTCATCTTGCGAGGACTTTATAATCTGAGTTCTGGTTTCCTATAGGCGCAAGCCCCTATAGTTAATTACCCCTCCCGATCACGAGAGAGAACTTTCGATTAAGGCTAGTCATCAATCAGATACGTAGAATATACGTGTTATCTGGCATATAGTAGCAGCATAAACTTGGATTTGGAAATTGATTGGGTTTGGATATTTGGAAATTGAGTTTGAATTTGGGTATTTGAAAAGTTGGGAAATTTGATATTTAAAACTGGAATTTTCACCATCTGGAACTTAAAGCGTATGGTGGGGGAATGGATGATAGACCCGATCAAGATCCCATGGTTCCGTCATCCCGGGCCATCGTGGTCCCTGGTCTACTTAGTCAGAGGAGGTAGTCGACCCAACCTGACAGATAGATCCTTGTCGGCAGCCATGGGTTGCTTCGTCCAAGGGAACCTTGTAGACCGGGGTTGAATGTTTGTCTAAGGGGACAAATTTAAATCCACCTTAGCTTACAGAGGGCTTTGTGCCCTATCGATCATATCCTATTGATTCATATCTCAAGGATTTAACGCCATTAAGGAACGTATTGGCTCTGGCCATAACCGCTATATCTGTGGTGCCATTTGGCGGCAAAACCACTCGGTTCAGAGGGCCCCGGGTCATAACCGTTTTACCTGCAGCGCCATTTGGCGGCGAAACTGCCGGTTAGAGGACACGTACCACGTCCTTATTGGCAAGAGATTATTTGAGAATGGATCCTAGTGATATTTTCGACTAGGCATTTGGCTCTTTGTGAGCTAGAGTTTATTTGAATTTGTCCACCCCGGCAGGCAGACTGTTGCGGAGGGTGAATGGATTTTGCTTTAAGCGTTGAGATGGATTGATTTCATTTTAAACTATTTTTGGAATTTTTTGAATTTTGAGATTTTTGTGGAGTTTTGGATTTTTCTGGGATTTTGGGTGGAGCTTGAAAAGTATTTGGAATGGACTTTTGAGAGACAATTGAAAATATTTGGGAACCCCTCCGGTTGAGATTTGCATTCAACACGGCCATCATCGGGGTGTTTGAGGTCATTTTCACTTTATGGATTGAACCTTGTCAACTCTATCGGGCTGTCGACAGAGGATCGGGTTTTGTAGGCTTTTTGCCCTTGTAAGTGAATTCTTTTGATTAAAGGCTTTGGAGGCCTGATATGAATGTATTAAAACAAATATACTGGTCACCACAACCGTATATTTGTTTGAGAGTTCAAACCTTGTCGATTCCTATTGATCCGTATAGGAGGATCGGGTTCGAACTAGAATTCACTTATCAACCCGCGCAACATCCCTAGGCATCGCGTGTGTACCAATAACACGCTCGCCGGGGCCCATGCGGGTTTGGGGGCATTTTATAATTAAACCCTGTCGACTCCTTTTTACCTTTTAAGGAGGATCGGGTTTAAAATTTGATAACCCGCGTAGCATCCCTAGACGTCACATGTGTACCAATAAACGCTCGCCGGGGCCCATGCGGGTATTATAATTATTTTTACCCCTTTTAGTGTACATATGTGTATACAATTTATAGTGCACGTGTAGGGGTACTTGGAATAGACGCCTTCTGTCTGCTTGTACGGAGGTTGCAGATTCGGTGGCGTAGCAGCTTCTGTATAGAATTGTTTGCTGCTTCTTACAGGTAGACTGTCGTGCACTATTTATTGATTTTCATAGGCGGGTCATAGTGCACTAACTAATCTCCTGCCTTAGGTCATAGGAGCTTGTACTTGTTGTAGTACTTCAATATTTGCACACAGACAATATGTTGGAAGCACGACTACTGTTCATCAAGAAATTTGTAAGCCCCTATAATCTTATCCAACTAAATGTTCATAACTTAGTTTAATTAAAATTCACTCAATCTTGATTTGATCTGACTTTCTCTTTCCAAAATTCGTATAGAAATCAATAAGTGCTTTATCAATTATGTCGTCTTCCTTGTTTTCCGTTATTAGCTTGAAGAACCCATCACTTCTACCTTGGATGATTGTGCCCTTGCTGATATCAAGATGTTCATCCCAAAAATGATCGTTGTAGCTCTTGACGTAGTTGGAGTAGTGTATGTACTCTCTACTTGCCGCTGTGAGTTTAGATTACCAAGATTTGTATTGTCTTTTAACAACACATTTGCCAAATCTTGATCATCAGAATGGATTGACATTAATTGTAGGAATGTCCCTAATATTCATCATATATTACAATGAACTTGTTGGTAGGAGACCACATTATTTGTGAGGATTGTTGTATCTTTTGTATACATCACATGCTGATCATCCTCCTCAACATGCGGCTCGCCTCACTGTCAAAAAGACTTTACATCCCTTCACATGTGTTGGCTCATGAATCATTGGATCTTTTATTGCCTTTGAACATAGCTTGTATTTTGTGTGTAGCTTCCTTCATTGATATTTGTATGTTGATTGACATGTTGATCTTTCGATACTTCAATGTCATTCTTTGTTGTTGATTGTGGACATATCATTCTTTATTCAATATTTGCTTGTGAAGAGGCTTCATTCATTGCAATCAATGATATGTTAAAATATGCAAGCTTTTTGTTTGATTATTGGTATCCATCAAAAAGATTTAGTTCTCTACTTAGCATGGAGTAATTACTAAGTTAGAGTCTCATGTTGTCACATTGAGTTTGCTCGAATTCGAATCAAATGCTTGCAAGTTTAAGTCCCGAATAAACTTGTTGAACTTAGCTTAAGTTCAAAGTTCTATGTATTAGTTCCTTATTCGGATTCAAATGCTTTTGCATATGATTCAAAACCTTGTGATTGTTCAAGTAACACTTGAATTTGCAAGTCTTCGCCATCTAATTTGAATCAAGCTTCAAGTTGTTTGGATTTAGCTTGAGCTTATCACTTATTAAGATTCAAATTAAGATCATTTTCAAGCTCCTTATGATATTCTACATTGTTCTTTCAAGTTCAATCAAGTTCTTGTAGTCTTGTTCAAGTTCGAGCTCAAATTCTATATCCACGAATTTTAGTTCAATGTCAAAGTTCACTGTCTTCTGAAGTCTTTGCAGATTTGTTCAAGTCAAGTCCAAGCCTTGTTGGCTTAATGTTCAAATCATGCTCTTACTCAGGTCCAGTTCAATTTCACCTTACTTGAGTTCAAATTTTATTAAGTCATTTGGATCCTGTTCAAAGTCCAAGTACAAGTCCCATTTTGTTGTTCTGTTGAGTTCAACCAAATCAAGGTCCCAAATTGTTCTTCTCATTTGACTTTCAAATCAAATGTAAGTTCAAATCTTATATTTTCAAATTTGTTTGGGTTTGAGTTCACTTAGGTTGATTGAATCAAGTTTATAAGCCCGAGTCCACCGTTCAATCAAGTCCAAATGTTCACAAGCTGAGTCCAAGTTCGATCGTCCTTTTTCAAATGTATCAATAATTCACCCGAAATTTCGGCAGCCTTCCGGCGTCCCCCCCGTTTAGGGGAAAACTACGGAAAAACTGGGCCTTTCCCACCACGCTAAGAAAAGCGTGCATGATAGATGCCCTCTTTCGAGGACACCGTGGCCGTGTAATTTTTCGATCCCCCACCACGCTAAGAAAAGCGTGCATGAGTATTATTTTTGTTTGTTAAAAAGTATTTTTTATTTTTTTTGAAAATATTTTGCAAGAACAGTTATTTCCCCGCAAGCGGGTACTTATGGGTATCCTCGCTTCGTCGTGCGCATCGCACCGGGATCCCTTCCCACCACGCTAAGAAAAGCATGCATAGGCGGGGTTTCCAAGGCGATACGAACTCCGAAGAAGGAATCTGGGTGATTACCCGCTTCGTCGCAAGCGTCTGGACGCACTCCCTCCCACCACGCTAAGAAAAGCATGCATAGGTGGTCGTTTTGTCTCGACTCATGCGTTGAAACAAGTTCTCGGAGTTTTAAGGTTTAGGAGTTATACCTGCGCGGGGTCGACGACGTTGGCTCGAAGAAAGGGAGAGAAGTGTTTCCTTCTCTTTTTTTTTTAAATTAATTATAATTAAAAAAGAAATTAATTATAATTAATTATAGCTAATAATGATTAAAAAAAATTAATAATAATTAACTATAATTGAATTTAATTAATTATAATTAATATGATTAATTAGTAATTAATTATAATAAATTAAAAATTAAGCATAATTAAACTTAATTAATTTTGCTTAACAAATTAATGATAATTAATTAATTCTAATTAAAAAATAATAATTATAATCAAATTAAATTAAGTTATAACTAATTTATAATTAATAATAATTAATCAAAATTTAAAGAATTAATTATAATTAAACTTATTTAATTATAATTAGGCTAACTAAAACTCCCTTAGAGTTTAAGTAGGATTAACAGAGGATTAAACTCCCTGTTAACAGAGAGTTTAATTCTCTGTTTTAAGGGATTTGGCCGAAGAAGCATGCCAACCGGAGATAGTTACCTCCACAGCAAGAGAACTATTATGGCTTTTGATCGGATAAAGCAAGAGCAGGAATGGAGAGGTGGAGAGACTCGGTCTAAAAGGAAGGCAGCGACTGGATGGAGAGCTCGGGCACGGTAGTGGAGTTCGGCTAGGGGCTCGGGAAGGAGACCTTAGGGATTTGGCTAGGACAAGAGGTAAGGAGCTCTCTTCTCTCTCTCTCTCTCTCTCTCTCTCTCTCTCTCTCTCTTTGTATGGACTGAACTGATCGGGCAAGGCTTACAGCCTTTTGGATCGGCACAGTGGAGATCAGAGGCGGCAGGAGAGAAGGGCGTCGGGGCTCTTAAGCTCGACACAGTGGAGGAGATCGCGTGTGGAAGGAGTTTCGGCTGTGGCTTGGAGTCGAGAGCGGAGAAGAGTCGTGAGCTGGGGTCGTGTGGTTGAGAGGCGTCGGCAGTGGGAGAGGGAGTAGCGACTGGAAGCGGAGTTTCGGGACAGAGAAGGAGATCGGGAGCTGGGGAGAGCTTCGGCAGTGGAGAAGGTGTCGTGGGAGATCGATACGAGCCAAGGCCTCCTCGGCCTCTATTTAACGACACTGAGCGGAGCGGAATCGAGGCGAGGCGCGGGATTTGTGGGAGGCGACGCGAACGGCGCCGAATCGGCGAGACTTCGGCAAGATTCGAGGATCCGGTGGGTAAGAGGTATGTATGCGATGCTCTTTGGTCTTTACGTGGAGGTCAACAAATGCCCCCCAACAAATGTGGTACGCGTCTAGAGCGAATCACGTTTGTTGTAAGCTGTTTAACTTTGTGGATCTCTAGATATTTGTTCTAGATTTCACACTAGGGTTTTCAATTAGTGGATCTCCAAAGTTTCTCTTGGATGTCACACTACAATTTTTCTTTAGTGGATCTCCAAAATTTGTTTGGATGTCACACTAAAACTTTCCTTTTCCATAGAGCTCTTAGATGTATCAATAGATGGTTGAGATGTTGATTCTTTTGTCCTGTGCTTTGTGCTGCGGACATTGATGGAGGATTACCTGATTTATCTTTACTGACTTGTCAGGTGATTTTTGTACTTTCGGCCCTATGCTTCTTGCTTTGGCGGGCTTGATGAAGGAGTAGATTCCAATGACCTAAACCCTGAGGTTTGTATTAGGTCGATGGCAAAAAGTCATCGGTCCAGAGCTTTGTGCATAACGGACTTGTTGATGACAGAATCCTCTTAGTTCAGCCTTGGGCTTTTCACGAACTTTGGGATAATTTTCTTCAGTCCTTTGCTTTGTGCTTTGACGGACTTGTTGAAGAAAGATTCCTTCGATCCTCGCTTTGTGCTTTACGGATTTGTTGAAGGATTTGCAGGTTTTGGATTCAATTGATTGTGCCGAACGTAGGTAGTATCTTGATTCTTAACCACTTGAGAAGACTTTAATCTGAGTCACTTGAGTTCATCAGATATCGGGAGAGCTAGAATTTGACAGCTCTTCGTTCTCTGGTTGCTGAAATGGGGATTCCTCTACTGCGGCCTTTCTTATGGCTTGTTGAGTAGATGGAGCTGCCAGCGATCCGGCCATATTTGGGCTTGTTGGATCCGACCTCTTACACCCATTCAGGCTTCAGACTTGAGCTATGGGAATTGCGCTCCCCAATGCTGATTTTGCTGAAGTTGATAGATTTAGAGTCATCCTTCGTGGTTGTAGATTTTGGAGCCTACGAACATTCAGTGGTTATTCGAGACTCATCCTTCCATTGGAACTTTGATTCTCCAGTCATTTGGGGAGAATTTTGTAGACTACGATCACTTGAACTGGTCGAGTCGAATTTGCTTTCGTACTTCCTACAGTCCTTACTGACGGGTTGACGAAGTGGGGGTTCCGCTACTACGGCCTTTCTTATGGCTTGTTGAGTAGACGGAGCTGCCAGCGATCCGGCCATATTTGGGCGTGTTGGATCCGATCTTTTACTCCCATTCAAACCTTAAGCTTCAGGCTGTCGAAAGACTTCAAACTTCTTCGGCTCAATTTTGTAGGAGTGTGTAGCCACAAAAGTCACTTTCCTGACCTTTGAGCCTTGATTTGTTGGAGAAGACGGTGTCTCTAATTCTTGAAAGATCACCTGCATATACTTTGAAAAATAAATATTTATATTCTTTAGCACAAAAGAATATCTGGATTGATAATTTTAAATATTTATTCGGGGATCTCGGCACGCAGCACGATGTCGACCCGAATAAATATTTAAAATGCCCCCTGTCTCGCAGGGACATTTCAGAATGAAATAGATTTGAAATATAAGATTTTAAATATTCATTTGGGGATCTCGGCGTATAGCACGATGTCGACCTAAATTAATATTTAAAATGCCCCCTGTCTCGTAGGGACATTTTGGATAGGCTTTGTTTCTTTGAGATTTTAAATATTTATTTGGAGTTCTCGGCACGCAGCGCGATGTCGACCCAAATAAATATTTAAAATGCCCCCAATCTAATGGAGGATTTTGAAATGCGTTCTTTCTATACAAGAGAATTTCAAAATATAAATAAACATGCATTAATAAATATGCATATAAAATTTTGATTATCACAAAATACATCAGATACGGAATTTTCATGCGTGATATTTCTTTAAATGTCGACCGTTGATTGGCGGCATAGGCCTCTGACCGTTCAGATCGATCAACTGATATGCTTCTCCTTGGTACACTTTCTCGATAACGAAGGGGCCTTCCCAATTAGATACGAATTTTCCACCAATTTTTCGGTGCGGGATGATTGGCCTTCTCAGCACCAGGACCAATTCCCCTTCCTGAAATGATCGAGGTCGCACCATTCGATCAAAGGACTTTGCCATTCTTCCTCGGTAGATTTCCAGGTTTTGTTGAGCTTGTAACCTGAGTTCATCAAGTGCGTCGAGCTCCTCCATTCTGAGGCGGGCTTTTTGCTCTTGACTGAGGTCATTCTGGATTGCTACCCGGAGTGACGGTAGCTCAATCTCTAATGGTAATACGGCTTCAACTCCGAATACCAAAGAATACAGAGTAGCTTTGGTTGGCGTCTTGTAGGTTGTACGATAGGCCCATAGAGCTTCAACCATCTTCGTATGCCACTCTCTTTTGTTCTTGGTGAGGATCTTCTTCAACAATTTCACCAGCGTCTTGTTGAAGGCTTCCGCCAATCCATTCGCACTTGGATTGTATATGGAGGAATATCGCCAATCGATTTTGTGCCGATCAACGAACTTGTAGATTTTTGTACTTTTGAATGCGGTACCGTTGTCTGAGATTATGCGGCGTGGTATACCAAATATGTAAACAACATTATGGGTGAAGAAATTGATCATATGCTCGGATGTGACTTCTCTGAATGGAGTTGCTTCTGCCCACTTGGAAAAATAATCCGTCGTTGCCAGAATAAAACGATGTCCCACTGAAGATGGTGGATCTATCGGTCCGATAATATCAATACCCCAGCATTCAAATGGCCATGATGCTATTGTTGGATGCAGAGGATTTGACGGTTGATGTATAACATCACCGTGGATTTGACATTCGTGGCACCTCTTTGCGTGGTCAATACAGTCTCTGACCATGGTTATCCAATAATAACCCATTCTCTTGATTTTAGCGGCCATTTTGGGACCTGACTGATGTGCTCCGCAAAGCCCTTCGTGGATTTTTGTCACCACTTTATCAGCTTCCTTGGTCCTTAGGCACCTTAACCACATTTGATCAAAAGCTCGCCTGTACAACATGTCATTGACATATGCATAGCGCAACGCCCTTTTTCGGATTTGTGCAGCCATAGACTTTTCTGTCGGGAGTTTGTTTTCCTTGAAGTAGTCAATGAATGGTTGTCTCCAATCATTTTCGACTTCAATATCTAAATAATTCCACCACGATTCTGAAGCTTGACTAGCTTTATATCTCTTGACTATATGATATTCTTCTGGAAAATTCTCCATGGCAATCTGATGAAGAGGCTGAGGGTCAACTGGAGTTTCATCCTGCTGACTTGAATCCGGAATTCCTTCTGCCCTCGGGAATTGTAATAGAGCGGGCTCCAAGACCCTACGAGTGTAAACCCCGATGAATATAGGACTCTCCACATTGATGTTCGTCATTTCTTTGGCTAATTTGGCCAGACAATCTGCTTTAGCATTCTGTCCTCGAGGAACTCGAGCCATTTTGACATTTGGTACTTGCTTCAGAAGCTCGAGGGCTCGCCGGTGATAGTGGGCCAATTCAACTTTGCCAACCTTGTAGATACCGAGGACCTGATTTATCACGAGCTGAGAATCACCGAAGATTTGAAGATGTTGGATCCTGACATCGATGGCAATCTCCAACCCTGCTAACAGAGCTTCGTATTCGGCTTCGTTATTGGTCCGAGGTTCAGTCAAACTGAATGAAAATCTCAATATGCCTCCCTCGGGTGCTACGAAAATGAGACCGATGCCACTCGGGCTCTTGCAATATTTGGAGGTCGTACAAGTCTAATCGACGATGCTCCGTCGAAGTACATTTCCCAGAATGGTAGCTTTTCATTCTCCTCAACCTGCATTATCTGCTCATCGGGCAAATCATCATTTAGTGGAGAATCGGCCGGGATTGGGTGTGCAGCGAGGAAATCTGCCAAGGCTTATCCTTTCACCACCTTTTGTGGCATAAATATGATTTCAAACTGCAATAACAATACTGCCCACCTGGCTAGACGACCTGTCAACGCTGGTCTTGTCATCAATAACTTCAGCGGATCGATCTTTGATATCAGCGTGATTTTGTGGGATAACATGTAGTGGCGGAGTTTCTGAACTGCAAAAATCAGCGCCAGACAATGTTTTTCAATAGGAGAGTAACGACTTTCTGCTCCAATCAACCTTCGACTGATGTAGTAGAGCGCATTTTCTTTTCCTTCTTCATTATTCTGGGCCAATAGTGCTCCTAGGGACTCTTCTAGTGCAGCTGTATACAGTATAAGAGGCTTCCCCGGAATTGGCGCTGCGAGAATGGGCGGATTCAATAGATATCTTTTGATGCTATCAAATGCCTCTTGACATTCTGCATCCCATTTGAAACGAACATCCTTCTTCATTAGCTTTGAAAATGGTTGGCACCTACCCGATAGATTTTATATGAATCTCCGAATGAAAGCCAGTTATCCTTGCAGCGACCGAAGCTGTCGAAGGTTCCTTGGTTGTGGCATCTCCGTGATTGCCTTAATTTTGTTGGGGTCGATCTCTATACCTCGATGACGAACAACGTACCCCAAAATTTTACCGGAGGAGACCCCAAAAGCATATTTGAGAGGATTCATCTTCAGATCAAACTTTTTGATTCTCTCAAATACAATTCTAAGGTTTTTTAAATGATCATTTCGGCCAAGACTTTTAATAACAAGGTCATCTACATAACACTCGACCTTCTGACGTATCAAATCACAAATATATATGAGTCATCGCCCGCTGGTAGGTGGCACCAGCGTTCTTCAGGCCAAAGGGCATGACTGTGTAGCAGAAAATCTCGATGGGCGTTCTGAACGATGTATGTTTTTCATCTTCGGGCGCCATTTTGATTTGATTGTATCCTGACGATCCATCCATGAAGGAGAACATGTCGTAGTTTGACGTATTGTCCACCAGGAGTTCGGATACAGGGAGTGGAAAATCGTCTTTTGGGCATGCCTTATTGAGGTCCCTAAAGTCAGACACGAATTTGCCCGTTCTTCTTCTTCACTGGGACGATATTGGCAATCCAATCGGCATACTTTTCTTCTCGGATGAAGCCTGCCTCTATTAATTTCTTTGTTTCAGCAATCACCTGTTCTTTAATCTCCAATCTCATTCTCCTTGAAGCTTGTTTGACGGGTGCTACATCCGGTTTGATGACTAATCTGTGAACTGCTACATCAGGGGATAAGCCAGGCATCTCAGCGTATGTCAAGGCAAAGCAGTCCCTGAATTCACAGAGGAGCTCTTTTATTTCTTCTATTTAGTCTTCTAATAGAATGACACTGATAAAGGTCAGATAAAGATTTTCCTCAGTCTGAGAATATATAGTTGAAAAGTCATGGGATTTCATGAAGGATTCTTCAAGATGTCGACCATCAAGAAGATTATCTGTAGGAGCCATCTTTGGGACCCACCTTGATAAATTTCTGTAATGATGGATCTCTAGGGGTACACACTAGATGTCACACCATTATTTGAATATATTTTTTTTCTAGAGATGTTAGTCTCTATATTTGTTTTCCCTTATGTCGGGACCTTTCGGCAGTGGGTTCTTGGATATACATCCAAGTGTCACACCCCAATGCTCACCGTACATATCTTGTTCCTTTACTTATTTTACCATCATAATAGATGGTTGTTTTTAGCTCTTATCGGGACCTTTCAGTGATGGATTTTTGGACATAAGAACTAAATGTCACATACTGATGTTCACCGTACAGAGCTCAGTAATATCATTATTTTTTCTGCTACTATAGCATTTAAAGACTAGCCAGAGATGGAAAGAGAAACCAATCCCCAGCGGAGTCGCCAGAAATCTGTGGGCTCCGAAAATTCGGCCCCGGCCTCCGCTCGCTTTTCATTTTTCGGCGAGGGAGTTTTAACGAACTAGGTTCCGAGGTAAATTTTGGAAGGCAGATGGGTTTGTAGATAAGACACTACCCAGAGATTTCGCCCTCATCTTGCGAGGACTTTATAATCTGAGTTCTGGTTTCCTATAGGCGCAAGCCCCTATAGTTAATTACCCCTCCCGATCACGAGAGAGAACTTTCGATAAAGGCTAGTCATCAATCAGATACGTAGAATATACGTGTTATCTGGCATATAGTAGCAGCATAAACTTGGATTTGGAAATTGATTGGGTTTGGATATTTGGAAATTGAGTTTGAATTTGGGTATTTGAAAAGTTGGGAAAATTTGATATTTAAAACTGGAATTTTCACCATCTGGAACTTAAAGCGTATGGTGGGGGAATGGATGATAGACCCGATCAAGATCCCATGGTTCCGTCATCCCGGGCCATCGTGGTCCCTGGTCTACTTAGTCAGAGGAGGTAGTCGACCCAACCTGACCGATAGATCCTTGTCGGCAGCCATGGGTTGCTTCGTCCAAGGGAACCTTGTAGACCGGGGTTGAATGTTTGTCTAAGGGGACAAATTTAAATCCACCTTAGCTTACAGAGGGCTTTGTGCCCTATCGATCATATCCTATTGATTCATATCTCAAGGATTTAACGCCATTAAGGAACGTATTGGCTCTGGCCATAACCGCTATCTGTGGTGCCATTTGGCGGCAAAACCACTCGGTTCAGAGGGCCCCGGGTCATAACCGTTTACCTGCAGCGCCATTTGGCGGCGAAACTGCCGGTTAGAGGACACGTACCACGTCCTTATTGGCAAGAGATTATTTGAGAATGGATCCTAGTGATATTTTCGACTAGGCATTTGGCTCTTTGTGAGCTAGAGTTTTTTTGAATTTGTCCACCCCGGCAGACTGTTGCGGAGGGTGAATGGATTTTGCTTTAAGCGTTGAGATGGATTGATTTCATTTTAAACTATTTTTGGAATTTTGGAATTTTGAGATTTTTGTGGAGTTTTGGATTTTTCTGGGATTTTGGGTGGAGCTTGAAAGTATTTGGAATGGACTTTTGAGAGACAATTGAAAATATTTGGGAACCACTCCGGTTGAGATTTGCATTCAACACGGCCATCATCGGGGTGTTTGGGGTCATTTTCACTTTATGGATTGAACCTTGTCAACTCTATCGGGCTGTCGACAGAGGATCGGGTTTTGTAGGCTTTTTGCCCTTGTAAGTGAATTCTTTTGATTAAAGGCTTTGGAGGCCTGATATGAATGTATTAAAACAAATATACTGGTCACCACAACCGTATATTTGTTTGAGAGTTCAAACCTTGTCGATTCCTATTGATCCGTATAGGAGGATCGGGTTCGAACTAGAATTCACTTATCAACCCGCGCAGCATCCCTAGGCATCGTGTGTGTACCAATAACACGCTCGCCGGGGCCCATGCGGGTTTGGGGGCATTTTATAATTAAACCCTGTCGACTCCTTTTTACCTTTTAAGGAGGATCGGGTTTAAAATTTGATAACCCGCGTAGCATCCCTAGACGTCACATGTGTACCAATAAACGCTCGCCGGGGCCCATGCGGGTATTATAATTATTTTTACCCCTTTTAGTGTACCTATGTGTATACAATTTATAGTGCACGTGTAGGGGTACTTGGAATAGACGTCTTCTGTCTGCTTGTACGGAGGTTGCAGATCCGGTGGCGTAGCAGCTTCTGTATAGAATTGTTTGCTGCTTCTTACAGGTAGACTGTCGTGCACTATTTATTGATTTTCATAGGCGGGTCATAGTGCACTAACTAATCTCCTGCCTTAGGTCATAGGAGCTTGTACTTGTTGTAGTACTTCAATATTTGCACACAGACAATATGTTGGAAGCACGACTACTGTTCATCAAGAAATTTGTAAGCCCCTATAATCTTATCCAACTAAATGTTCATAACTTAGTTTAATTAAAATTCACTCAATCTTGATTTGATCTGACTTTCTCTTTCCAAAATTCGTATAGAAATCAATAAGTGCTTTATCAATTATGTCGTCTTCCTTGTTTTCCGTTATTAGCTTGAAGAACCCATCACTTCTACCTTGGATGATTGTGCCCTTGCTGATATCAAGATGTTCATCCCAAAAATGATCGTTGTAGCTCTTGACGTAGTTGGAGTAGTGTATGTACTCTCTACTTGCCGCTGTGAGTTTAGATTACCAAGATTTGTATTGTCTTTTAACAACACATTTGCCAAATCTTGATCATCAGAATGGATTGACATTAATTGTAGGAATGTCCCTAATATTCATCATATATTACAATGAACTTGTTGGTAGGAGACCACATTATTTGTGAGGATTGTTGTATCTTTTGTATACATCACATGCTGATCATCCTCCTCAACATGCGGCTCGCCTCACTGTCAAAAAGACTTTACATCCCTTCACATGTGTTGGCTCATGAATCATTGGATCTTTTATTGCCTTTGAACATAGCTTGTATTTTGTGTGTAGCTTCCTTCATTGATATTTGTATGTTGATTGACATGTTGATCTTTCGATACTTCAATGTCATTCTTTGTTGTTGATTGTGGACATATCATTCTTTATTCAATATTTGCTTGTGAAGAGGCTCATTCATTGCAATCAATGATATGTTAAAATATGCAAGCTTTTTGTTTGATTATTGGTATCCATCAAAAAGATTTAGTTCTCTACTTAGCATGGAGTAATTACTAAGTTAGAGTCTCATGTTGTCACATTGAGTTTTGCTCGAATTCGAATCAAATGCTTGCAAGTTTAAGTCCCGAATAAACTTGTTGAACTTAGCTTAAGTTCAAAGTTCTATGTATTAGTTCCTTATTCGGATTCAAATGCTTTTTTGCATATGATTCAAAACCTTGTGATTGTTCAAGTAACACTTGAATTTGCAAGTCTTCGCCATCTAATTTGAATCAAGCTTCAAGTTGTTTGGATTTAGCTTGAGCTTATCACTTATTAAGATTCAAATTAAGATCATTTTCAAGCTCCTTATGATATTCTACATTGTTCTTTCAAGTTCAATCAAGTTCTTGTAGTCTTGTTCAAGTTCGAGCTCAAATTCTATATCCACGAATTTTAGTTCAATGTCAAAGTTCACTGTCTTCTGAAGTCTTTGCAGATTTGTTCAAGTCAAGTCCAAGCCTTGTTGGCTTAATGTTCAAATCATGCTCTTACTCAGGTCCAGTTCAATTTCACCTTACTTGAGTTCAAATTTTATTAAGTCATTTGGATCCTGTTCAAAGTCCAAGTACAAGTCCCATTTTGTTGTTCTGTTGAGTTCAACCAAATCAAGGTCCCAAATTGTTCTTCTTCTCATTTGACTTTCAAATCAAATGTAAGTTCAAATCTTATATTTTCAAATTTGTTTTGGGTTTGAGTTCACTTAGGTTGATTGAATCAAGTTTATAAGCCCGAGTCCACCGTTCAATCAAGTCCAAATGTTCACAAGCTGAGTCCAAGTTCGATCGTCCTTTTTCAAATGTATCAATAATTCACCCGAAATTTCGGCAGCCTTCCGCGTCCCGTCCCCCCGTTTAGGGGAAAACTACGGAAAAAACTGGGCCTTTCCCACCACGCTAAGAAAAGCGTGCATGGTAGATGCCCTCTTTCGAGGACACCGTGGCCGTGTAATTTTTCGATCCCCCACCACGCTAAGAAAAGCGTGCATGAGTATTATTTTTGTTTGTTAAAAAGTATTTTTTATTTTTTTTGAAAATATTTTGCAAGAACAGTTATTTCCCCGCAAGCGGGTACTTATGGGTATCCCCGCTTCGTCGTGCGCATCGCACCGGGATCCCTTCCCACCACGCTAAGAAAAGCATGCATAGGCGGGGTTTCCAAGGCGATACGAACTCCGAAGAAGGAATCTGGGTGATTACCCGCTTCGTCGCAAGCGTCGGGACGCACTCCCTCCCACCACGCTAAGAAAAGCATGCATAGGTGGTCGTTTTGTCTCGACTCATGCGTTGAAATGAGTTCTCGGAGTTTTAAGGTTTAGGAGTTATACCTGCGCGGGGTCGACGACGTTGGCTCGAAGAAAGGGAGAGAAGTGTTTCCTTCTCTTTTTTTTTTTAAATTAATTATAATTAAAAAAGAAATTAATTATAATTAATTATAGCTAATAATGATTAAAAAAAATTAATAATAATTAACTATAATTGAATTTAATTAATTATAATTAATATGATTAATTAGTAATTAATTATAATTAAAAAATTAAGCATAATTAAACTTAATTAATTTTGCTTAACAAATTAATGATAATTAATTAATTCTAATTAAAAAATAATAATTATAATCAAATTAAATTAAGTTATAACTAATTTATAATTAATAATAATTAATCAAAATTTAAAGAATTAATTATAATTAAACTTATTTAATTATAATTAGGCTAACTAAAACTCCCTTAAAGTTTAAGTAGGATTAACAGAGGATTAAACTCTCTGTTAACAGAGAGTTTAATTCTCTGTTTTAAGGGATTTGGCCGAAGAAGCATGCCAACCGGAGATAGTTACCTCCACAGCAAGAGAACTATTATGGCTTTTGATCGGATAAAGCAAGAGCAGGAATGGAGAGGTGGAGAGACTCGGTCTAAAAGGAAGGCAGCGACTGGATGGAGAGCTCGGGCACGGTAGTGGAGTTCGGCTAGGGGCTCGGGAAGGAGACCTTAGGGATTCGGCTAGGACAAGAGGTAAGGAGCTCTCTTCTCTCTCTCTCTCTCTCTCTCTCTCTCTCTTTGTATGGACTGAACTGATCGGGCAAGGCTTACAGCCTTTTGGATCGGCACAGTGGAGATCAGAGGCGGCAGGAGAGAAGGGCGTCGGGGCTCTTAAGCTCGGCACAGTGGAGGAGATCGCGTGTGGAAGGAGTTTCGGCTGTGGCTTGGAGTCGAGAGCGGAGAAGAGTCGTGAGCTGGGGTCGTGTGGTTGAGAGGCGTCGGCAGTGGGAGAGGGAGTAGCGACTGGAAGCGGAGTTTCGGGACAGAGAAGGAGATCGGGAGCTGGGGAGAGCTTCGGCAGTGGAGAAGGTGTCGTGGGAGATCGATACGAGCCAAGGCCTCCTCGGCCTCTATTTAACGACACTGAGCGGAGCGGAATCGAGGCGAGGCGCGGGATTTGTGGGAGGCGACGCGAACGGCGCCGAATCGGCGAGACTTCGGCAAGATTCGAGGATCCGGTGGGTAAGAGGTATGTATGCGATGCTCTTTGGTCTTTACGTGGAGGTCAACAGTTCTATTGAAGGTAAGAATAGGTTCTCATTAGATGATCTTTGTCCCTTTAATAAATGGATTAATTCCAAGTCCAATGATAAACCTAATTATTTTGAGCACCATCTGCTTCGTGTGTGTATGTGGTAATCGGTTCAATTCTAACTTTGGTGATCTCTGTTATTATTTTGAGCCGATTTTTCTATGGGTGTTCAGGATTATGTTATCGGCTTCTCTTAGTTGTCCTTATTAGCATCTTTATATAATTTTATTTTGGTGCTTCATGTGCTTTTTACGTTGGTTTTGTTCCAGATCAATGCTAAGCGCTTATTATATGTAATTTTGCTCCATTTTCTTTTGTTTTTATTCTTTTTCTATTATATATAGGAGTTTTTTTAATGAGCATGGTGGTTGTTTAAATTAGGAATAGTGGCAAAGTATTAAAAAAATTTAAAAAGAAGCAAACTACCCAAATCATTTACGCATTCTAAAGAATGCACAAAATGATTTGGTCAATTCACCCAGCCTGTTGAATTAAATTCTAAAGTTACTGTTGCAATACACCAAACAGTTTCGCTAATTCAATGGAATGCACCAAACTGTTTGGCTTATTCTAAATACGCTAAATAGTTTGGTGCATTCAATGGAATGCGCCATTCTGTTTATCTAGTTTGTTTGTTTTTTTAAATTTTTTTAATACTCTGCTCCTATTCTTAATTTAAATTAACCATTTTGCTCCTTAAAAAAATCTCTCTCTCTCTCTCTCTCTCTCTCTCTCTCTCTCTATATATATATATATATATATATATATATATATATATATATATATATATATATATATGTACCACTTAAATCTTAGCTATTTACAAAATTACTATCATCCCACTCATGTTTTTCATATTTGTTAAATTCCTAGAAGCTACAAGAATTGGATTGTAAAAAAGAACTAATGTGTGATAATTTTGTAAAAAATTAAAATTTAGATGTTAGGAATGTGATTCCTTATATCAAACGTTGCTTACCCTTATATGCGTGATGATTCCTAGATCTGGCGTTATCCATATCAAAGCTGAGAGAGTTTACAGGCAGGGAGAAACCTACAGTCATCACCTGAAGCACTTTGGTTAGGATTCTGGCTTTTCCTTTTTGCAGACCTGTAAATATTAGTCTTTTTAACTGATAAAGGAACATAGTTGTTTGTTATTTTGATTTTTTTGGGGGTGTAATGTTATTTCATAATAAATTAACGTGCCTTTGTTTCTTTGATTTTTCTCTTTTTGTTATTTTTCCAATGTGATTATTCATTTAGCATCTTAAAGGGGATTCTTCCCTTCATTTTACTTCTCTGCTACACGCAATTATTATTGTCCAGATGTTTGAGGCTACTAATGATCGAAGGAGAAATTATTCTGTGCGGAGTCTGAATGCAGAGCATCTTCCGGATTACTACGTAAGCTCTGCGTATTTGTAGATACGTAGCAAATAATTATTTTCTTTATTTGCTGCGTATCTACAAACACGCATAACATACAGAGTGTACGCAGTGCGTACCATTAATCCGGAAGATCCTCTACGTTCGGATTCCGCACAGAATAATTTCTCGACCTTTATGGGCGTGAACGCATGACAAATATGCTTACTACCTCTCCATTTGGAGAAATTATTCAGTGGACGGGAAGAACCGTTAGGATTGAGTGTACATAGTGTGTACAAAAATTTGATATACATTATGTACAAATGTATACAATGTGTACATTTACATATCTAGACTATTCTTTCCATCCGGACTCCGCACAAAATAATTTCTCCATTTGCTGCTATATTTATCACAATTGGAAGGAAAAGAATGGGAGTTAGTTTATGAGCAATAGCCTAAGTATTTCTACTATTTGCCATGTGCTCTGGTATAAAACGAGCCATTCAGTTAAAATTACTGAGAATGAAAATTTTTGGGGTTATTCAAGCAAAGATATTTTGAAAGCCCGTTCATAAACTTATTGTTTGCTTTACCCTTTTCTATGTTTTTATATGTTTATTTTTTAATATAAACTAAGCTTATTGAAAAAAAAAAAACTTAATATGATTTAGAAATGTTGAGTTTTTTTAAAATTAATTATTGTCGCTATTTCCAGCCATAAAATTGTTGTCTGTAGTCATTTATCACTTAAATAAGTAAAAATTACATGTTTTTTAAGATATGAATAATATATTTTTATATTAATATAAATAAATAAAATAAAATGAAAATAGAAGTGACCTCTAATGATTGTTAGATTATGAAATTTTATTAAAATTTTATGCCAAAAATATCTGATTGTAAATGATTTCACAATAAATAAAACCTACAAATATACTTAAATACATTTCAAATATATAGAGGAAATGACTTGAAATATTTAGAGAAATCAAGATCGAGTAAATTAAGCTCTGTTGAAAAACATGTCATTTTTGTCCGTCAGTTTATTTGAAAATTTTGTTCTTCATATTATGTCAATCTCGATTTAAAAAAATGCATATTTTAATCAAAATTTTCGATTAAAATTTTATTTTTGTTACCGAAAAATAGAAATAAAATTTCACCAATAAAATTTTCTTTGCATAACTTTTTATATGTTATCAAAATTGAGATTATGAACATTATGAATATTTGATGAAACAAATTTACAAAGTATTTTATAAATTAAGTAGTTTTTATCAAAACAAAAAATAATATAGACACTGAAAAATAGTGTTATAGTACAATGAATGTTTTAAAACAATATTTTACATGATTCTTAATAATTTAGTTATTTTTTGAAAATGAACAATTTTGCTTAGTAGCTTTTTTATTAACTATCATTATAAAAAAACTGTGCAATTTTGCTATAATATAATAATATATATGCATATATGATTAAATTGTATGTGTTGGAAGAAATGAGGGATAGAGTTCTTTGAAATTTTATGTGTATTAGGTAATATTCTGATGCGTATAAAATATATTTTGGTGGTTATAAGTCATGCTATGGTGCCATATATATGGCATGCTCGTGTTATAACTTATAAGCACAAAAGGGAGCTATGGGAGCCAGAATCCTTTGAGATTCTGTCTGGATCTGAAGAATATGATATGAATTACTTTATGATATAAATTCTAATTTATTTATCTGTTCAGTATTGTTATTTAAATATTCGGATAGCTGTTATGCACTTATTAAATTTATTAGTAGAATGATTTATTAAACTATAATTAATTATTTTTATATATTCAATAACATATTTAACAAAAGAATTTGAAAATTTAGATCGATTTTGTGGCTTACAGAATTGTTGTAGCTCAGTGTGGTTTTATTTCTGGTTTTCAAGATTTGGAAAAGGGAGGAATATTGATTAGCAATTCATGATCAAGTTTGAGTTTATTGGTATTTCTCTTTTGACTTTTAAACAATTATGACTAATTTATTATTTAGTTTATAGCTTCTATTTATAGTCATGTATTGTAGTGTGGATATATTTTGATGAAAGAAAATAAATCAAATAGATAAGTTTATTTTTAATATTTGGATTTTTTGGCAGCTCTATTATTTATAATTTATTTAAAATGAATATTGTAAGAAAATATGAAATACTTTAAAATTAGATTTTGAGATTTGTCTGTTACAACTCAATATGATACGACCTCTTCTAGTCGGGTTGGGTTAGTAATAGTTTTTGGAATAGATTGTAAAATAGAGTCATAGAATTTGATATATAAGTTAAGCGGGATAATTTTAAGTCTATTTGGGTGTTTATTATTTTTTATTTTATGTGCATGTATGTTCAATTGCATGTTATATATGATTATGAATCTGCCAGACCCAAACATAACAGATGGACAGAGTGCTAGTTAGGAAGCTCCTGTATACAATATGAGTTCGACGGTCGCTTCTGATGTAGTTTCATAGTTTATTAGTATGATAGCCCATATGATGGGCGAGGCACAGAGCCAAAGTTACTGTTATGAGGTCTGATGAGGTAGATAAACATTTACATATATTTGTGATATTGAAGTCTTCAAAGTTTTAGGGCGTCGTTGAGCCTAGGGCTTCAGAAGATTGGCTAAGGAGATTGGAGAAGGCATTTGATGATATAAAATGTCCTTCTAAGAGAAATATACCCTTAGCAATCTTTTTATTAGATGGGGAGGTAGAGTGCTGATGGATGGGCTAATAGGAACAGAAGTTTTAAGGGAGCATGATAGTTATGCAATATGAGACAGAGTTAACTGATTTGCCTAGATATACTTCACAGCTGGTTAGCACTCCTGCGAAGAAGTGTTATAGTTTCCTGAGAGGACTTCGAGACAGTCTTAGACAACATTTGGTGCCATTTTATGTTTTTGATTTTTTTTGAGTTGGTGTAAAGAGCTCGTTTAGTAAAGAAAGAGGTCTCATAAGTTTTCTTTCGAAGTGAATTACATTACCTAGGTGAAACTCCTATTTTCATTTCATCTTTTGTTGCGCAACCTCAATGTGTTTTTTTTAACCATTTAGGTAGACTTTGCTAGGAATTCTTTTTTCTAGGAGTTTGTAGATGGATTCCCTGAATCTTCGATGAAGAAGACTCTTTCCAAACAAGGACTAGTCTCATTTTATGAGAAATCCCTCTTTTAGCGCCTTTGTATAGGGATAGTTCTGCTCATTTCACTTCCTAAGTTGAGTGATAAAGAAGAAGATTGGCTACTTCCAGGCATTCTAATGAAGTTTTATCATTCCCAAGGTGCTAGCCAAGTTTTTCATCTACGTATAATTCAATTTCTATGCTCAATAGTAACTGACCCCCTTTTCCCAATTAGCTGGAAGAATCTCATAGTCAAGGAGGGGAACTGCAAGTCAAGTAAGGACATATTCATTCTTGTATTAGAAAGCGGAGAAAGCAACCTGTGTAGATGAAAGGAAGTCTCTTCCCAGAGGAGCTCTCCAATATGAGCAACGATGGCTCATGTACAATGCTCTTGGCAAGACTTATTTAGATTATATCATCATGTCAAAGCTCATGAGAAGATGATGAGCTGAATTCTATGAGCGATAACGAAGGAAAAAAGAATCATCATTCTATATAGCATCTAAGAATTAGTCATGCATGTAGTCTATAATAACCCAAGATCCGTGTAGTGAAAGGATTCATCTGATCGATCATTCATTTTTTTCTTTTTCTTTCTTTTTCAGTTTCTTTATCCGTTATTCGTATCAATACATACATCCAGAGCCAGAGATAATTACATTACAGAAAAGAAACAGCAGCGGATACTATAATTCACATATAATACAATCAGAGAACAGACAAAAGAGAGTCCAAAAGAAATATCTACACTAGCCACACAAGCTACAAAAGAAAGCCCACCAAAGGCTACAAAACAAAAGGCTGAACTTGACAGAAAGATCTTCAGACTGGAGGCCCTGCACCTAAAATATTAACCACATATAATGAGCTTACAAAGCCCAACATGTTACCAAAGCCTACAACTGAAATCAAAGCACGATATTGAAAACAATATGCAAGTCAATCAAATCAAATCAATAGGCTATGATCAATGAATCTATGCAGGTACGGAAATCAAATTAAATCAGATCGAATCCATCAATAGTCAATAATAAATACAGCGGTAAAAACATCGATAAATCAATTTCCCAACAATCAAATCAGTAAGTGCTTTCAGTCAATGTCTATCCATCATGGCAGTGTTTATCAATCAATACTATCAATTCCATAAATCGTGTCAATCAATACTATCAGTTCGATCAATCGGGTCGTCTAGTCAATTCGTTGTATCTATATCATTCTTACAAATCAGTCAATCCAATTATTCAATACGATTACTACCGCAGCGAGGACGGTTCAATAATGACGACATACAATGCTACAATAGAAAAATCATCCCAATCAATAAAGCACTTTCCAGTCAATTATATCGATCGGCTCAAATCCCAATAAACAATCTAATCAATACGGCGAAAGATCAATTGAAATCAAATCAATACGATCCGCTTCATAAAGGAAATCTATTCTACGATAAATCAAATCCATACGGCAACAATCCAGTCAATCAAACAATCGATAATCGGCACGACGAAACAATGTATCACTATCATGTCAGGATCTGTCGTATCAATAATATCCATATATCAATATCATATCTATATTAATATCGATGTCGATATCTATCAATCGGTACAATCTATATCCATGTCGCTGTCGATATCTATGAATCAATACACATAATCCATATCAATATCGGTGCCGGTATTAATACGATAAATCCAATCGGAAAAGCAATACGATAAATCAATAAAATCAATAAATCCGTCAAATCAATCAATCGATCAAATCCAGTCTATATGATCAAGTCGATTAAATCAATCGGAAAAGAAATACGATAAATCAATAGCAATAAGTCAAATCAATACAGGATCAATAGTATCAATGAATCTATGAATCTATGCCGTCCATGTCCATATCAATATCAATAATCAATAGTAGTATCAATGCTCGATGATCAATCAATGAAATCAATCAATGAAATCAATGAATCCGTACGATAAAAAATCAATTCGATAAATCCAATCAAGATCAATATCAATCAGAAATCAATAAATCAATGCAGATCAGGAAATCCATACGATGCAATATCGTACACATGCAAATCCATACAATGGTCTTATTCGACAAGCACAAACACTGGTCATGATCAATAGTGCTGTTGTAGAATCTATATTGCTGTTGTAGATATCCGTACGTTGGTTCTATCAAGAAGAGTCGTCACTCTTTTGCCCGTCGGCCGCCCGTCGGCATATAAAACTCCTTATAACTCCCAATCGTTATATCGATGATCTATGGTCTATGATTTAAAGGAAAGCCCGTCGGCCCACCATCCTGTACAGGTCAATATCTATCTTCAACCAACGTTCAACTAGGTTCCCACTTGTCTTTCAGTATCAATCAGTCAATGCAATAATCGATGCAATAATCAATAATAAAGAAATCTAAAACTATCATATCAATAGTTATACGCATATCAATTCAATCTATCAATTTCAACCAAATCAGAAATCGTACGAAAATCGGGCAGAGTAACGACAGTCGGTCAAATTTACACAAAAATCTCCAAAAATTATAATTCACCAAATTAATACAGAACGTGCACAGCAACATTATAAGACTATTCTCCTACTGCTCAAACCAGTTCGGACATCATAATAAATTGCAGTCAAAATAAAACTCCGCAGAACCAAAACGAACCGGACGAAATCCGCCAGAAAATAATCAAAACGTGCAGAATAATCACGTCTACAACATACCAAAAGTTACGCGGTGAAATCTTTGCCAGTACCAAACCTGGTACGAAAATCGCTTACAAAAACACAAATCTGAGCACCATTTCGCAAAATCTCAAAATCTTTGAAAACAGAAATAGGGTTCGGAGTCCTTACAGCGAGACAAACAAAATATCCAACAGCAACGAACGACGAAAATCGCTCCGCGGGCCCCGAAATCAGACTTCTTCCTTTGCTTTTCCGCCCTTTCTCTCTCCTCAAAATATCTGATTTATAAAAAATGTTTTCTCTCTCCTCAAAACGAGCTCATTTTCTTATATCATTAGTGGGATCGGCCCGGCCGATCGCTACATCATCCCGGGACGATCAGACCAAAATTGATCGTCCTGGACGACTCCCAGAACTATTCTCAGGACGATATTTTCTACAGTGCAGATCGGCCTGGACGATCTCTAATCGGCCCGGACGATCCTGGGAAAAAAATCACTTTTCCCAGCAGCTACAGCAACAGCAAAGGAACGAGGTCTCACATAGTCGGCACTGGAATATTCAAATTAATTTACCTCATCCTATCTTCCCAGGGATGTCCTATGGTGAGTAGCAATAATGGCTTCTCTCTTTATTGGTCTATTATCCTCTATGAGATGCAAGTAGAGAGAGATGACTAATCCTTGTGAGTGACTAAGCTCCATCTAATACTTAGTAGCGGTGGACTATTAGTAGAAAGAGGTGCAGTGATGAGACATTCATTAGTGGATTTTTTGGGAAAAAGAGTAGTTTTATGCCTAGAAATTCCAAGAGACGTGAATAGTCAGCATCTGTAGCAGTCTCTATAGTGGTAGTGTAGCTAGTTTTGATTTTATTAGTGAGGCATATGTATGCTAGAGTTATGGAAGATATCATTCCGGTCAGTATTATAGGATGATTATATAGTGCTTTAAACGTAGTCAGATAGGGCAATAGGTAGCAGAGTGTTTACAGGCATAATTTGACTGACATTTTGAACTGAGATTTGAGAGCTTTATCTGACCGCTAGGGAGATCGAGGGCAATTCCACTTTGTACCTTTTTTGAGGAACCATCTGGTAGAGTTGATGGTTCTAACTTTGTGGCAAGGAGGTCATTTGATAGTGGTTAGAATGAGAGCCTAGTAGTTTTGTTGTTCTAGCTTTAGTTCAACCACACATATGTAATTTGATTCAACATGAGGCTTGTGATTCTCCAGACCATTTCATATTTTATTCAATTATGGAGCTAGTCATTTATTTATTTTTGAGCATTTCTTCGATTTATTGTATATGCCTTTAGTTGTATTGCATATCTCTTTTTTTGTTATCTTATCGACTGGAGGTGGTATAATTGCCAGTAGATTTTATTTATAGGATATTAACATTTCTAATAAGAAGTGAAAATCTATTTTGATTTTTTACCCATTTTTTCATATGATATTATTTTGGATATGGACTAATTGAGTCGGTATGAGGCTCAGATTTATTATTTAAAGAAGCAAGTTAATTTATTTTTAGACAGTGAAAGTTATGTATTTTAGAGAGTTAGACGTGTTTTGTCTTGGATGATTTTTGCTGTGGAAGCAGATAGATTGTGGAAGAAGGATTGCATGTTATTTCTAGCATTAGTTTAGGATATGAGTATAGATTATAGTATTCTTTCTGATGTCCCGACAGTATGAGAATTTTTAGATGTATTTCATGAGCAGTTAGTCAGTTTACCTTCGGATAGAGACATAGAGTTCTATATTGATGCATTTTTATATGCGGCCATGATATCTAAAGCTCCATATAAGATGAAAAATTTTACTTGGTATTTTGAAAGTTCAACTATTTTTATCAATTAGAAAATAATTTGGGCACTGAAAAATAGTGTTGTAGTACAATGAATATTTTAAAATAGTATTTTACACGATTCCTGATAATTTGATTATTTTTTTGAAAATATGTATTTTTACATAGTAGGATTTTTATTGTCTACCATTATAAAAAATTTTGTAATTTTAATGCATGCACAATTACACTTTTAAGTTCTATAATTTGAAGATAAATATGCATGTATAATTAAATTATATTTATTGGGAGAGATAAGGGGCCTAAATTTTTTGAGATTCTGACTATAACAGAGAATATTTTGATGCTATAATCCATATTCTAATGCCTATAAGACATGTTATGGTGTTATAAGCATAAAAGAGAGTCGTAAATGACTAGAATCCTTTGAAATTTTTTTTGGGTTCAAGAAATATGATATGAACTGCTCAATAATATGAATTATAATTTATTTATATACTCAGTATTATTATAAAAATACTTGAATAATTTTTATGTTCTTATTATATTTCTTAGTACTGTGATTTATTAGACTGTAATGAATTTTTTTTAATATTTAGCAAAATATTTAATAAAAAAATTAAAAATTTAAATTAATTTATGTTGTTTTGTTGAGCTGTTGTATCTCACTATAATTTTGCTTTTGGTTTTTAGGATTTGAGAAGAGTAAGAAAACTTTTGATTAGTAGTTCAAAATCAGATCCGAGTTTATAAGTATTTATATTTTGAATTTTGTGCAATCAATGCGAACTTATTATTAAGCTCTATAGCTTCCTCATGTAGCCACAAATACCGCAGTGTAGATATATTTTGATAAAAAAAAAATTTATTGATGAGTTTATTTTTTATATTTGGATGTTTTAGTAGATCTGTTGTCTATAGTTTATTTAAAATGAATATTAGAAGAAAATTTGAAGCATTCTAAAACTAGATTTTTGGATTTGCTTGTCACAACCTAAATGTGGTATCTAGAGAAGAGCCCTTGATTGCCAAGAAAGCTACTAGGTTGTAGGAGTCAATTGGAGATATCATTCATCATTATTCCAAGAAAAAAAAAAAAAAAAAAAACCCATAAAGAATGGAGTCATGAGCACCATCAGCATGAAGAGGAACAATTTGTATCAAATTAAATATAACTTCAGCAAATGTGTAAAATGTTATGCCATCTAAAGTTCCTTTACGGGCAGGGCTCAAAAATTTTTCATACTTATTATAAGCCCACCAGCAAGCAAGCCGTCAAAATGGAGACAATGCCAAAAAAGAGAGCATTTGAAGGCAAATGTAAGGATTAATTATTCTGTGCAGACGTCGAACGCCGTTCAGACCCCAATGAAAATGCGCCACGTCACCTCTATTCGGTACCACGGCTCGGTACTTGATGACTTGGTGCACCTGATTGGTCTCTGGACATTAAGTTGTGTCCGATATCCGCACATAATAATCTCTCAAATGTAAAAGACATAATGCTTAATAGTGCTATGCCATGAGGCAAGATAAAGTTTTTTGAGATAAGTAGGAGTTTTTAGCCATTTTGTTCATCAATGGACTAAAATAGGTTAAGAAGAACCTCTTGAAAGATATGAGAATAGCTAAATAGGTGAGGGCGCTGTTAATGTTGTGAATATTGAGCATGGCAGCTAAGCTTTGAAGATTAGGAGAAGGTTTAGAGAGTGATTATTAAAATCAATTAAAATGTTATACAAAGTTAACATATTGTTTGCATATAACAACATTATATACCAAAAAAAGCAACCGCAACTCCCCTGGTTGGCTGGTTTCCGATTCAAGAAGAAGAAAGGAGAAATCTTTCTGTGCGGCCACCGAACGGTCCGGAGCACCGTTCTTCGATCCAAGCTCACCGTTGATCCGGTAATGCCGGATCCCTCCACTATAAATTTCTCTGCAAATTGTTCTCTTCTCACTATTATCTCTTCTCATTCTCCTCTTTGGATTCGTTAGGGCTCCGATTGCCTGCCATGGTTCCTTTGACACGTTCTTTCTCGAGCGGCGGTTTGTCCCCGAGCTTCCGAGGCTTTCACGCTCTAATTGTACAATTCATCGTTCTTTCGTTTCTGGCGCCGCTGTTTGTCCCGGTGGTGTTTGGAACTCTGACCACCTTGACCAATTGTAAGTCGATTATGTACTTACCTTCTTCTTTCTTCGGTATTCAGATTGTTTCGACGTTAAATTAAGAGTTGTTTCAGTTATAGAATAACGAGGTTCTTAGGTCGTTTGGGATGCAATTTCTGCATTTATTTTGGAAATTTTGATTTTAACTGGATGGCGGAAGGCGCTTCTTGGTTTGGGATACTGTTGAGAGCATGACCTTCTAGAATGGGGAACCGTGCTTTATTTTTCTTGTATGCTTCGTGAGTAATTCATTTGATGGCCATTGGAATTGAAAAGCACCAAAAGTCATATGGAAGAAATATTTACTTTTGTTGAGATGACAATCATATGGGGAATTACTGCATCTTATTCCGAGACATTTAAACTATAATTACATAAAAAAGTAGAGTTTATTACGAATGAGCGGTTACATAAAGGTTACAAAAATGATACGATTGAAGTAACATGTTATCAAATTATTCTGATACGTCAAGATTTTTTCTTTGCTTCAGTGGTCTCATGCCATGTTGAGGGATCTTAAAATAGTTATTTAAAATATTCTAAACATTTAATTATTGTAATTATAGGTTGATCTATAGTTATTATAATAGATGCACACCCACACATTCGAAGAACAATAGCATTCACAAAGACATGCATCTATGTATTAGGCTGCATGCATGACACTTATTAATTTTAATATTAAGATGTGAATCTTGTAAAAAAAAATTCTTGTGGCTCAATTTAGGGTTTAAAAATATAATAAATTTCTTCTTGACAATAATATGCCACATTCTAATATATTGTTATGTTATAATATTATGATTATCAATGTCTAGCAATTAGTCAAAATATCTTATAATTTGCCTTATATTAATTATTGAGTAAAGGATATTATTTGAGCATCATAAACATTGTAATTAATTGAAATTACTTATCATGAATCAAAATAACTAAAAATAAGTTAACTGAATTTCCTGCCAAAACCTTGTGTTCGGAGTAGGATCTTATGGAACAAAAGCCTCATTTGTACTTGTTGTATTTTTTTCTTTTTTCAAGATTTATGAGGTTTTCCTTAAACTTTTTCTCTACAACTCTTCTTCCTGGCGCCACCAAACCCTATGTTGGAATTGTAATTTTTAATGTCACAGTTCTCCTAGATTCATTCTACAAGCTTGCTAGCTGATGGAGAAGTGATTGTCTTTCTCTTATTTATCAATTAGTATTTCAATCTTAACTTCCCCTAAGAAAACAAGTAGACAATTCATACAAAATTCCCAATTAACATAATTGCATGGTCTGCCAACACTACAACACTTTGCGGAGCTTTGTTTACAACACATAGAATCATTGATGAGTTAATTGTACATACGTTTGTATGCGCCAGGTGCCAACATAAAGCTCTTGTCACCACCAAACAACCACGTCTTTTTGAAGTCTCATTTTTTAAAAACTTTTGCATGCCAATAAATTGATAGTCATCCACACAAATGGATCTAGTCTCAATATGTGAAAAAATGCTTATTCATGCAGCCGGCACCAAGTAACTTCCCTTCAACAATATGTGATCTATGCACACTCTTTTGCACTTTGAATAGAATATCTTTGGGCATCATTGAATAACTTATATTTTCCCATGGTTTAAGCAAAACAAAAATTTTTAAGGATCACAAGACCCTCCAACCTTGCTATTGAATAACTACCACAACACTTGAATATAGGGTATTGGGCATAACCGTCTAACTTGCAAATCTATTTGCGCAACACCCCTTTTGGACATGCAGGGTGTGTGTGACATGCATGCCCCATCGATTCGTTCATAAACATAGCGACAAATTCATAGTTGGAACTCACTTCACCTTTGAGCATTTTTGCATGCATTTGCTTCTTGTTGGACACATTAATTACTATAAGCGCTTGCTATTTGATGTCACTGTGCATTTGCCTATGAACACTGCAATAGTTCACATTGCACTCGTTCAGCGTACACCAACAAAACTGCATTTCATCAACCAACATCTAGTAACCAACATTTTTTGTCATGTTACCTCAACTAAGGGTGTAAGTCATCACTCAATACTTTAGTTAAAGCCTTGAGTCATCAATGGTGTAACGATACACCTTGACTAAGCAACCACCATAGTTTATTAATATTCATGCTCGCTTTGGGATGTTATGATGAGGACATCGTCAGCATTTTTTGACACGTGTACAATCAGGAGACGCCGGAGATCGACAGCTACGATCATGAGTTTTATTTTGAGTCATTTCATGTAGTAGTTTATGTTATTTTCAGTTTTTCTGCTTTTTCCCTTATGGGTATTTGGTCGCTATTGTAGCCCAAGGGGCATTTTAGTCTTTTATTTTCTTTGTCATTTGGAGGCCTATATATGGCCCTTTTCTTATGTAATAGTTAGTTTTTGATGAATGAAAATTTGCCACTTATGATCTCTTTGTGAGTTCCCCTTCTCGATCTCTTAGTGAGTTCGTAGGAGAAGCTAGATCTCTTTGTGAGTTCTAGATTTTTCGCCAAACTATTTTGTCTTCGAGAGTTCTAAATTTTCGCCAAGTTATTTTCGTGGAGATCCGGATTGAAGAAAATTGAGGTGAGTGGATTTTTAGCAAATCAAATCCCTTGAAATTCCCCTCCTCCCTTCCCCTCACCCCTTGCCGCCGCCTCCCCTTGAGCCGCCCAGGCCGCCGGCCTACAAACCCCCACCCGCCGGCCAACAGCCGGCCAGCAGCCCGCCGGCCACCCTTTGGACCCCCTTGCCGCCGGCCCCCTCTAGCTCCCCTCTTTGAATTTTGAATTCCCCTCTCTTAATGACTTTCCTAATTAAGCCATATTAATTTGCAAAATTAATTAAGAGGAGTTACACATGTTTGAAATTCAAATTCAAATTCCCTCTTACTTTCATTTGAATTTGGGAGTTGCTTATGATAATTAATTAAGAGGAGTTACACATGTTTGAAATTCAAATTCAAATTCCCTCTTATTTTCATTTGAATTTGGGAGTTACTTATGATATAATTAATTCTGAAATTAAATGTCAGATTTTATTATGCTTAATTAACTCCTTGTGGTCCCCACTCATTTAAATTCTCAAGCCTCCTCACCACTATACATGGCCGGCCCCTCTCTCCTCTCTCTCCCCCATTAAGTCTCTTTTATCCATCTCACCAATCTTCATTAATTGGTATCTCATTATGGATCCAATTAATTAAGATCCCAAACTTACTTCTCTCCTAATCACCTTAATAACTCCACAAATTCAGCCCAACTCTTCTCCCCATTTCCACCCCTCTCCCTCCTTGGATTAATTTGAAATTCAAATTAAATCCCTCTCCTAAACCACTAAAATCTGAATTTTATTTCAGATTTCCTGCATTTGCCTCTTAGCCCCCACCATAGCCGACTCCCCCCATCTTCTCCTCTTTTGCTTCAACAAGTGGTCGGCTCAAGGGCTCAAGAAGAGAGTTCTCCACATCCATGGACGGCCGATCCCGACTTCGACCACGGCTTCATCTTTGAAGATCAAGGAAGAATGGATAAGACGTTGGATGCTCACTAGTCATCCCATGGACTACCCGCCACCGGCTACCACTCCAACGGACTACACTTTGTGCGCCATTTGTCTCCTAGTGGCATTGCTCGGTTGCTCTCAATCTTCCTCCATTAAAAGTGCCACCAACAAGAGAGTGAGTGAGAGACCCAAGGTGAAAAGTTCTATTTGTTAATTATGGATTATTGTTTCTCCCCATAACATTAATTACTCTCTAATTTTATGTTGTCAATTTGATCTTGTCCCGTTAATATAGTTGTAACCGCATGCCTTACTTAATTTCGACTTGATAATTCTGAAAACCTAACTTGGATAAGCATTAATTCTATAACTAGCAAAGCTTTAACAGTCTTATATTAAAATCCCCAAACAGTTCTTGTTTCCATGCATTACGTTTCACATCATGTTAGTTTCAGCATTTTGCTTGATTCAGAAATGCGTTCTTGTTATCTGCCTTTAGACTCGCTTAGATGAGAATTATCATAGGAAACTTTTTTTTTCCCGCTGATTTATTTATCAGAAGATGTCATGCTTGTGTTT
Organism: Dendrobium officinale; assembly: GCA_019514585.1. Classification (NCBI taxonomy): domain Eukaryota; kingdom Viridiplantae; phylum Streptophyta; class Magnoliopsida; order Asparagales; family Orchidaceae; genus Dendrobium; species Dendrobium officinale. Next base: position 43,433 of record JACXSL010001565.1, read on the forward strand.
TTAGTGGGGCTTGCATTCTGTTATTTTAAGTTTTGCAAACTCTACTTCTTGTCACTCTACTCTAGCTTGTGTATTCTTTGGATTGAATGTAAATTTATCATTGCAGATCAAAGCAGCTTTGCAAATGTTTCTAACAAAGTGGTACCTTCTCCTCTCTGCCTTCTTTTTTCGATTTTCACTTGTATTGGCAATATGGTAGTTTATTATTCACCACTGTCATTGCTATGATTGCTGACCATCGGATTAATAATATGTATGTAAATGTAAAAATTGTGTTGACAAAGTTTAAATAGGACTGGGAGCTTATGAAAAGTATTTGTTCTCGTACCTTCTCTTCTCTCTGCACCTTTTCTTATGGAACTCTGTTTTACAATTTGTTTGGTTTAGTGAGATCCTCTTACTTTCATAACTGCACAAAGATCAATGGTTCCATTAAGCATCAAAGGGGAGGAAACACGAGTTTGCCCCTAATACAAAGGGGAAGTGAAATTGTTTTACCACTAGTTGGCATTAGAAGATATAAGACAAAGTATAGAGAGATGAAGAGAGTGGAGACACTGATGTGGTTGGAGGATAGCTTCAATATTCTTCCTCACCACACGTATTCTCAGATTATTTTCTCCTTCCTAATCCAGACATGCAACCCACCTTGAGAAGCTAAAAGCAATTAAATTCTTCTATATCTTCTATAGTTCTATGTTTCTGTTGTGAAAATCAAAAGCACCCTCCTTATGTTCCATATGCTAAAGCTCCGCCACTTTTCTCAATTTACTAAAATTGAGCACATTTGATTTGAAGCAAATCCTCTACCCAATCTTCTTCCTTCTTGTGCTGAATCCACATTGGACCTCTTCCCTTTCTCCCTCTTTTGGTTATTATTTTGTCATGGACTTTACCATGTCCTTTTAACACTGCCGTTGCCAGGTCCCAAGTCCTGGATGAGAAAAGTGGAGGGTTGCGTTAGGTAGTCGACAGCTAGCGTAAAACTTGTCGAACAATAATGACATGAATCATTTAAGAAATTGTGTTAATGCTAGGGCGTCCCCTGGAAGCGACGCGCTGTATGGCCTGAATACAGTGACAAGTGTGCAAGGGCCGCTGCACCGGCGCCCGGGTGCAGTGTTAAATAGGCAAGAGTCCTCACATCAAGGACGGATGTGGGCAAAGAAGCTAGTCCATGAAACTAAAATTAGGATAGGAACTTGGAATATAGGTTCCCTTACAGGAAAATTAATGGAATTAATAGATATTATGATTCATAGGAAGTTAAATATTTTGTGCATTCAGGAAACTAAATGGGTTGGAGATAAGGCTAAGGAAATTGATAGTTTAGGTTTTAAACTTTGGTATTCGGGTAGGAGTCGTACTAGAAATGGTGTAGGTGTTATTATAGATAAGAGTTTAAAGGATAATGTTATAATAATTAATAGGATTGGAGATAAAATTATAGCTTTAAAGATTGTTGTTGATGATAAGATTGTTAATATTATAAGTGCTTATGCTCCTCAAGTAGGTTTGAATATGAGTTTTAAATTAAATTTTTGGAATGACTTAGAAGAATTAATACAAAATATACCTCTTGAAGAAAGAGTTTTTATTGGAGGAGATTTAAATGGACATGTTGGTAGAGAGGTAGATGATTTTAAAAGCATTCATGGTGGACATGGATTTGGAACGACGAATGAAGGTGGCAAGACCATATTGGATATTTGTTTAGCTTATGATTTTTCAATTGCTAATACCTTATTTAAGAAAAGGAATGAACATCTCATCACTTATAAAAATAGATATAGTACTACCCAGATTGACTATTTTCTTATTAGAAAATTAAATCGTTTATTGTAAAATTATTCCGAGTGAAAATTTATGTACCCAACATCGATTATTAGTTTTGGACTTTATGGTAAAGGGACATAAAATAAAAAATAAAGTAAAACAATTTTCTAGGATTAAATGGGGGCATTTAAAGAATATTAACAAAAATATTTTTGAAAATAAGATTTTAGATCTTAAGATATTCTTTTGCATTTGTCAATCATTATTAATAAAATATACTATTAATCATATAAACCCATCAATATTTATAGAAGTCCATAGATTCAATGTTAAGTAAACCCTGCCAATGGACTTTGATAACTATGCCTGTATAGTACCAGTTTCCTTAGTGAATAATTTTTTAGATCAGTTATGCTATATTATGCATATTTCTTTTCTTGCAATTTTGATGATGACGCCTTTAGATTATCCTTCCATTTTTGCTATCACATAAATATGTAGCCCACATTTCTTACATCTACACTTTAGCTTACCATCTTTTATATTAGGCAACATCTAAAAATGGCCCCAGACAGTTGAAGCCGTCATTCTCCGCTTCTTAATAACTGTTCCCCCTCATTACAATACAATGTTAGATGGCTCTATAATATTTTCAAAAGCCTCAGCTTCTTCATTTTCATCAAAAGAATAGTTCTTAGGAATGATATTTCTCCAGCTAGCCAAAATATTAGAATATATTACAATACAAATATTTAACCATTTCTTAAATGTCATGTTCAAATAGAAAAAAACTATAATAATATAACACATTAACTACTATTCCAGTAAACTGAAATGGACAGTACACCTCAATTTATTTCAGCAAACTGAAACACAATTCAATTTATTTACTACTACATAATAAATGAATATCAATGATTAAACATTTATCCATCAGTGCATGCCACATAATAAATTATAGATCATAATGTTATATTGATACTTCTACTGTAAAATGCAAACTACAACCTGCAGGCTATATGTATAAAGGGAAGGACTAATAAGAAGAACAACCCAATGAATCTATAAACAAAAATAGTAAATAACCCTAAAAAATGCAAAGCCCTTAAAAATTGAAAAAAAAAACTGGGAAAAAAAAGATGCCCTAACAAGCTAACCTAAATTCTTCATTGCAAAAACCATGACCGAGCGGTCCAAGACAAGATTTGGAATGGACAAACCAAGACAAAAACGGAAGATTCCTTTGGAAGGAACTAACCGATATGACGAAATCAGCTAAATACCATAATGCCCATAGATGCTCAAAGCTTTGACTTCTAAAAGGGAAAAATAAAAAATAGAAATGAGATACAAACAATGGTGTTTTTCTTGAGGCTGAGGAGATGTGCTTGGCGAACACATCGAACCGAGACTTATGAATGCAAGAGTTTCAAGACTGTTCTTGACTAAGCAACATATACTGGAAAGTCGAAAAGAGCTTCAGGCTCAAATATATTAGAGAGTGGAGATGAAACCCTAAATAAATGAAGCCAGAGAAGGAGAGCTGAGAGTAGATACGTGGCATAAGTAAAAATGAATAGCGGCTAATACTAGATGACTACACGTATTATGCATGCAAATCACCCTAATTAGACCATGCAAGTCATTTTGGGTCATCATCAGATTCTTGGGTTAACTCGAAATCGAACCGAAATTTTAAAATGGTCAGAATTGTAGACCCGAACTGGACCCATTTTTTAAGTACTTACTTCCTGTTATTCTTTGTCACACTCCTTTGACCTCCAATGGTACCAATAACACATCCATGTCGTTCGTTGAGGTCAAGGGAAGTGAAGAAGATAGAATGCGAACTCCTATCACTTGCCGCAACTGAGATGCATGAAACACGGGATGGATGGCTGCTGACTGCGATAACTGTAGGTAATATGTCATAGCCTCGATGTGCTCCACTTTCTCGTATGAACCAAAATACTAGGGCAATAACTTATCATTCCATCTCCTTGCCATGATTTTTATGTCCTTAGGGATGAAGCTTTAAGTGAACTGCTTCCCCCAAATCAAATAGCCATGTCTCTCCTTTGAGCATCTGCCTTCTTCTTTTGAATTTATTGATCTCTCAATAAATGCTCTTTCAACTCCCCTAAAATCCTATATTTGTCCTCTAAGTACTGCTCTACTGAAGCCACCAAAATATTGCCTTGTCCATAATATATCAAGGGAGGCGGATCACTCCCGTATAACACTTTGAACGGTCTAGTCTGAGCTGCCGAATGATAGGAAGTGTTATATCAATACTATGTCCAAGCCAACCATTTTTCCAACAACTTTGGTGTTTTCGATATAAAGCACCACAAATAAGTCTCCACACTACGATTGACCACCTATGTCTGTCCGTCCGTCTAAGGATGATAAAGCAGTGCTCTTTTTCAAAATGGTCCCCTGCATTTTGAACAATTCCTTCTAGCACCAGCTCAAAAAAATGTTGTCTCGATCCGATACAATCGATTCTGGGATCCCATGCAGTCTCATTACATCCGTCATGAAAATCATGGCTATTGTTATTGTTGTGTAGGGATGGCAAAGGGGAATAAAATGGGCATGCATACGCAATCAATTCGCTACCATTAGTATCATAATGCATCCTTCTAATTTTGACAGCCCTTTAATGAAATGCATGGTCACCTCATCTGACACCTTTTTTGACAAAGCTAGCGGCTGTAGGAGCCCTCCTAGAGACATAACTAAATACTTATGTCTCTGGCATATATCACAGCTAACCACCATTTTCTCAACATCCTTCTACATACCCTCCCAATACAGTTTTGTAGAGACCGACGATATGTCTTTTTAACCCCCTGAATACCCCCAAATGACCGTCCCATGAAACTCCTGAAGCAAGCAGAGAATATATAAAAGAAGAAATATATGGAAGCACAAATTGCCCGTAACGAAGCAATTTTTGTGTCTCGCCACTAAATATTCCAGATGGTAGTAGTCCTTATTTTCTGCCAACTCCTCGATGTTCCTCAACCATGTATCTTATTTGCTCTCTCCTCTTAGTACTTTCCAATCAACAACCAAGAACACAAACAATGTCATCATCTGTGGTTCCTCCATGCACTTGGATAAACCATTTGCTGCTTTGTTTTCAACTTCAGGTCGGTATTGAATTTCAAAGTCATAGCCCAATTGTTTGAAAAACCACCTTTGATGCTCCATAGTGATCATTCTTTGCTCCAACAAATACTTCAAACTCCTCTAATAAGTTCTGATGACGAAATATCTTCATAATAAATAAGGTTGTCATTTCTGAATGGCCAACACGAATTCCATTAGCTCTCTCTCATAGTCTGACTTGAGCCTTGCCTTGGACGTAAACACTTGACTGAAATAGGAAACTTATCTTTGTTTTTGCATGAGTATTGCTCCCAACCCAAGACCTGAGGCATCTATCTCAACTAGAAAGGGCTGGTTGAAATATGGAAGAGCTAATATTGACACACTGGTCATAGCCTTTAACTCCTCAAAAGCTTGGGTGGATGACTATCCCCACTTAAAGTTATCCTTCTTGAGATGTTTTGTCAATGGCCCCGCTATAGAACCGTATCATTTCACAAATATATGGTAGTAGCCTGTGAGTCATAAGAATCCTCTTAGCTCCTTTAAAGTCTTGGGTACAAGTCATCTGAGCATGGCCTCAATCTTACTATGGTCAGCTGCCAGTCCCTCTTTTGAAACCACATGCCCTAAATACCACATGCCCTAAATACTCCACTTTGGGTTGAACGAAAGAACAATTCTTTTGATTGGCAAACAAAGTGTGCTCTCTTAAGGTGGATCGCATAACTCTCAAATACTCCAAGTGATCCCCCTCAGACCTGCTATATACCAGTATATTGTAAAAACAATGCCAGCACATCCTTCACAAGTAGGGCTGAAATACCCTATTCATTAGGCACTTGAAGGTGGTTGATGCGTTAGTGAGGCCAAAGGGCATCACCAAGAACTCTTAGTATCCCTTGTGTGTTTGAAAAGCAATCTTGTGGGTGTCACCTAGTCTCATTCTGATATGGTGGTATTTGGATTTCAAGTTAATCTTGAAGAATATTACAGATCAATGTAACTCAGCTAACAGCTGATTAATGACTGGTATGAGAAACTTGCATGGTACAATTTTCTTGTCCAGGGCACCATAATCTACACATAATCTCTAGTTTTCATTCTTTTTTTCATCGATAATATAGGACTAGAGAGAGGGCTTGCACTGGGTTTGATAATTCCAACTTCAAACATCTCCCTAATCAGTTTCTCAATCGCATCCTTCTGGACCCGAGAGTAGCGGTATGGCAGGATACTAATTGGAGAGATTCCTTCCTTCATAATGAAATAGTGCTCATGCTCTCGAGGGGGTGACAATCCTTGGGGAAGCAAAAATACCTCCCTAAATTGCTGAAGAAGTGGCTGGACCATGTTTGAAATGTCCTCTACATCCTTTGTCTCTCCTCCATCTAAACTCTGGAGCTCTACCAAGAATCCCTTTCCTTTCCCTTGTGGCGCACTAACCAGGATTTTCAAAGAAACCATGGCTTTGGATAAGTTGGGGTCTCCCTTAATTATCACTTTTCTCCCCTCCTCCTGGATCTCCATAGATAATGCCTTCCAGTTTACCCTAGTTTCCCCCAATATTTGTAGCCATTTCATTCCTAGAATCAAATAAGTACTCAAACTTCAATCGGAGAAAATCCTCCTTGATGTGAATCCCCTGCAATTCTACCCCCAAACCCTGACATATCCCTTTGCTTTATCTCCACCTTCCCCATGCCCATCATCACTCCAAAACATCTCGTATCTACCAGTTTATGCCCCAATTTGTCCATCAGGATTGCCACCGCCCCTTCTCATATCTGGCCTCTCACCTTCATAGTGTGATTCAATGTGAATTCTACAACAGAGTTCAATGAAACTTCAGCCACCTCCAAGTGTATAGGCTCTTCTTCCTCCCTCGCTGCCTCTGCCTTGTCCACCTCCTCCTCATCACACACTAAGATAACCTGCAAGGTACGATTTTTGCATCTGACTTGGTGTAAAATCTTGTAAAATCTTTTTTAAGATAGATGCATTCGAACATGAATAAACCATTATTATGTTATTCCCAAATTAAATTTTCTTTTGTTAACATATTTGACTTTAATATCAAAAGCATGACATAAACTCTCCACTTTACTTTCATTTGAGATTATAGGTTTGTTATATTCACATATATTTATAAAGCTATTTTATATTTAATCTTTTATAAATATATTTCATAATTTGTTAAGGAGAAAAAGAAATACATATAGATTAAAAAACATGCATGCACAAAAAAAAAAGGAAGCACAATATTTTAATATATTTTTTGCAGTATAGGCTCTATGTGAATGAGATGTATGGCAAAATGTGAATAATAAAAAAGTGAGTTTTTATTGTGTTTGAGCGTTTAAATGTTATCTTGAATTACCCATGGCTCAACTAATTGATGGCGGCAATGTGCTAAAGATTTAATTGTTGGTCCTTATATGCTAAACTTCAACTAGTGGAAGTTTTATTACTAATTAAGACATATTTCAATTTGCTTGTGTAGAAAATTATAAAATTTTCAATTATATAGGACAAAAAGATCAGGTTAAATTAACTCGTACTATAACAGGATGATGAAGTATTTGTTCAACTCGAAAATGCTGCCATCGAGCACTCAATAGCTGTGGACTCTGCAGTACTTGGTAAATATAATCTATGGAGGCGAGAATATGATAATGAACATGCTGATGCGAAAGTAAAGTTCATGCGAGATCAAATGACTATGTCAAAGGTTTATATGGCCCTTGCTAAGTCAAAGAGTAAGATTGGTATTTATGAAGAGTTATTGAATCGTCTCAAGGAAAGTCAGCGCGTCCTAGGAAAGGCTAATGCTGATGCCGATCTCCCACAAAGGTTTCCTCCTTTCTATTTAACTAATGTGATGTGTAGTTATTATAATACAAAATTATGTTTTCAGTGCACAGGAGACAATCAGAGCAATGAATCAAGTCTTGTTAAAAGCAAAAGGTCAGCTTTATGATTGCAAGATATTTATTCGGAATCTAAGAGGGATGCTTCAATCTGCGGATGAGCGGGTTAGAGGCTTGAAGAAGCAAAGTACATTCCTTAGTCAATTGGCAGCAAAAACAATTCCAAATGCCATTCATTGTTTATCAATGCGTCTGAGCATAGACTATTACCTTCTCCCTCCAGAGCAAAGAAAATTTCCTAAAAGTGAAAATTTGGAGAACCCAAATCTCTACCATTATGCACTCTTCTCTGACAATGTATTGGCTGCCTCAGTTGTAGTGAACTCAACCATAATGAATGCTAAGGTAATTGATCTTACATTTTTGTTTTCTTGGCTTTATAGCATATACTGCCTGCAATTTAGGATATAATCTTGAAGAAGTTGCTAGTAATGTTTTGATAAATTTCAGGAGCCAGCGAAACATGTCTTTCATCTAGTTACTGATAAACTAAACTTCGGAGCCATGAACATGTGGTTTCTGTTGAATCCACCAGGAGATGCAACCATCCATGTGGAGAACGTTGATGATTTCAAGTGGTTGAATTCTTCATATTGCCCAGTCCTTCGTCAGCTTGAATCTGTACCCATGAAAGAATACTACTTCATGGCTGCTCATCCCCCACAACCCTTTCATCTGGTCCTGACAATTTGAAATACCGAAATCCAAAATACCTTTCAATGCTTAATCACTTGAGGTTTTATCTACCACAAGTTTATCCTAAGCTGAACAAAATCTTGTTCCTAGATGATGATATTGTTGTTCAGAAGGATTTAACACCTTTATGGTTAATAGATCTTAAGGGCAATGTAAATGGTGCTGTTGAGACCTGTGGTGAGAGCTTTCACAGATTTGACAAGTATCTCAATTTCTCAAATCCTCATATTGCCATGAATTTCGATCCAAATGCATGTGGCTGGGCCTATGGTATGAATATGTTTGATTTAGTTGAATGGAAGAAGAAAAACATAACAGGCATCTATCATAAATGGCAGACATTGGTAAGGCTATTAAAATCTTGTTTTATTTCATTTTCTTTTATGTTTTCTTATTTTAGTATTTCATATAATCAGATAGGTTATGTTGGTTGTTATGTGTTATCAACTCATTTTCATTTTCTAACAGAATAAAGACAGAGCCCTTTGGAAACTTGGAACTCTGCCACCTGGTTTACTGACATTCTATAATTTAACGCACCCACTGAACAAGTCATGGCATGTTCTTGGTTTGGGCTATAATCCGAGCATCGATCGCTCGAAGATAGAAAATGCTGCTGTTATACATTACAATGGTAACATGAAACCTTGGTTGGAGCTGGCAATGACAAAGTACAGGCCTTACTGGACCACATATATCAACTATGATCATCCTTACATTAAAAACTGCAAATTGAGAAGATAACTAGAGCTCAACAAAGGCATGATTAAATTGCATAAGAAGGAGTTTTTGATCCTATTGAGGCCTTTCCTTACTCTGTCCAGTTCTAATTTTGATGATGTACATTACATCTTTGTAAATTTATTCATCCTAATAGGGCACATGATTTCCTTTGTTGAACAATTTACTGGTGCCTGATAGTTGTAGATATAACAATTTAACAGTTACCAGATTGTTATTTTATTCCTTGTAGCTTGTTTATAAAAGTAATGCATAGTTGGGATCTTCAGCTTGGCATTGTCATGGATAGAGTTTTTTTTTTTTTCCCTTATTTTTTTGGCTTGAAGATGATTGTCTGCTAGTTTTTAGTAATATTTTGAATGAAATGAAATGATTTAGATATAATAATGTATTTTTCATTAGAATAATTTAGAGAAAAAATTGTTTCATGAAAATTTTATATTACAATTATTTCAAAAAATTCCAATAACTAATTTATAACATTTTGATATCTCATTCTTTGTCAAAATTTAAAATAGCCAATATGACCGTTATTTTGATATTATATCCAAATCTTCTTAAGAGAAAAACTGTGACCAAACACATATAGAGCAGGAGAAAGGCTCGGCATGTCCATCCCCTCCGCTATATAAAACAATATCAAACATAAATTAGGGAGTATTCTTAAGAGAAAAACTGTTGAACATGTGAAAAGAACATGATGTGCTGAAGGAGTAAAGGATAAACTGAAATTAGATTCTTTCATAGCTTCACGTAGTAATAATTCATGAACTTACAACCATGCAGCAACACACTTTCTCACATATAGAGAGGGCTAATGCTAGAAGTAAACTTATTTATGCTTCACTTGTCAATGATTCTTCGTTACAGATATCAAATATAACTGAAGTTGATGAGCGAAACAATAAACATAATATATTTGAAGATCATCATTAAGAATAAGTGCCTTTAAATCATTAAATTTTTCTTGCATATTAAATGCCCCATCATAACCTCGACTGCGTATCCTATGTATGTTCAATAAATGCTCGACAAGTATAGCTTCAACCGTTGCTTTAAGTGTAACTATATTAGTTGAAGAAATATATTTGATACTAATAAATCTTTCAACAACTTTCCCATTATTATCCATATATCTCACAACAACTATCAACTGTTCCTTTGTTGACATAGCACGACTCTCATCTATAAGAATGGCAAAGTAAGAGTTGTTAATATTATTCATGATAGCAACTAATGTTTCAGCGGCCGCTGCATAACAAAGTTGTTTCTGAACTTTTGGTAAAATTAACTTTAATTTAGCATTATCATTTTTAAAAAGTAACATTCTTGATTTCTTCATGGTGATCAGCAATAAAATAAAATAACTTTAAATAATTGTCTTTATTATCTAAATTAGATGTCTCGTTATGTCCACGAAATGACAAACTTTGTCTTAGAAGAAATCTAACACAATCAACTGTTGTACCCAATAGGACCCTATATACTAAAGTAATTTACCTTCCCATGTAACATTGTTTCTCTCTCTAGAATCTCTCTTCCCTCTCCCTTCTTCTCTCTAGCTACTCTCTCACCATTGAAAATGAGATTAAAATGACATATAAATAGTTATTTAGATATTTATAAAAAAAATATTTTCCTTGGCTCCAATACTCTAGCACCACAACGCCCTTAAGGAACCAGTGTTGCAAATAGAGAAATGAACGCCATAACTCCCCCAAGAAAAGCTTTCTACTAATCAATTTCTGAAACAGAGCTATGAGCATGGCAATGTCACATGATAGTGCTGCATTGCCATAAATAAAAAGGATAACACTACAACGCCAACAAGATAACACTACAGCGCCACCAAAGAGCCACTTACAACTTATCCAAAATTTCTCCCAAGTTAAAATCATGAATACTTTCACAACTAAATTAGACATAAAAATAGCTCTACTAATTTACAGATATTCAATCGATGCTAAGTAAAAATGTCATTCTTTACCATCTCCAAATCAGGTCATCATAAGAAGTCTAATTATTGTAGAATCGGTCATTACACTATGGTCGAGAGATCATAGTCGAGTGATGGTGAGACTGTAATTGGGTGATGGTGGTCAGGGGATTGTAGTTAGGTGATAGTGATCAATAGATAGTAGTTTGACGATAGTAGTTAGGAGATTGTAATTGAGTGATGATGCTTAAATCACTATATTCAGGAGATGGAGGCTAGGAGATTGAAGTTAGACGATGGAGGAGGGAAGATAGAAGTTAGGCGAAGGAGATCAAAGAGTCATAGTCGGGTGATGGTTTTCAAGCAATGATGGTTTGACATTGGTGGTTAGATGACAAAGGTTCAACAGTAGTGCTCGGATGGCAATAATCAAAAGGTGGTAGGTGAACAATGATAGTGGGTAGACGACAATGGTTTGACAGAGGTGGGTGAACAATGTTGATGGTTATACGACATTGATCCTTTGAATGTAGTTGGACGGTGGTGGTCCCATTGTGGTGATCAGGCGGAGGTGGTTTGAAGATGGTTATCCAACGGTGGTGGTCTAATGATAATGTTTACACAATGATGTTCTAATGACAATGGTCGAACTATGGCAACTTGATAATGGTGGTCAATCGATGACAATCTAACGCTGATGATAGGACAATGGTGGTACATCAATGGTGGTCATTATCTTGAGAAAAAGTGCAGTGTAAAGAAATGATCTTGAAACTTTGCTCGAAGTTTCAATGAATATTAATCGAAAGATGATTAGAGTTGCCTGAAGTTGTTTGGCCATTATTTCAACATTAATCATTTTTTTTTCGGAGCATGATCGAATAATCTTTGAAAAGGTTTGAAGCTTTTTTTGGCTATGATGAGATTCATATTCCGTAATACGAACATATTTAAAATAAGCTTTGAAGACTGTTCAATCATGTGTCAAATATTATTGATGAATGTCAAAATAAGTTTTGAAAAATTTTCAAAGCTGGTAAAACTTATATTTAATACTCTCGTGAACTTAATTTTACGTTGTAAATATATAACGTCACGAATCTTCAATAGCAATTACTAGATAACCAGACGACATAAATATTATATTGAAACTTTATCCTACAATCATCACTAGTGAATGAGGATTGCTAGAAAGGAAGGTGCTAAGAATAAGTGAGGCTGATCATTTTCTTGAATGTCTTTTGAATATAATAATATTGATTTTTTATACTTTCAAATCTTTATGGGCATATAATGTTAAATAAAAAAAAATATAAATAAATATAAAAATTTATATGTTAGATATATAGATGCCTAACAGTTCGATCTGATTTATGGAAATCCCTCCCTTAAATTGGAGAAGTGGAGACCTCGGCTCGCCTCTCCGCTGTCCGCTCTATTGCGATGGCTTCCAATTCCCGGCCTTCTCTCATCGCAGAGATCGGACCCGACGGCATTGCCAGGGAGTCCGCTATTATTGCTTACACTGAGAAGGTCTCTCTCTCTCTCTCTCTCTCTCTCTCTCTCTCTCTCTCTCTCTCTCTCTATCGCTCTCGCTCTTGCTCGCTCTCCCACACACGCACATTTTCTCCCGCCATATAACTCTGCTTTGGCTTACCGGTTTTTAATCTGCTAGGTAATCGAGGAGGAGCAGCTACAGTTGAAGAGGTATGCTAGATGTGCCTATTCTCTTCCCTCCCGCCCTTTTTCGAGATCTGGTTTCTTTATTTTGACTTCTTGTTTAAAAAGTTTATTTAATCGGCGCCAACATCGACTTCATTGATCGCTTTGTTTTCTTAACTCAAAAGTGCGAAATTGATTGGTTGAATTGAAATTAGGATGACAAACGTAAGTTTGCTGTTCTATCTGTTTTATTTTTCCTTATCAGGGCAAAAAATGGGAGCTTAGAACTTTTTGGTCAACAGGGTACTGAAATCATGAATTTAGTCTTTGGTATCACATTCTTTTTTCTATTTTCTTTTTAATTTTATAATTTCGATCCAGAGGCATAGATTAAAAAAAAAAGAAATAAAAAAAAAACGCGTGGGTTGTCTTTTCTCATTAGTTTCATACCATGTTGTCTTTTATACACTAACCTGAAAATGAAAGCTTGATCAGCACAAAACAATGAGAAACCAAAGACGCTGCTCACTGTTAATTGTTTATGGAATTATTGGAATTCTTTTATATTCTGTCTGGGAAGCTCTTCAATACACTTGAATATCTTGGTTGATAGTGAACTTCAACAACAACCAACAACAACCAAAAAGTAGCTGGTTTGCCATTTTTGGAAATGAATCAAACCTCAAATAATTTATTCAAGTGTACATTCGAAATCAGGGGCATTTTTCTTGTAAAACATCATAAGAAAAGCTTTTTAAGGTACAATATCTGCCAAAAAGTAAATGCACTATGATTAGACATGGTAGAATATTTTGAAAATGGAATTGTATTGGTATATCTTTAATCAGTAGTCTATGTTATAAAAAAATTAATTATCATAACCTATTGGAATCCTAAATGAACAAAAAAAACGGAAGGTGTTGGAGTGATTCCCTACTTTAACCTTTAATTAGTCAACTAATTTGACTTATACATTTAAGTAAAAATAGCCCACATCTACAACGTAGTCATGAGTTGAGGGCCAAAATCTTATCTAACATGTCAGTGAATGTTGAAATATAATAGCTGTGGTGTACTTGGACATTTTCAGAAGTTATTTTGTTAGCTTTTCAAATCTGAATCTTTAACAAATTAATGACTTTCACACTTCAGATTTGTGTAATGTACATCTATATGATCTCGTTCATCTATTTGACACAGGCATATAGATTTTCAAATATACTTGTTCGATTGTCGAAAATTTTGATTAAGTCCTATACTTTCTCAATAAGTAGCATTTAGAATCATCTCATCATATTTAACATCATCAAAGGCATAAATAAGGAAGTGCCTTTTATTTCTTCTCCATTATTTGGATTTTATGATTTTAGATGAACAAACTGTCATTTTCGCGAGGTTATAGCCTTGCGGAATTGGAAGAATGCATCGATAAATGGGAATACTCTAAACCAATGATATTTAGTTAAAGTTGCTGAAACAAAAGTACCGGACAAGCTTATAAATTTTGGCAAAGTTTTGCTAGTGAAACAATATCAGCAGGTATTGGCATGAGGTATAAATTTAAAGAATAATATTTTTTATTTAGTGAATACGGAGATCAATTGAATAATCAATTTAAGTGTGATACAACTTATCAATTTTTTTATAAAAATGAATATTTCAGTGCATGTCAAATATATTATTTTGTTAGAGGATAGTTATGGTATCCAACAAGCAGGCTTCCTTCATTCTACCATAGAGGTCATGGTTTCAAATAACAAAAATAGTTTAATCCTGTTTTGATACACCAAATCAGATTGGTTGTACCTGACAATTGATGTCTTGGTCCAAGTCAGCTCTTAATTGGGTTGGTTTAATTGTCAGTTTTGGTTAAAATCTGCCCATTGAATAATTTGTTTAGGCATGTAGCACATAGCAATTGAATGCAGTTGAAGATGCATATGTTTTATTATACATCTTTGAGTCTTCTTTTAAGGATCATGGCTATTCCAATACAGTACTGCATGCAACTTTTTCTGGAAATTTGCTTCCAATCGATGTTTAGATAGTTCTTCAATGTCATGCAGCCATGGGCGGATCCCCATATAAGTGAGGGGGGGCAAATGCCCACCCTCAAATTTCTTTTTTTTTTTTTAATTTTAGAGGGTATTTTTTCGAATATTTTGGGTATTTTGGGCATTTTGCCCCTCTCAAAAAATTTTTTTGCCATAATTTTATCAATCCTAATCATTTTTGCCCATCCCCTACAAAAAAATTTTTTTTTGCCCACCCTAAAAAAAGAAGCTGGATCCGCCCCTGATGCAGCTTATTAGGGTGATCAATCTCCATATATAACATCTGTCTTGAATAAAGATGCATCAACAACTGACATTCACCGTAGCTACTCCTGAAAATTACTGATAGCTATTCTTAGGAGGAAAATGCTTATTATCCTTTTATTTAGATTTTGATATTTTGAGCTTCAATTGCAATATCAAGACCATTTATTATCTTTATCTTCATTAAAAATAGTGGCATATATTATTTCAAAATTTGTTCATTTGATCATCAATTGAATACATCAAAGTTTACTTAATGGATACTTATATTCGAAAATAATTGTGATTTTTAATGTAGGATTTTATAGTGGAATTAAATAGATGTGTCGTTTAAGGTTGTATTTAAAGTGGAGTTACAATATAACAAAAATGATATATATATATATATATATATATATATATATATATATATATATATATATATATATATATATATATATATATATATATATATAAACAAACATATATATATATATATATAAACACATGCATACATACATGCATTTATTTATTTTTTTAATAAATATGTACAGTTATATAATATTATTTGTTTGAAATTGTAATCATTCTTTTATTTCATTTTCATTATTATTAACCTTGGTCCAACTATTAGGAGTTGGATTTACAAAGCATTATTCTTTGTTTGTTCCTATTGAGTATTGCATAAGATAGTAAACCTATTCTACTCAAATATTTTTACACAATTTCTATCCATGTAAGCTTTGGTCTACAATATTTCCTTCCTAATCCTTTAGCATTAATTTTATTCCATGTCTTATAAGCATATATTCTACCCTTTATTGTATATGTTCAAACATCTATTCTACTTTTTATTATTTTATCTTCAATACATACTGCTCCTAATGTCCTCCTAATACATGCTACTCATAATGTCCCCCTAATACACGCTACTCGTAATGTCCCCCTAATATATGCTACTCCTAATGTTAATCGAATATAATTATTTTCTCAATCTTTCCTTGTTTTTCCGTAGCTCTATCTTATCATTATTATTTCTTCCCCTCAACTTAACACTCACCTTTGCATCTGGTGTTGGCTAGTTCATCATAAAAATAAAATCAAATGTTAATGCTCATATTTTAATTAAATTTATTATAGGGATGAGTATTTAATATGATGATACGATCACTTATGCAGTGTAAATCATTTTGCTTCAATTTTGGTGTTTACCTGATAATCTATTTGAAAAAAATAGTACAAGAACATTTGGAAAGGATAGTGGAAAGCTTTATGTATCATATGCAGAATGATAAGCTGAACAAACCTAGGATAACATACCCTAGTTTTTGTTATATTGTATTGAACTAGATATGTTTTTCTTGGGAATAAAATATTAAATCACCAATTTTAATAGCTTTCGATGACTTATTGTAAGCATAGTTTTGAAGTATTATGTTCCTTCCAACTGTTCCTTCATTTTTTTTTGCTCTACTCAACCCCTCCCATTCTCCTTTTTCTCTTGCATCCTAACCCCCCCCAAAAAAAAAAAAAAAAAACTATAGATACATCAAAGAGAATTATTCAAAAATACGAGATGTTGAAAGAGAGCTAGAGAATCTTACATTGGAGTTGAAACTTACAGCTGGACCCAAGAAAGCAGGTAGTTCCAATTCTATACTAGAAGTCCATTCCTTCTGCTTACAAAAATGCAAGAAATGTTCTGATTTTGATCTATTGGCTCTTTCTTGATTTTATTAGCTCTTGAACATATGCGAAAGAAAATAGAATTAGTAAATGAAAGGTTACGTGCTGCCAAGTTGAAGGAGGAACAAGCCAAAAAGGTATGATTATTTTTCACCGGGTTGATATTTCTTGGTTCCTTTTAAAGTTTCCTATTAGATGGTACTGGGAACTGAAATACTTTCTTTCAGCAAATATTACTCTTTCCACATGGTTTCTATTTATTTGTTTTCGTCCGCAGTGTATGTCTGGAAACTAGATAGTTCACTGGGGATTGACTAATTTCTGATTTCACATACACATTCATAAAGCTAAAATTCTTCATTATGTGATTAATTCATAACATTTTTGTTTTTCTTAACGTAGCTTTTGTTGTAGCCATCATAGACAACTCAGGATTTATTTATGATAGCTTTTTCATTGCTTTGTGCTTTAGATCGCTTCCACACATCTGTTTTGCTACTATTTTCTGATTGTTTACTGTAAATTTTGTGATAGAAAGCTGTTTTGAGTATCAGACATGCTAGAATCTGATAGTCGTAAGAATGTTGCTATCCAACTTTCAAAAAGGAAAATATTTATGGTACTTAATGTGATAGTTGTAACAAAGCTGTTATTTAAATTTCAAAATACCAAATATTTATAATACTCACAACCACTTCTAAAAAAGTACTTTTTCCATAATATTTTTAACAACCACTTTTATAAAAAGCTCTAGCAGGCCCCGAATGGACTCTTAGTTGATGACATTTCAATAAGAGTTTTTTTTTTTTCAATTTTTGAAATTCATTTTGTTGATTTGAACTAGCTCTAGCGAATATTATTACTTTCAATTGTAAGAGTGACTTGGTTTAGATTGAGCCTAGTAATGAACTCAGAATTGAGCCATATTTATTGGTTGGACTTTTCTATTGGGGTTTAATTTTTATTCTACGATTTGAATTTGAGCCATCTCAATTCAGTTCTTTCTATAGTTCAGGGAAACCAGATCCGAACTGAGCCAATTCCTCTCTATACAAGAATGATAAGTCTTATTGGAGAAAAAGGTTTCTGTTAGACCGGCCCATCCTGGGCCGGCTGGACCGGTCCAACAGGGACCGGTCCGCTGCTACGCGAGGCGGACGCGAGAGACGGGCGGAAGCCGCGAATCCGCGTGAGCACGTGAGGGGGGTTTTAGGAGGGAAAATTTGAACGTGTAAGGCTCTTTTAGGAAGTTTGTAATGGTCCTTTATGATGAATTTTATATAAGGAGGAGTTTGGGGGGAGATTAGGTTATCTTGAATTTGAGTTTTCCCTTTGAGATCTAGTTTTTGTCTTGGGCTCTTGGCTTTGCCGGAGATCGTTGGAGAGTTCTTCCTTCCTCTCGAATTGAAGGAAAGTTGTATCTTGCAAGTGCTTTTAATCCTCTATTGAAATAAAAGTGTTTGCAATTATTTTTCCTACGTTTCTCCCACGTTTTCTCTCAGATTTTCTCTGGTTTGGGCTGTTTTCCTGCTGTGGACAGCAGTTTTTCTTTATTTGATACTTGATTTGGGTTAGGATTGCTTGTGAATACAAGCACTTCCTATCAAATTGGTATCAGAGCAACGATTTGGGACCACCGGCGGCTGAATTTCAGAAATTTCAGCAAGATCTTCGTCTCCGGAAGAAGATTTTTGTGGATCCGATAGAAGAAAAATGGCCGGTAAAAAGGTGGAAGTTTTAGAAGGCGAGTTTGGTCAACTGAAGACAGATCTGGAGGGGAAATTCATGGAGATCTCTACCAACAATGAGAGGTTGGAAGGGAGGTTCGCGGCGATGGAAGAAATGATGAAGAAATTATTGGAAATGAAGACCCATCCGGACACATCGGAAGTGAGAGAGACCAATGACGTCCATGGCGTAAGAGGAAATCCGAACCCGATCCGGGGGAGGAGGAATCCGGAAGTGGAGATTCTTGAAGGTGAAGACGACATGCCACCTCTAGAGCCACTCTCTAGAGAGGAGATGAGCATGGGAAATGACCGCCGAGGTGCTGATTTTCAACGTCGAGGTGCTGATTTTTCAGCGTCGAGGTGCTGATTTTCAGCGTCGAGGTGTGGAGTTTGGAGGCAGGCGGGGGGAATATGAAGGTAGTGCGGATTTTGGAGAAAGGAGAGAAGAATACCAGCGTCGAGGTGCTGATTTTCAGCGTCGAGGTGCTGATTTTGAAAGGGGAAGAGGGGATTATGATGAAGGATTCGATTACCAACGTCGGAGGGAGGATCGGGACACCTGGGGAGCACCTCCTATTCGAGGAACGGGAGGTTACGGAGAGTTCCGGGGTAACGGAAGGGATCCGAAGGTGAGGAAGTTGAAGATGCCCATCTTTGAGGGTGAAGATGGCCACGGCTGGATATACAAGGTGGAGCGTTATTTCGCTGTCAACGGGTTGACAGATGACGAAAAAACTGACGGCAGCAGGTTTGTGTCTGGAAGGGAAGGCGCTGGCTTGGTATCAGTGGAGAGACAGAAGAGAGCCTATCAGGACTTGGCGAGAGTTCAAGGACTGTTTATTAGAGCGTTTCCGAGCCGACGGGGGAGGAGACTTCTATGAACA
This sequence comes from Dendrobium officinale, assembly GCA_019514585.1. Taxonomy (NCBI): domain Eukaryota; kingdom Viridiplantae; phylum Streptophyta; class Magnoliopsida; order Asparagales; family Orchidaceae; genus Dendrobium; species Dendrobium officinale. The sequence continues at coordinate 62,888 of JACXSL010001565.1, forward strand.
GTTCTTTTGCCCTGACTCAGGAAGGGACCGTGGCCGACTACCGAGACAGATTCGAGTACTTAGCGAGCCGTTTGGATCATATCTCCGAATCAGCCCTGGAGGGAAATTTCATGAAGGGGCTCAAACCTGAGATAAGAACAGCGGTCAGAGTGCTGGAGCCAAGGAATTTAGGCAAGGCGATGGAGCTTGCACAACTGGTGGAAGATCAGAAGAGATCAGAAAGAAGTGCTAGAGGCAACTACTCAGGAGGGATCATACAAAATGACTACTGCTGTGTTACCCTCAAAAGGGGTAGCCCCAGGGAACCAGAGGGAGGTGCCCAAGGAGAAAACCGGTGGAGGAGGAAATGGGGGACAGTTCAAAAGATTGACCGACAAAGAAATGCAGGACAAAAGAGCAAAAGGGTTGTGCTTCAGATGTGATGAGAAGTACATGCCGGGGCATAGATGCAAGGACCGATCTCTTCAGGTTCTCCTCGTTTGCGAAGATGAGGAAGACGAAGAGAGAGGAGGGAATGACCCCGAGGTGGAGGAGGAGGAGAAGTTGCATCTGGATGTAGCAGAAGTCTCTCTGAACTCAGTAGTGGGACTCACTTCGAGTCACACTATGAAGGTGAAAGGAGAGATCTCTGGTCGTGAGGTTGTGGTGTTGATAGACAGTGGAGCGACACACAATTTCATTTCCACCCAGATTGTTGATGTGATGGGAATGGAGCTAGTGGATACTGGAGGTTACGGGGTAATGATGGGTACTGGAAAGGTGGAGATGGGTCGAGGTGTCTGCCGAGGAGTGGTATTGAAGATTCAAGGGATCTTGGTAAAGGAAGACTTCCTTCCCTTGGAATTGGGGAGTACGGATGTCATCCTTGGGATGAAATGGCTACAGACACTGGGAGAGACCAAAATCAATTGGGGAACACTAAAGATGGAGCTGGTGGTTGGTGGCAGGAAAAGAACGATTCAGGGTGATTCCGGGCTGACCAAAGCAGGAGTTTCTCTCAAATCCCTCATCAGAACCATTCATGAGGAAGGAGGAGGTTTCTTGGTAGAGTTACATCGCCTGGAAGGAGTCAGATTGGAGAAGGAAGGCAATGTTCCCTCTGCAGTACAGCCACTCATACACCAGTTCAGCGAAGTCTTTCAACCGCCCCAGGGGTTACCTCCTCAGAGAGAATTGGAGCATGCTATTACTCTGAAGGAAGGTGAGACTCCGATCAGCGTCCGTCCTTACCGCTATCCACAGATTCAGAAAGATGAGATTGAAAAGCTGATCCGGGAAATGCTGGGGGCAGAGATTATCAGACCCAGCAACAGCCCTTTTTCCAGTCCAGTCATCCTAGTTAAGAAGAAGGACGGGAGTTGGAGATTTTGTGTGGATTACAGGGCTCTGAATAAAGGCACTGTACCAGACAAGTTCCCAATTCCTGTGATTGATGAACTATTGGACGAGCTACATGGTGCAGTGATGTTCTCTAAGCTAGATCTAAAATCTGGCTACCACCAGATCAGGATGAAGGAGACTGATGTTCCAAAGACAGCGTTCAGGACTCATGAAGGGCATTATGAATTTCTGGTAATGCCCTTTGGATTGACTAACGCTCCTGCAACATTTCAGTCCCTGATGAATCGGGTATTCAAGCAGCACCTTAGGAAGTTTGTCCTAGTCTTTTTCGATGACATCCTGGTGTACAGCAAGACTGTGGAGGAACACTGGGAGCATTTGAGAGTGGTATTGGAAGTGCTACAGGAGCACCAGTTGAAAGCCAACCTGAAGAAGTGCAGTTTTGCTCAGGCAAGTGTGGAATACTTGGGACATGTGGTATCACAAGAAGGAGTAGCAGCGGATCAAACTAAAATTGAAGCAATGCAGAAATGGCCGCTACCTAGGAACCTCAGGGAATTGAGGGGTTTTCTAGGATTGACGGGATACTACAGGAAGTTCGTGAAGGGATACAGTACCATTGCCTGGCCTTTAACTGAGCAGCTGAAGAAGGATAGTTTTTGCTGGGGAGAGGCGGCCACTCAGGCATTCGAGAGGTTGAAAGAGGCCATGACGACTGTCCCTGTTCTAGCTCTTCCAAACTTTGAACAGTCTTTTGTAGTAGAGACAGATGCCTCAGGATATGGGTTGGGGGCGGTGTTGATGCAGAATCACAGGCCAGTAGCGTACTTCAGTCAGTGTGCTTTCAGCCAGAGCTAGATTGAAGTCAGTGTATGAAAGAGAGTTGATGGCCATTGTTTTGGCAATCCAAAAGTGGCGGCCATATCTCTTGGGAAGACACTTCATTGTACGGACTGATCAGAGGAGCTTGAAGTATTTGTTAGAGCAAAGAATGGTGACCGAAGAGCATCAGAGGTGGTTATCCAAACTATTAGGCTATGATTTTGAGATCCACTATAAGCCTGGTTTGGAGAATAAGGCGGCCGACGCTTTATCCAGATGCGTTGGGGAGATTCAAGAGTTGGTTGTGTGTCAGCGCCATTGATAGTAGATTGGGGGGCCATCAAAGAAGAAAGTATGCTGGACGAAGGACTGAGGAAGATCAGGGAGGATCTGGAGAAAGATAGGAGTAGTCACCCGGGTTACTACATTGAAGGGGGGAGACTATTGTACCAGGGGAGGTTTGTGATGCCACGAACTTCCATACACATTCCTCACCTGTTGCAGGAATTTCATGGAAGCTCAGTTGGGGGTCACTCAGGAGTTCAGAAGACATACAGGAGGTTGGCAACAGAACTTTATTGGAAGGGGATGCATAAAGACGTGGAGGAGATGGTGGCGGGTTGTGAGGTCTGCCAAAGAAACAAATACATGGCCATGACCCCAGGAGGTTTACTACAACCATTAGCACTTCCAAACAAAGTCTGGGAGGAAGTGTCCATGGATTTCATCGATGGATTACCCAGGTCGGAAGGATTCACGGTGATACTGGTAGTGGTGGACCGGCTTAGCAAATATGCACATTTCATTCCACTCAGACATCCCTACACCGCAGTGACAGTAGCGTCAGCTTTCATCAGGGAAGTGATCAGATTGCACGGAGTACCAGAAGCGATCGTATCAGATAGGGACAAGGTATTCCTCAGCCATTTCTGGAGGGAGTTATTCAGATTGCAGGGAACAGTGCTCAAGAGGAGCACAGCCTACCACCCACAGACGGATGGCCAGACGGAAGTAGTCAACAGAAGCTTGGAGACGTACCTAAGATGCTTTGTTTCAGAGACACCAAAGCTATGGGCAAAATGGCTATCATGGGCTGAGTATTGGTACAACACACGTCATTTCACTCGGCGTCACAAATGACTCCATTCAAGGTGTTGTATGGGCGGGATCCCCCACACTTAGTACACTTTGGGAGTAGTAGTACCCCAGTTTCGTCAGTAGAAGAGTACTTGGAGGAAAGGGACCGAGTGCTAGAAGAATTGAAGAGGCATTTGTTGAGGGCGCAGCAAATTATGAAGAAGCAAGCAGATGGGCATAGAAGAGATATCCAGTTTGGGGCAGGGGACAAGGTGTTCTTAAAGCTTCGTCCATATAGGCAGAAGACAGTCGCCAACAGGAGGAATGAAAAGCTGGCTCCAAGGTATTTTGGTCCGTATGAAGTAATGGAAAAGATTGGGACAGTAGCTTATCGTCTGAAACTACCCCCATCGGCGACTATACACCCAGTTTTTCACGTCTCCCAGCTGAGAAGGGTCATTGGTGAGCACATCGCCATTCCAGAGCTACCGCCGACACTTACGGAGGAGTTAGAGGTGATCCTGGAACCTTTGGAGCTGAGGGGTGTTCGCCAGAAAGGAGAGGGAACTAAGGAAGTGTTGATCCAGTGGAAGAACCTTCCTGACTACGAGGCCACATGGGAGCCATACGAGATGACAAAACAGCAGTTTCCAGATTTTCACCTTGAGGACAAGGTGATTCTTTTTGGGAGGGCGGTAATGTTAGACCGGCCCATCCTGGGCCGGCTGGACCGGTCCAACAGGGACCGGTCCGCTGCTACGCGAGGCGGACGCGAGAGACGGGCGGAAGCCGCGAATCCGCGTGAGCACGTGAGGGGGGTTTTAGGAGGGAAAATTTGAACGTGTAAGGCTCTTTTAGGAAGTTTGTAATGGTCCTTTATGATGAATTTTATATAAGGAGGAGTTTGGGGGGAGATTAGGTTATCTTGAATTTGAGTTTTCCCTTTGAGATCTAGTTTTTGTCTTGGGCTCTTGGCTTTGCCGGAGATCGTTGGAGAGTTCTTCCTTCCTCTCGAATTGAAGGAAAGTTGTATCTTGCAAGTGCTTTTAATCCTCTATTGAAATAAAAGTGTTTGCAATTATTTTTCCTACGTTTCTCCCACGTTTTCTCTCAGATTTTCTCTGGTTTGGGCTGTTTTCCTGCTGTGGACAGCAGTTTTTCTTTATTTGATACTTGATTTGGGTTAGGATTGCTTGTGAATACAAGCACTTCCTATCAGTTTCAAAGGCCTTAATTGCTAAGCCTTTAATATCATTTCAGTAGATTTCAAATCGTTCATACTTTTACACGCCTGAATCACTATTTATGCTGAAATAAGTTATGGAGCTCACAATTGTTTTTATGGGATGTGAAATTCTGAAATCATTCACCTGTGGCCTTCAAAGTTGAGGTATAATATTCTGTTGAGAATAAAAGTAATTTATGAGCCATTATCTATGGATGGTGCTTTTAGTTGTGATTATCCTATTTTAGTGTTTTTGATCATCTGCATTATTTTTCATCCTACTTGTGTGTGTGAGACTATGAGAGATCATGTTGGCTTGTTCTAGCTTATTAGGTAATTGAGAGAAGGTAAGACGCCCTAGAGCTTTTAAAAAAATATCAGACACCTAAGTGTGTTTTTACTCTTAGCATTTCACATGCAAAATGTGTCATATCTTTATATTTAGCCTCAACATTAACTTTTTTACAATAATTTATTTCTTATATTTCCATGTAACAAGGTTACCTCCAAAAATATATATATATATATATATATATATATATATATATATATATATAATACCTAAAAGTGACATGATCCAACATAATCAACATCTGAGAATCCTTCTACATTTAAATGCTCATGTTTAGCATATATAACCTTTTTCTAGGACACTTTTTTGATGTACTTAAGAATTCTCAGAACGATCTCCTCGTGCTTTTGTTTTGGAGCTTGCCTGTGTTGGCTCATTACTTTGACAACCAAAGAAATATCATGTTTGTCGATGGTTAGATAAATCAAATTTCCTAATAATTTGTGATATCATGCGGGAACATCAAATGATTCCTCGCCATCTGAAGTACTCTTGAGTATTCGTGAGGGTATTTGCAAGTTTGCAACCAAGACTGCCAATCTCTTCAAGAAGATCGACAACATATTTTATCTGAGAAAGTAGGACCCCTTGTTTGGTTTACGCAATTTTAATCTTATGCAAAAAAAAAAGCATTTAGGTTATTCTAGATCTTTAATTATTAAACATCTTTTTTGGTTATTATTTTACTTGAACATGTCTTTTTTGTCACTCAAGTGAGTCAGATGGTATCAACATAAAAAATTTAGAGCTCAAAAGTGTGTGCTTTATGAATTTTACCTCAAAGATGCATTTTTTATCATTCCAGTTAGGGGTCTTCAGCATGGAAGACATGAAGGAACTTGAAAGTGTATGCTGGACAAAGATGGAATGATTGAGAATGCTACCATGAAGGCCAACTTTGGCAATAATTTAACAAAAAACTTCATAAAGCAAGGTGATTGTTCCATTGATAGCCTTCTTGAGTAGACTAATATGATTCTTCCCTTGGGCAACATAGCCAAGTGGTTGTTCATATAAATTTCTTCATTTAATTTGCCATAGAATGCGGTTTTACTCACATCCATTTGTGGAAATGACCATCTTTGATTGATCCTGACACAGGAGAATATTCATGAAGTTCAGCCGGAGAACTATAGAGGTGTTAAAATAGTTGAGCCCATAGGTCTTTGTGAATCTTTAGGCAACAAACCAAGCTGTATTCTATTCTAGCGATGGAGTAGAAGCCTCCTTTCAGTATCACATAGCTTGCCTCTAGAGAGTATTCAAGGGCCCTTCCTGGCAAGTTTTGAGTATAATGAGAAATGATAATGACGAGAAATATATGGAAGGAAGAAGATAACTGATGGAATGCAATATAAAAGCGAATAGTTTTAGGTCTAGATTGCATCCCGTCAATCTGACATGCAGCTAAGCATTCCTTGGCTTGGTCATTTTGGAAGAAGTCCTGTTTGAAGCACTTTTACATCTCAAATTTTACTTATAATGGAATGATTAAGACTTAAAGAGTTTCATAATGCTCTTTGTTCAGGTAAAAAGTAGATTTTGAGCAGTCATGCATGCATCATTTTTTTTTTCCTTAAATCCAAGTCCTAGTTGAATGGATCTAGCGTGAAGCTTCATTGGAACTATCTTTGGTCATGATGATTTTTATATATCCCTCATCATTTATAAAGTGGGTAAGCCTTTTAAACTGCAGCGAGGTACTATCTTCTGGATTAAAAATATTTTGGCGGCCATCCAATGGAGAGTATTTTGGCCGATGATTAACTATGGCTGCATATTTTGTATATGTTTCAGCTTGGTTATCCTTTTTCCTCTTTGATTTTGTGCCAGATTTTGTGAAATGCTCTTTTTTAGGGTTGTGCTATAAACTAGTAATGTTTGTAGGCATGGGAAGCAGCAGCTCAGGTTGTGAAGGATGAAGAAGCAGCCAAACAGAAACTTTGTGATGACCTAAATCAACTGGTATGCATTTACTCCTGTATCTTTTCGTTATCAAGTTTACATACTGTATAATAAACTGGTCATACTTTTCTTTCTTTTGGTCAGGTACAGGAAAGTGCGAACACTCAATATTCACGATTAGAGGAGTTGAAAAGGAGATTAGAAGCTCTTAATCCTAGCAGGGTTTCTAGTGATGTTTCAGTAAGTTAAAAAAATGATGTCTTTGCTTTCCTTAAATTTTTTTTTTTAGCTGCTCTTTGTTGCATGATAATAATTACTGGTTGCAATTATATCCGCTTGATTTGTCTGTTTGTTAGTTTCGTCTCTACAGTTATGCTGTTGTTTACTGTACCCAATGCACAATTTCACCATGTTCTCAGTTAGTGAACTCTTGGTCGCTTGGATTATTTTGAATTAAATTTTTAAAACCGTCATTATCTGTGTAATTAGGAATATTATCCATATGCAGCCTGTTGCTCACCCTTATTATTCCTTGAACTTGAAGAAAAAGGGACCTTACAGATGTTCTAAAAAATCAAATAACTGCTGAAATCATTGCGAATGAATTGAGTTTTCATGTTTCTCCTGTCCTGAATTCATCTCTTTGCCCTCAGCCAGTGATTTTGCCGAGCAAAGGAATTCTTCCTGTGCTTACGCATCTAGACAATGGTCAGACTTGACAGTCTAAAACATCCACTTATATCTGCCTGTGTAAAAAGCTGCTTTTTTGTTTCATTTGTTTGCTAAGGATTGTAGGTTAAATGAGATATAGTGAATTCATGCCTTTTTTAAGAATAATCTCACGTTTGTATTCATCAAGCTCCGTTTATTCCAGACCAACGTTAAATTTCTTTAGGGTTAGAGGATTGTTGGCACTTCAACTTTCAGCATTTCCAGATCTAGAACATTCCAAGAAATGGCACTCTGGAGTAATCACAGTGACATGAATATGTATCCTATTTACCATCAAAATTTATATCCTTCGATTCACCAATATCGACATAATGATTTCATCAGTTCTTTATATTATCCTGTTTTAGGATGGCAAGTCAGTGCAATCGTCTCGCACCAGCGAAACAGTTTCACAAAAGACCATACAGCAGGCTGCAGAACTAGCTGGTCAAGAGCCTCACAGTTCGGCTATGTCCGGCACTAAAAATAATACTGCATTGGCATCAGATGATGATAACCAGCCACATCAAGTGAGGGAAAAGAAGCCGACCATGAATCCTGCTAGACTGAAGAAAAACATCATTCTAAAGAGCAGAGCAGGTTCAGATTCTGGTTGGACTGGAGCTGGTTTTGATGTGGAAGGAAGGACATGAACCCCACACTCTCCTGGCACCAGAGGTATTGTGTAGCATGCTTTGTTTTATTTTTTTGATTTTTTTCACATTATTATATCATCTCAAAACACGGTGAAGGTGATGCATTTAATTTTTTTAAGCTAGAGTAGTTGCAGCTTTATAGGCTGAGGATGAAATATTTTTAGCATTTGTTGTTTCTGTGAACGAGAGATCTATTTTCTGTGATCCTATTGAACTTGTACATAAACTAAACATTATATCGGGATTAGTATTGCACCCAAAACTAGTGTGGATGATACTATTAGGGTTGTCAATTTAGTTTCATCTTTCAATAGCTTGTGTTTAAATTAATAGTGGAAAAATATTGGCTTAAGATGTATGATCAAATTTTAAGTATCAGATGAGTGCCATATAAAATTTGAATTAGGACTGCAAACGAACCAAGCTGAGCCAAGAAGTTGCTTGTTCTTGTTTTACTTTGTTTATTATTAGTTTGTTCAAGCGGTTTGAGCTCAATTCGAGCATTTTTATTTGTGTTCAAGCTTGGTTCGTGTAACTTAATGGATGTTCTTATTTGGTTTGTGTTCTGTTCATGTTTGGCTTGTGTTCTGTTCATGTTTGGTTCATATTCGATTTGTTTAGTGTTTATCGAGCTTTACTTCTAGATGTTCATTAGCATGACAAATGAGCCTTATCTAGCCTACTAACATACAATTACATCGAACTTGTTTACGTAGATATCTAGCGAGTGTTTTCAAACTACCAAATGAGTATGCTCACAAACATATCTTGTGAGTGTTTTCAAGCTACCAAACGAGCATGTTCGTGAACATATCTAGCAAGGTTCTCGAACTATCAAATAAGCCCATTCTCGAACATATCTAACAAGTGTTTTGAGCTATCAAATGAATCTATTTACAAACATATCTAACTAGTGTTTACGAGCTACCGGTTTAGCTTGTTTACGAACAAGCAAAGTATGATTCTAGTATGATTTGGGGATCAAATCAGCACCCAAAACATATACAAGAATGAAATCAACACTAAATAGCAAAAAACAACCACCAAACTCAAGAGAAAACAACAATGGTATGCAAAAACAACACTAATAAAGCTGAAATAATAATCTTCAATCAAAGAAACATGATATACAATTGATTCACTCTTCGAGAGATGAATCAGCTCTCCCCCATTTTTCTAGAAGCAACATGGAATTCAAAATCACCAAAGAAACAACTCCAAAAAATTTTCACATAATCCCTCCCACATACAAGCTTTTTTCCTTAAAAGAGCCCTAATCCCATCATAAATGCACTTCACATTTCCTCCAATGATCTCCCCTTAAACTTTTCCCATCATAAATGCACCTCACATTTTCTCCAATGATCTTCCTTTGAACTTTTTCCTCCTATAGGTTTGAAATGAGGTGCTGGGACCCACAAAGCCGCCACTTAGGGGGTAAGGTTTACAGCTGTATCAATACTCCCATTCCAAAAAATCACCTTTTCCTCAAGGTGGAAAGAATAAATCTGCCTTTGGATAGTGTTGTAGGCATCCCATGTCGCTTCATATTATGATAAATTCTTTCACTTGATCAAAACTTCTATGATCCCCTTGTCTCCTTGGCGCACCCCTTGCACCTCTAGTGGTTCTAATTTTATCTCCATATCTTCCGACAATATAGTCGGTAGTGCGGGCGAGGGTGTATGGTCTCCAATGGCTTGTCTCAGCTGTGACATATAAAATATTGGATGGATGGTTGAAGTTTGTGGCAACTTTAGGTAGGCGATCGCACCAATGCGTTGCATGACCTGGTAGGGCCCAAAATATGGGGGGAAAGCTTCTCGTTCCTTCGTCGAGCTAGAGCCCTCTGTCTGTAAGATCAGATCTTCAAATAAACTTTGTCTCCAATCTCAAACTGCACATCCCTCCTGTGTCAATTTGCCTACTTCATAATTTGCTATGCTTGTCGTAAATTGCCCTTTAATTTTGCCAATATACGATCCTTTTCTCCCAAGTACTGCTACACTGACGATACTGGTGTGTTGCCATGCTTATAATTTAGCAAATGAGGGGGGTCTTATAGGATTTTAAATGGTGTTGTCTGGGTTGTTGATATGAAACATTATACCAATACTCACCCAGACTAGCCATTTGGTCCACATCTTTCAGGTATCCGAGATAAAGCACCGAAGATAAGTTTCCACTTTGCGATTTACCACGCCCATCTAGTCATCTATCTGGGGGTGGTAAATAATGCTCGATTTCAAGATAGTCCCATGTATCTTGAATAGCTCCCTCCAAAAATGACTTAGAAAGATCTTATCCCGATAAGCCTCTATAGACTTTGGTATGCCATGCAAACATGCCACATCTCTAATGAAAGTAGCTGCTACTGACATTGCGGTGTATGGGTGGCATAGGGGAATGAAATAAGCTTATTTTCTCAATTTGTCCACTACCACTAGAATCACAGTGAATCCTTTTGACTTAGGCAAGCCCTCAATGAAGTCCATAGTCACCTCTTCCCACACCTTCTCGAGTAAAACTAAAGGTTGCAAAAGACCACCTGGAGCCATAGCCTGGTATTTCTGTCTCTGGCATACATCACAATTGGCCATCATCATCTCCACATCCTTCTGCATACCCACCTAGTACAACTTTGCTGCTAGTCGATGATATGTCTTTTGGATTCTCGAATGTCCCATAATAACTGTGCCATGAAACTATTGCAACAAGTGAGGGATGTGTGGTGATGTCATTGATAGCACAAACCATCCATGGTATAGTAATGTTTGACCCACTAAGGAATAACCAGGATGACTATCCTTGTTATGCATTAAATATCCTCTGATTTTGCTCAGCTCTTCATCTTGCTCGCTCTCTTGCTTAGCCATAATATGGAGATCTTCACTATGTTTGGAGAGAGCATATGCCACTTTATTTTCCAACCAAGGCTTGTATTGGATCTCAAAGTCATACAACAATACCTTGAAAAGCCACTATTGATTCTTCTGTCACCATCATCTGCTCCAGCAAGAACTTCAAACTTCTCTGATTGGTCTTGATTATGAAATGTCGCCCCAATAGGTAAGGTCGATACTTCTGAATTGCTAACACAATTGCCATATGTTCCTTTTCATATATTGATTTCAGTGTGGCCCTAGAAGTCGACACTTGGCTGAAATAAGCCCAGAGAATTGCTCCCAACCCATAGCCTGATGCATAAGTCTCCACTATAAACGGCTAGATGAAATCTAGTAGTGCTAACATAGGGGCACTAGTCTTGGCTTTCTTTAGCTGCTTAAATGCATGAGTGGTTGCCTCCTCCCATTTGAAATTGTCCTTCTTCTGCTAGTTTGTCAATGGCCAGGTTATAGTGTTATTTCCATTCACAAACTTCCTTTAATATCTTGTGAGTCCTAGAACCTCCTTAGCCCCTTCAGGGTTTTAGGCACGAGCCAATCTACCATTGCTTCTATCATGGCTGGATCCACTAACACCTCAGCTTGAGATACTATATGTCTTAAGTACTCAATCCTCTACTATGCAAAAGAGCACTTCTTCAAGTTTACATATAGTTGGTGCTCCTTCAGAAACACCAATCCCAAGTGCTCCAAGTGTTCCTCCGACTTTTTATAGATAAGGATCTCATTAAATAATACCAGAGCAAACCTCCGAAGATAAGGCTTGAACACCCTATTCATGAGTGTTTAGAAAGTGACAGTGGCGTTAGGGAGGCCAAAAGGCATCACAAAGAACTCATAATGTCTCTCATGAGTTCTGAAAGCCATCTTGTGGGTGTCCTCTGGTCGCATTCTAATTTTGTGATACCTAGACTTCAAATCAATTTTTGAGAACACCACCGGGCCGTGCAACTCATCTAGTAGTTCATCAATGGTTGTTATGGGAAACTCATATGGCACAGTCTCTTCGTTCAAGGCATAATAATCTATACATAATCTCCAATTGTTATCATTTTTCTTCACCAACAACACAAGACTAGAAAAATAGCTCACACTCGGCTTGATGATCTCGGCTTCAAGCATCTTTTGAATCAGCCTCTCAGTCTCATCCTTTTGGACCTGTGGGTAGCAATATGGTCAAACACTAATGTGAGTGACCCATTCCTTCAGAATAATAGTGTGCTTATGCTCGTGTGGATGAGTCAATCCTTGGGGAGGTTGGAATACCTCATTGAACTGCTGGAGAAGCGGCTTAACTACTTTTGGAGAAAATAACTTTTTTAAAAGCTATTGTAGAAAACGGCTTCTAGTATAATTTTTTTGTTTTGAAAGAAATAAAAAAATATTGGTCAGATAAAAATTATAATTGCTGTCTAAAAAATAAAACATTAAGAAAATTATATCAAATAAAACCTAAATCATTTTCAACTTACATAGACGAATTTTTTTTTAACTTTTTTTTTTTTTGCTTAATTGTATATGAAACATAACTACAATTATAATTGTGATATTCTAACTCTTCTAATGAAATAATTTGTATCCTTACAAAATATACTTTTTAAATTTTAGATTATGTGATAGGCCAGTGCTTCAAAACCACAGGTTTTTTATCTTTAGGCTTCGTTGGGGACGGCTTTCTTACCGTTATTTAAAGTAAATTTTTAGTACAAAAATTAATAAGAAAGTCATTCCAAATGAAGCCTTAGTGTTGGATATCAATTCCTAATTGCTTCTCATGCCATTAATGAACTTAAGTACAAAGTTAAGCACACTTGAGTCTTTTCAATCTTCAATTAATATCAACTATATATTAGCCTGTGTTTATATATATACTAGTAAAATGCACGTGCACAAGGTGCACGTGTGCACGTGAATAATTTTTTTTTTCAAATAAAACATATATAGATCCAATATAAAATTACTTTATGACATGATATATGATTAATATTTAAGTATTTATGAATATTACATGTAATATTTATATATATTTGTTTATAATTTATACATAATCAATATGCATATAAACTTGTATTAGTCTTCACAAACAATAGTTTGAAGTGTGTAAACTTAATAATCTAGTATAAATGAAAGTGCACATGATGCACGTGAATAAAATTAAAAATAAAAATAAAATTATGTAATAAAAATTAAAATAAAATAATTTATGACATGCTTTATCAATGATATTAAATTCTATATTAATATTAAATACAATATTTGCATATATATATATATATATATATATATATATATATATATATATATAAATTGATATTATTTTTTAAATATACTGAAAAAGTTCGATTAAAATAAAAAATAGCCTTATTTTTATTGTGAGGGGTTTGTATTTTATTGACATTAATATGACATTCTTCATATAACTGAATTTGTTACTTAAAATAAAATAATAAGCCTATAATAGAGCATTACCTATAAGAGCTAAAATTTATCAGACAAACAATATTGAATGATCACTATAAGAAAGACTAACAATTAGCAAACAACCAGTCAAAACTCATGTAAATTGAATTAAGATAGACAAAAAAAAGTTTATAAGATAAATCTTTCACATATAAATGAGCTTTTAACAAAATGCAAGAAGACATAATAATAGAATTAAAAAAGGATAAAGTACACATTGCCAAACTCAATGGATTTCAAGCATATGAGTTTTAAAATGTGTGTTATAGATCCTAAAATTGAGTAATGAATGCATCATCTTTCTTATGTATTCTCTTCTCATACATCACATTAATGAGAATCAATAGAAAAAGATATATAATTCATACTTATTCAATACCGTTGAAATGTTACAAAATAAAGAATGTTGTTGTAACGTACATATGCATAATACTTTGATTTTGGTTTTCCTTGATTTGTCTTATTTCTCATGCGGTTACCCTTAACCCAAATCAGCGATCACATAAGAGCATCTTTGGTGCTGCGAGAGTACCAAAGAGTACCATAGAAGAGTCAAACAAGATAACAAATTACGATGAATAGGAAAGCAGATTACGTAATAACCTTTAGAATCAAGGTTGCAAATAAGGAAATACTTAATGGGGAATGGACAGTTGTGTTGTACGTTCTCATCTTCTTCGTCAACTTCTTTGTCAACAGTGAGAGAATTGAACATAGGAAAATGAAACAAAAAGCACAAAATGGCGGGAAATGATGATGAAAGGTGGAATGCTATACTCCATAAAGGATATAAACGAAGGATCATAAAAATTGCAAAAGACCATATAGCTCCACAAATAATTCAAAATAACTCCATTACTCTATGACGAGAGTAATTATAAAAAGGATAACATCATTAAAAAAAAAATCACACCTGACACTTAAAAATGTCTTGTTTTAAAAGCATCTTTATATGAAAAATCAAGCTAACTGATGAAGCTCTTTAAGCCAAATTTCTCTTAAACGTGCAAAAATCTGTTTCCTTGACAACGCATGCTGATCCCTTCCACCAAGTGGTGGAGCTAGGTTTTTTTTTTGGCACAAATTATCAATACTAAAAAAACTGTCTTTTTCATCCGAATTTTGACCAGTATCGACGGTTTATTTTATTTAATTTTTTGTTAAACTTGTTATATGAAATGATCAATTATATAATAAAAAATTTTGATATCAGAAATAGTGAAATGATAAATTATATACTAAATGCTAGTATATTTGATATCAGAAATAGTTGATTGAAATTTTTTTAATTTTAAAATTAGATAAGACGGAAAAATAATACAAATTTTACCTTAGTATTAAATAATAAAGAATCAAATCAAAGAAATAAAATGAATTACGTCTATTAACTTTACTACATCAGATCAAGGGAGTAAAATGAATTATGTCTACCAAGAACACTTGGATGAAGCAATACCATAGCATTAAAAAAAACAGCCTTTCTGACAACGTTTCCCATCTATCGTCCAAAACACACAAAACAAAAAACTCATATTTGCATTATTTTGGGTAAAAGAACAAATTAACATTTAACATACCACGAGCTCATACCCAAATCTGTCGTTGTGATGGCCTCCTTAAAACCCACATCAAATTGCAACAACTGACACATAGAAATTGGAATTGTGAAGTTTGATCAGGGAAAAAGTAGAAGAGGAGCGCGGAAGGGAATACTTGATTGCCATTGAATAACCAAAGGGAAGGTTAGTCAGGATGTA
Source organism: Dendrobium officinale (assembly GCA_019514585.1). Classification (NCBI taxonomy): domain Eukaryota; kingdom Viridiplantae; phylum Streptophyta; class Magnoliopsida; order Asparagales; family Orchidaceae; genus Dendrobium; species Dendrobium officinale. The sequence goes on from JACXSL010001565.1 coordinate 78,100, forward strand.
AGTGTCCTACCAAAACTTAGATTTGGCCCTAACTTCATTATTAGCCCACTGTTTCATGTGATGGTCGAATGATCGTTGATGGCGGCTAGCTGCGGGATGGGACGTCTGAATTTGGGACGACAATGGATGTGAAGGGTTGAGGGTAGGAGATTTAAGAGATAAACACCAAACAAATATATAAATATGATAGACAAAAAAGAGCGCAGTAGAAAAAAGATCGTTTCCTTAGAGGGAGCTCCAATCGTACTTTAGATCCGAAATGAACAACGTAGCGAATAAGATTCTTTAGCGACTCCCATCGTGACTTCTAATCTGACATGAACGTCCAACAATGTGGTAGAAGGAGGATAAGAAGATTCTTTCTCAACTCTTTCAAAACTCTTCTCCTTTTTAAGCACACAAAGTCTGAGAAGGAACGACGGTGGATGCGAAAGATTAACGAAAGAATTTACAGGATTTAGCCGAAGAAGCATTCAAGAAGGAAAAAAAAAATCCTTACCCTCCTGGCGTGCTCCAGTCGTGCGTTCCGATCTAATAGGAACAATAGGCCAAGAAGTTTTTTTAGTGCATGTTCAAAACACTTCTTCACGCTAAGCCCAAACTGAGGCAAAGATGTCTGAGAATGCCTAGAGGATCATTGTTGAAAATTTATTAGAGTGGCTTGCAATTAATTCTGATTATGCTAGTCGATTGCAATGGATGGGGGAAACGATTCGGCTTGACCGTCGTTTCACAGTCCTCCGACTTCTGTAAGCGTTTGAATCATAATGACGAGGGCGTTTCGTTAAAACGTTTAGAAGAATTAATAAATTAAATAAGTGAAACGGAATCTAATAAATAAATTAATTAAATGTATAATTAAGTATTTATGGCAGAAGAACTGAAACGCTCTTAAAAAAAATCAGTTAAATAAATACTTATATGATAAATAATAGAATTTGAAGAGTCAAGGATGGACGTTGTAGATTAAATTAAAATTTATAGATGAACGATCAAGATTTAATATGGGTGAAGTCCCAAGCCACTTTTATATAATAGTATAGATTTATTAGGAAAAGAGAGGATTTCTAAATTAAAATGAGAAGTGTTAAATTTAAGAGCTAATATAAATGATTATAAAATAATAATAAAATATATCAAATAAATATATAGGATATCAAAATTTTTGGATTGATATCAATCAAGCTTACATCTACTATTGTATAGAGATTAAATAATTTCCACCAAACTTTCAAGAAAATGCATGAAAATATGTATTTCATATAATATTAAAAATAAAGATACCAATTTATTTGTGTCTATAAATATGAATGTAAAAATTATAACCATCCTTATAAAAAATCGTTGTCCTCCCAAACGGAAGAGAAATTATTGTGTGCGGAATCCGAATGCATTCGGATTCCAATCACAGCTTGCCACATCAGCAGATGCACTCCGGGACGACTTACTTATTGTTTAAGTTCTTTTAAGGCTTTAGCGATTTAGATCATATTAGAAAAGCCACTTTCCTAAATATAAATGATAAATGGCCCAATAGTACTTGAATCGTTCTTTTAAGGCTTCGTTTGGGACGACTTACTTACTGTTTCTTAAAGCAACTTTCATAGTACAAAAAATTTAATTTTTCTACTAAAAAGATGTTTTAAGAAACAATAAAAACGTCATCCCAAATGAAGCCTAAATTGGGAGCTATTAAGACATTTGTTATTTGACATGGTTATCAATGGTGTATGCTAAAAAATTTTTATTTATAGAGAGATCATTTTACGTCATATTTTGGCTTGATGATCCATCATATACATAGATAAAAGAAAAGAATGTAAGATGCATCAGAGTTTTTATATAAAAACTTTGAAAAGGGAAAAAATTGTAGGACTTGGTCTACTTAAGATAATCCATTAAATATTTAAAGTTATTGAAGTCTACTCCTTGTAATTTAAGAAGATATGATTACAAAGTTATGAACACTCGTTTAATTTCTTGTAGTTGTCATAGAGACTATGGGAGTAGTGTGGGGATGATGACGCCAGATAAATAATGTTAGTCGGGCAATGATTGTTGGTCGGCGATAGTCGAACGATGATGATTAGATGATGGTGGTTAATAAAGAGGTGACAATTAGGCGATGATGGTTGGACAATGACAATCTAACAATGATGATTAAATGATGGGGAATGAACTATAACAACCAAACAATAATGATTAAACAACAACAATGAGGCTATAGTGGTCCCATGACAATAGTGATTGTTGGCTTTAAATGTTCACTAGGGCTCTAGAATTCTTTAGTTCTCTGTGGTGTGTCCAATATCATGTCTAGGCCCCCCTCATTGTGGATAATGAGGATCTATTAAAAGCATTTTGTAAGTGAGATTTTAATAAATTTGACTAAAATTTCAAAACACTCCATTGAACTGTCATATTTAATCATTTTATTATAGGTTATTCATTCAACATTTATGTGACATACTGATCTCAAAATTTAATGATTTTAGACTCATTGGATTCATCTCATCGAGCTGCTTGACTTGATTATCAACATACAAGATTTGGAAACAATTTGAGCATTCAACTAATATCCCAAAGTTTTTTAAATACATTTTAAGTATTTATTTTTGGTTCATTCGAACTAGGATCAAATCACATTTGATGTTTTTTGTTTCGTGTTTGACTTATCGAAATGTACGATTTAACTATAAATTTGTTGAAATCAAGTGAAATTTTTACAGACCCATCACACACAATATTCTTATATTTATATATCATTTATTGAATTAATATAATCACTAACCCTAAGACTGTTCTTTCTTCACTTAATTTAATAAATGTCCAACCCTTTTCAGCTATATATTTCTTTATAGCTACTCTTTTGACTTAACCACACTATATCAGAATTATGTTGAACCATACATATTCAAGATTGAATGTTTTGAAGTACTGCATGCGTTTCCTTAATTTGAATTGTCCTATTTTGCAATAAATTATAAAAATTATTGCCAGATCTTTTCAATAACACCCATTTAATTTTTTTAACCAGAACGTAGTCAACATCACTGTGAGAACAAAAATCAGTGTGGAAGAATTCAAAGATAAATCTCATATAATAAATAATAAGTCAATCAAAACTTTTTATTAAATTTTGATCAATGCTCCATCAACTAAATAGTGCTTAATACGTTGATTTTAATGATAAATATTACAAAGTTTGAGGTTCTGTTTATGATAGCTGCAGCGTTTTGAGAAGTTGATGTGGAGAAAGCAACTTCATTATTATAGTTTTGTCTAGGACGACTTTCTTATTGTTTCTTAAAGAAACTTTCTAGTATAAAAATTAAAAATTTTGTACTAAAAAACTGCTTTAAGAAGTAGTAATAAAGCCATCCCAAACAAAGCCTATAATTGCATAAAGCAACTTTTCACCATAAAAATTTCTTAAAAGTTGTAAGTAGGGGTGTCAAAAATTGACACGACCCGAAACCCGATCTGAAAAAATCTGGGTTCGAGTCAACCCATTTATGAAACGGGTCGGGTCCGGGTTCATATTTCCGACCCATTTGAAAAAATAGTCATGTTCGGGTTGACCTAGAAACCCGTGAGTTGACCCGGTTACTTGACCGCGTCCGCGACTTTGCTTCTAGTCACGACTGTTGCTTCCCGCGCCCGCGTAATACAGCCATCTCGCCGCTTGCACAGGCTACGCTACTATGACCTACAGGCAAGTGGACTTGCAACGCCAAGAATGAGAAATTCGCTTCTTAGGCGTCGACGTCTAGTTGCCCTTCCGCCTCAAGCCCTCAACCGTCTCGTTTAGTACTTGAGTCGTTGCTTCCCGCAGTGTAACGTCTCCACCAGTACGATCACCATTGGTGCCTAATCGGGTTCGCGAGTCGGGTCGGGTCAACTTAGTAATCCACGCAGGTCGAGTCCGGGTTGAAAATCTTGACCCATTTAGCTAGCCGGGTCATGTTCGGGTCAACCCCTTTACGCCCGAGCCAACTCGGTTTGGATCTGAAACCGACCTGTTGACTCGAATTGAAACCCCTAATTGTAAGAAAGCACTGGACAAATAATAAATTATAGTTGCCATTTAAAAGCAAAGCAACAAAAAGCTAGCTATCTCCAACATACCCCGAGTCTCATTTGTGACATGCTTTATACTGATCAATGTTTCATGACTCAATATCTAAAATTTAATTTTACATATATACAGAGGAGAATATGAGATATTTATTGGGAAAAATAATTGAGTAATTAAGATAAATTTTAAAATTATTAAATTTATTTCATGATAAACATAATAAAAAAATCAATTAATTAATCATATATTGTATTGTTATAAGATAAATTTAAGGATTTTATTATCTTTTTTTATTAAAGATTGATTTGAGATGATTGTAGCTTTTCATAAAAATGATTTATCAAGTTGCTATGAAAAATAAACTTTTTAAAAAAAAAAATTGCTATAGAAAACAACTTTCTAATGTATATATATATATATATATATATATATATATATATATATATATATATATATATATATATATATATATATATATATATATATTAAAAAATATATATAATAATTAAAAATTAGTAATCACACAAAAATTATGATTGTGATATAAAAATTAAAATAGTAGAATCAACTCGCATGACCAACAATAAGGATCTCTCCCAGCGCGAGCTCGTAGGGTTTGGTGGCGGCGGGAGTTTTCCCCGTCCCAGCGGGAGCTTGTCTCTCTGGCTTTCGCTCGTTTGGGGGAAGTTTTCATTTTCCCTGCTTCTGTATTTCATTTTGGTAGAATTTTTTTGTTGGTTTTGCCTTATCCTTGCCGGCTGCGCCGGCATGGTTGCTGTTAAGTTAAAAGACCCCGGTTTTTTAGGGGGCTTTTCTCATTCTCGGTCTTTCCTTCAAGCTTTGGCTGGTCCGAAGTCTTCTTTTCTGGATTTGCAAGCCTCCACGTTCCGTGGACTCCCGTCACTGTGGGTTTCTGATTTGGAAATTCATGATCTTGCAGCACCATTTCAGTTCTCGCTTATTGGTTTTTTTCCTTCTAAAAGACCTTCTTTGGAAGCCATTCGTAAGTTTTTTTTTAATTTGAAGTTGAAGGATGAGGTCTCTATCACGATGTTAGATCATTCTCATATCCTGATCAAGTTAGCCAATGATCTTGATTACTGTAAAGTTTTTTGTCACCGTTCTTACCTTGTTTTTAATTGTTTTATGAAACTGACGAAGTGGTCGCCGACGTTGGACATTGGTGTTGAATCTCCGGTGATTCCTATATGGATCTCTTTTCCTCGTCTTCGTCCTCATTTCTTTTCGCCTCGTATTCTCTCTGGCCCTTGGCGGTTTGTTTGGGAAACCACTGAAAATGGATGAAGATACGGCTATAGGTTCCCGTCCGTCGATTGCCCCGTGTGCTTGTTGAGTTAGATATTACGAAATCCTATCCTAAGCAAGTTTGGTTAGGCTCGGAAACTCTAGGTTATACGCAAGAAGTAGTTTTTGACGAATTCTCTAACTTTTGTGCCGGCTGTAAATCTATTGGTCACTCGATCGGAAATTGTCGACCTTCTGCTCCTATCACCCAGAACTCTAATCCTCCCCCTATTGCTTGTGGTGGGGTGGGTATTGGTGTTAATGTGATTACTAAGAAGTCTGGGGAGTGTGAAAATGTGAATATTGGCGTAATTCTTGTTAATTGCCATGATGTTCAGACTCCGGTTATTTCCCCGGTTGTTGAGGGGAGTTCTGTATCGCTGAAGGACGTGAATGGTGAGGTTGTGCTTGGTGGGGTTGGTGTGGTTGATTGCCTTACTGTTAATGCTGGCCTGGATCTTTCTTCTCTTCCTATAACTGTAGAAAATCTGAATACAATTTTAGATGTTGTTTCGGTTTCTTTAGCGCAGGGAAATTTAAATGAGACTGTTCCTTCTCTGGTAACTAATGCGGTGTTAGGTGTTGGCGGTACTACGTCTGATTTTTGCTCGGTTGCTTTATCTCTGAATGCTACACCTTTTCTTCCTCATGTTGTAGCTTCTGTTAGCAATGTTATTTTGGCGTCGGTCTCTATGGAAAATTGTGTTAATTCTGAAGGTGGTGATGTTTTGATTGAGTTTGGTGTTGTGGGTTTCGTCTTGGCTGAGGCTGCGCCTCATTCGTCTGATGTCTGGGAGGACTGTTGCCCGGTTTTCAACAGTTTAATTGAGGTTACAGTTAAGTTGATCAATACGCAATCTATGGCTAACTGTTTGGGGGAGTCGTCTGGTTTGAATATTAGGAATCATTTGTTGCATGGTTCGTCGGATGGTGAAGTGGATTCTGAATATTCTGAAGGTGATTTGGATTCTCCGGATTCCTGTAGTGGCTCTGATCCAGGTAATGATTTTACTTTGGTCAGTGCTAAACCGACTGTCAATGTTGCATCTCAGGGGAAATTTTGGGGAAGAGGCCGTCGCAGACGATGATTTTAAGTGTTTTGTTGTTTATTTTTGCCGTGATGCTCTCTTTGGGGTTGTTTTGTTATTCAGTTTGTCTGATATGTTGTTGCGCTAGGCTAAGGGCAATGATGTGGTTGGGGCTCGTGCCCCTGTTGCTTAGCTGGTGGCAACGTTTTACTAGACGGTCCGTGTTTGGCTTCAGGGGCGCTCATAGTCTCGGCCGCTTACTGAGCCCGCTTTTGGCCTGTAATTTTCTTTTGTTTTTCCTGACCGCTATGTTTCGCTCTGTTGTAACCGCTTTGTTTTGATTAATGAGAATTTGTTTAATAATAAAAAAAACACTCGCATGACCAACAAAATTTCCATTTCTTGTTATTTTTCCTTAACAAATCTCCCAACAAAAATTGTTAATTAATCAATCATCAAAATTCCAGTTTTTCAAATTAAATAATACAAATACACTCATACATAAATAATTGTGGGGGAAAAAAAATTTCACTACAGTCGCATACTTTTTCTCACTCAACTTAAAAAAAAGGAATGAAAAAAAAAAAAAAAACATATAAATAACTCTGCATATACATATAATGAACAATATATGTATAAGTAGTAAAGATTCAACAACCAAAATGAACTGTTATGATCAGCAACCAAGCCGAAGCTCCAAATCCACCTCTTCAATGGTCAATTCCTCCTCGTCGTTCTCATCTTTGCTATGATCATCACTGCTGGTCGTTCTGATCAACGAGAAATCAGAAGCAGAAGCACCAAAACTAATCGTCCCAACATTATTATAAGATGATGATGATGACAAGGAGAAGAAGGTGGAAGAAGAAGAGTCCTTGGTTGATGGCCGGGTTTGACCTGCAGGCCCAGCCACCACCGGGTAGACGAAGCAAAATCCGCCGCCGCCACCACCCGCTGCCGCCTCCGCAAATATAATTGGATGCTGAGCAGCTGGTCGTGCCTGCATCTGAGCTCTAGCACGATCACGACGGTGAACGTTCATGTGGCCGCCGAGTGCTTGTGCTGACCGGAACTGACGCCTGCAGAAGCTGCAGGCGTAGAACCGAGGCGGCCAAGTGGTTCCCATGATGTTATTGGTGTCCTCCGCGAAGGCTCTCACCTCCCATGAATCATCGTCGTCGTTAGTAGCCGCGACGAGATCTTTACCGGCGGCCGGTCGAATGTAGCTGAGCATAGTCATCACCTTCTGCTTCTTCTTTTGGTGCTGATGAGGATGATGATGAAGAAGATGATGCTCTTCTTGTGGTCTTTTGAGCTGTGTCAAAGGGAACAGACCAAGTTCCAGCGTTGCCATGGATCGGGATCTTGTATATTTGTGTAGAGATTAATGTTTGGGCATTGGTGTTGGCTTATATAGAGAGGGGAAGGCCAATTCTAGGGTTTTGGGAAGTAGCTTAGTTACAAAGAGAGGTAACTTGGCATTTTAACTCTAGCTGTACATATGCTGTGATGCTTTTGGAGTCTTGCTAAGAGCTATAAGGAGAGAGGAGAGAGATGGTTAGAGAGAGTAAAGAAAGAGTTAATGGATGATTGTGTTGTTTTCTTCCTTAACTTTTTGAGAGATTATTCTTTTGAAAGATTATTCTATGCGGACATCGGATGAAAAGAATCGTTCAGATTTTATTTCTATGAATAGTAAAAGTGCAGCATGAACATTAAAAGTATATTGAGTTGTGCTTTTATTATTCACAAAGACAAATCTGACGATTCTTCCCGTCCGGTGTCCCTACAGAATAATTCATCCTTTTTGAGATGCAAAGGAAGAAGTAAGAGGTAATGGGAGATGAGATTTGTGGAACAAAAATCTTACAAGAAAATTTTTAATAAGGAATTTTTTTTATAAATATTTTTTTGTCACATTTTGAATATTGAAAATATAGATGATTCAAGTTTAATTTCTATTTTTTATTGCTTGATACATTATAATACGCCATTCAATTTCAGTTCTTGTCCAACAGAACTGAAGAATTAATTACACGACATGGATGGTGGATTTGAATGGATTCAACTTCCAATTCAATCCAAAATTTATTTTTGAAAATCTAAAATAAATAAATAAATAATTTATTAATTGTATATTTTATTAATTAGAAAATAAATTTTAAATTCTAATTAAAAACTTATTGTAATTAAACTATAATTAGAATCATGACATGACTTGTTGCGTCTTGGAATATTCGTGGTGGTAGAGAGAGATAGAATTTAGCGTTCTTGCTTTAAACAAAGATTCAACATATAGAAAATGAGAGAGAGAGGTGTAAGAGTTATAAGAGATATCAAGATTTTTCTAAGAAAGGGAAAACCATTGGGTCTGGCCCAATTAAAATTATTCTTCTAGTATTTGTAGTTGATTACAAATGATGATTTTCCTCAAGGGGAAGGCATTGCCTCAATGTGGCAAATATACATAATATAAAGCACATTACATGGTGGGAGTTAGAAGAATATAGTTATATAAGAGTTATTCTCAAAAAAAATGATGGCATGTTCGTTTGGTCGGTAGGGCCGTAGTTGGGCGACAATGGTTGGATGGACTGTAGCGGGGCAATGGAGGTCAGAGGGATCGTAGTTAGCATGTGACAAAGGTCGGAGGAATCGTAGTCGGCAGGTGATGAAGGTCGAAGGGACCGTGTTCGAGTCAGATTGGATCTATTTGGGTGTCGTTGGGTTTGTCTCACTGAGACATTCAATTTGATTATATGTTTGCTGAAATTGGCGTTCAAATGATTCCGTATGTAATTTTGAAAGTTATCAACTAGACTATATCTCAAGATTCATGCTCGATCAAGACGATTTTTGACGACGTATCATGACTCAATTTTCCCCATTTGATCTTTGCAAACTTTTTTTTTTACAGCTAATGCATGTTAATTAGCACAAGATTTCTTCCAATTCATGGCGTCTAATGTGCATAACATTCTTTGGAATGTGGAAAACTTCTTTGAGATTCTTGGCACTTCCTATAAGGAGTCATGTGTGATAAATTAAGTCGGTTGCTGTATTTTATAAAGTTGACTGTAAAATTATTGTGAGAAAAATAACTTAATTTTTTAATTAACATCAATTTTTTATTACGTTAGTTTTTTTAAATTGTAAAAAAATAATGGTCAAGAGCTTTCTCAAATATAATTTTAACTATTTTGGTAATAAAAAGTAGCTTTCTAAAAAGCTAAAAAGCTGTCCAAAATTGACCACCCTAAGACATATGAGTTAGCAAGCAATAGATTTATAATAATAATTAATCAATCTAAATTGTACTAAAATCTTTTACTCTCTATCACTTTGAATAAATATTTTAAGCTTGAATTTTAGGTGGCTTCGCAAAAATGGACAATCGAAAGTTCAAAAAATAATTAATAAAGATTAAAAAAAATGATAGAGAGAGCAGTGGATGACAAGTTTTTTCATATAAGATAATTAATAAGATCAGTTTTGTATTTATTTTAATTAATTATTTATAATTAAATTTTTTATGGAGAAGGGGCTATCAAAGTTGATTTTTACTTTTTTTTTTTTTCTGTCATCCAAAATATTTTAGTGGCACTTATAATTTTAATTTTTATTATTTACCTTCCTAACCGCCTTCTAATGATGAAAAAAAAACCATTATCTTCATAACCAGAATAGTGTAATGAAAATTTCTGGTTATAAATATATATAAGGATCAAAGCCCTACATGGGGTCCTGGTTGGGTACCCAATGCGTACCCATGCATTACTCAGACGGGCTTCGCCCACCCATGCCCACCCATGGTGACTTTCGAGATGCCATACCCATCTATACCCACCCACTTTCCAAACTTTTTGAATGCAGTCTGCCACGAATTGATGGCTTTGAGGCTTGCTGCCCTTTGCTTTGATTGTAAACTTTCAAGACGCATATCAGAATTTACTATAGTCACATCGTGGTTAAGTGCTGCACACACGTAGTGAGGATTGTAGTAATATAAGATATATAGTGATTATCAATTATAAATCAATTTATCCCCCGATATTGAGTACCCACCCATACCCACCCACAAGATCATGGGCATACCCATACCCACCCATACCCATTGGGTATGGGTGAGTACATGGGTGGGTGTGGGTATGGGTACCCAATGTAGAAATTTAATCTATGATAGAAATTTCATACAAAGAAATTTAATCTAAATATTTTATTGATTAAAAGTAGGGTATACTGTTTATAAGAATGTGGGAGGTCAATTAAAAGACTTAGGGCACAAGATCAATAATTATAGATAGAATTTCATACAAAGATTAGTGAATATGGTGGGGTGATAATTTTTAGATGATTGTAGTTAGGGGTGTCAATTTCGGGTCACGGGTCGGGTTCGGGTCGAACCCGGAACTAACCCGGGTTCAATCGGGTCGACCCTAACCCGATCGGGTAGGTAAACGTGTCAAAAACTCGGACCGGAATCCGACCCGTCGGATTGCCGGGTTGACCTGACCCGACACGGGACACAGGGGCGCAGACGAGGCGGGCAGACTCTGGCGCGCGGAAGCGGGCGCTCAGGCGGGAGAGCGAACCTGGGATAGCAGGCCGGTAGAGCAGGCGCGGGCGCGTGCAGGCAGAGCGAATCGTGCGGGCAGCCTTGGGAAAGGCCCAAGCAGCCACGAGCAGGCACAGGCAGGGCGCGAGCAGCTGCGCGGGTAACCGGGGCAGGTGCGAGCAGCCTCGGGTTGCGCAGGCAGCTCATTCTAGATGGGTTTCCGGGTTGACCCAAAAACCCGTCGGGTCAACCCGAACTCGATCGATTTTTCAAACGGGTCGAATCCGGTATCCCGAACCTGACCCATTTTTCAGACGAGTCGGGTCCAACCCGAAATTTCCAGGTCGGGTTCGAATCGGGTTTTCGTGTCATGTCAAATATTGACACCCCTAATTGTAGTTGATGGATAGTAGTTTGAGCATCATTCCAAAATGATGATAGTTGAAAGATTATAATCAAACTATGATTTGTAAATGTCCATAATAGGGCAATGGGGGTTGCATGACAATAGTCAGGTGATCGTGGTTGTGTGGCAATACTCAAAGAATTGTAGAGGGGTGACAAAGATTGGAAAACTATAATCCAGTGATGGTGATTGGAAGATCGTAATTAGACAATGGTTTTTGGAGAATAGTAATCAGGTGATTGTGGTTCAATGATTATAGTAGGGTGACGGTAATTGGATCGAAGATCATAGTTGGACAGTGGTAGTTGAATAATCATAGTTGAGCGATGGTGGTCATAGGGGGTGGGGGTTGGAATGCGACAGCCTGATGGCGAAGGTTTGATGGTAGGTTTTATTAATAATGGTGGTCCATCAACAACTAAACTATCTCCAATTTCAAGTCAAAGCTAAAGCTCAAGCTTCATCCTCCTCCCCCCTCTTATCCTCTTCATCATATAAAGAGTGTGAGTCTATTTATATAATTCGTGAGAAAAACTCTCCGTAAATATAGCTAAAATTCAAAATAGTCAATTACACCGCTCATATTGATCATCTTGATTATTAATCATTTTTTCAGTATTTGGGAGCCTTAATAATATCAAAATTAAGAAATCTTGAACTTGTTAGATTCATCTTGTTAAGACGCTCGATTTGACTATAAACATGTTTAATCATCAAATTAATGTTTTAAAATTTTCAATTCTCCTTCAAGTAATTAACTTGAGCTCATTTTGAGTGTATGGGATCACTTTTAGTGTCGATAGATTTGTCTCATCAAGACGTTCAATTTCAAATTGGAATTAAGATGATCTTAAATATAATTTCAAAAGTTTCTCACTTACATATTTTATAGATATTTGTCTTTAACAAATGAATTTTCTATGATTAATATATATAAATATATTAATTAACCAAAGAAAAGAAAAGAGAAGCAATAGAGGCCAATAAATTAGCATTCTTATAATTTTTTAATTAATTAATTTGTACTCCAAATCTTGTTGCCGCATAAACCAATAGAATAATTACCAGTTGTACTCATATAATCTGTGGAAAATAATTTAGTTCTGAAACATCATCAAATAAAAAAACCTAATTAATTACTATAAAAAAAGCTAAGCCAATTTTATTAATTATAAAATTTATACTTAGACAATAACAGCTAATTCCCTTAAACATGCACACTTCTTTCTTCATAAATAAATATATTCAAACGAAGAGAGAATTAAATCGTAGAAACTTTATGGATCATTTATGTGTATATATATATAATATAGTCACCTATCGTTATTGACTTCTTAAATAAATATATTTTTAAATAAGATTTATTTTTATTTTTTATTTTAAATATGATGTGGATAGAGAACCCAGTCTATTTGATGTGGTCATATAAATTGTAAATAAATAATAATTAAAACAGTTTTAAATTCTTTAAAATTTTTGTTGATTTTTTTATAAATAATTGTTAACCTGATTTTCTTATGAGCTCAGTTCATTGGTTTAAGGAGTTCTTGATGAATCTTGTTGAGTGTCTGAATATTCGTAGCGGCAGACTTTGAGCAAAGTTAAGACGTCAAATTTTATCTCTATCTATTATCACGAATGTTTGGGAATGTAACAAAACTGAATTTATCTAATTTTCTATATTATTTATTGAGATCGAGTCTTAGAGTCATGCCTCGACTAAGGATCTGTTTGGAGGGAGATTATTACGTGCGGAGTCCGGATTGATGTTTCGTCCAATTTTTGTGATTGTGCACAGTAAAAGCACAGAGGTGAATAGTAAATGCATTTTTGTGACGCGAACTCATAAAAGCTGGACGGTTCTCTGGTTCGGACTCTGCACGTAATAATCTCTCATGTTTGAGACAGCTTTCTAACTTCTTTGCTTTTCAGACAACAACCACTATATCATTTAATTAGCTAATATTTTCTCACTGATTTTCAAAAAATTTAGTGAAGAAAAGTTGTTTTCTACCATCATAATATGGAACTTGCTTTACTTACAATAGTTTCAGAACTAAATAGACCATAATTCTAAAGTGGAACTTTCTAAGAAAAACGAAAAACAGTAAAAATTGCAATAATTTACTGTGAATAATGGTATAATGGAGAAAACGTAATTGTGTCATTAGGCTAAATTGTCATGTTTAATGTTAATATGCTTGATTTCACTTGAGAATGGGATGCATCTTTTTATATGATTAATAAGGTAATAAAAATATTTTTATAATTAAAATGGGTTATTGGGTCAAGTTCAGGTTCACCTCTTTGACCCGCTTATTAAATGGATAGGTTTCGAGCAGACTTGATTCGAGTCGGATCAAATTTGGCTCAGACCAGAACCCAATCTATTTTGACACTCCTAATCATGACTACAGCCTGATACAATTTGATTATTTTAGGATTTCTTTTATTTGAATAAAAAAATATCCGGCTAAAATTTTATAAGTGTTTTAATTTTATTTGTGACAATTTCATAATTAAATTATATTTGATATTTACTTATTTATAAAATTAATACACTCTTACATTCATTTTTCAAACTTTCAACCAAATATCAAAATTTATAACAAAGTCATACTTCTGTGAAATTCACCGTAGTTTGGTCACTCACGAGTCACGTGACACATGGAATTAAACGGATTCGGTTGTTCAAAAAAAAAAAAAAAAAGAGTGGATTTGTGAATGTTACTTATGTTAGTTTTGTAAATAGATTAATTTTGAGTGATATATCTAATTATATTCTACCTTTTTATTTAAAAATAAATAATATTACTTCAAAAAAAACCTAAAAAAGGGGGTATTTTCATTATTTCTCAAAATATGAACTCATAGTTGCACAACCATTTGCATCATGCCGCCGCCAACTCTGCACCAAACACAACAACATCTCAAATTGTTGCGTGTTATAAAATTCATGGCAGCGAAACGAGAGAGTTTTGCATCTTAGCTTTATACGATAATATATATCATATCAAACAAAAAAAAAAAAATATAACGCATGAGACAATTAAATTTTTTATATGAAAAATCTTGGAAGAGGTAAAATAATAAGGTTTGCCCCGATTGAAATGATTTCATTAGGTGAGCATTAATCATAATGATTCTTCTATCCGCAAGTTGGAGAATGTGGGGATACAAAAGTATGAGTTGATAGTGTACAATTTTTCATAGTCAATAAGGGATGAGACATGTTCGGATGATTGTGGCTGAGTGATGGTGATCTAACAAAGGTGGTCATGTCACGGTGGCCAGGTTGGATAGTGGTGATTTGATGCATGAAGGTGGGGTGGCAACAGTATGACGCTTGAGGTTGGGAATGATGGTGCAACATAAATGTTGGGTTGTGATGGGTAGATGGCGGCGATGTTCCAATGGTAGCAATTGAGCAAATTGCGGCAGTCCTGTGGTGATCCATAAATGTTGGTTCAATGATGACGATTTGGCAGGAATAATGCTCCGAGGGTGAACCATTTGTGGTTTGATGACAGTCGTTGGGCTATGTCTAATAATTGCATTCAAGCAGTGGTCTAGCAACATTGATTGGACAATAATCTGATGACAACGATTAGGTTATTATTTGACAATGGTGCTCGGGCGGAGCTCTGAATTTTTCATGCATATTTTGAATCTTAGGCCAAGGGGTTCTCTTCATCTAGAGAGTAGAGATTTCAAAAGTGACCAGACCTATAAATGTGGCAAAAATCCGAAACATTATGTAAGATGCTTAATTTGAATTAGATAAAATCATCTTTGATCCTTCAATACATTTTCTCTAGTTTTTAACTATGATTCAAGTGCTTGATCTAGTCCAATTTGGACTTATATTTGATTAAATTTTGTGTCGTTGAGTTCATGTCATCGAGTCGATCAATTTAGTTGTAAGTTTAAAGAAATCAGTGTTTGGATAACATTGAGCTGTATTTTGACAACTTTTCGCTTCAATTTGCATTGAGAGTATCGCCTGATACGACTAGTTCTTTTGTTACTTTTTTTTAGACTTATGAATTAGACAAATTCATACACACATCATATATACAAGCTTCAAACTTAAGTCCACTTGGCTGATAGCTGAAGCGCCCAACCAACAAATCAATATGAGCTACATATTTCTTTTGTTACCTATCAAATTTTATGAATGAAACAATTGTTAAATTAGATTTAGATTACCATTGAATTTGAGAAAAATAATAGGTTATTCCGTAGGTCTTAAATTTAAAAAAAAAAATAAAAAACTTTCGTGGCATATAAATATTGACAAAAATATTATTTGATTTTATTATTATTTACTAAAAAATAAAAATATACACACATTGATCCTTTTTTTTTTCATACGAATAGATAAAATCAAAACAGCTCTAATCAGTGAATTCCATAATCTATCTGATATTTTCAAATTAACAACAGAGTTGAATAAGTACCCAATAATAATAATAATACACACAAAAATATTTAAATTTAATGAAAAGTTTTAGCCAAAATTTCCTATTGACCAAATTTAATTGGATAAATAGCAAATATGGCATCTTAAATTAGTCTAAAGATTTATCTCATTTTAATTAAAGCGATCATTTATTAAGATAAGTTAATTCGTGGATCATCAAAACATCAATTTTGTGATTTTTCGTGGACCATAAAATACGGGCTCAATTTCGAATGGGCCGTTTTTATATATTAGGCCTATTAGATTCTCGTCATAAGATTAAGCTATACTCTCAGTCACAAATACGGCCTGCTATTAAATCAAATCTTTATAATATTTGCTATTTTCTCAAAGCTTCAGTATCTTGATCTAGGCTAGTTTGGACTCAATTTGGATACTACTTTTTAAAATGACTTTTTAAAACATAAATTTCTAATTTAAAAAATTTTGTACTAAAAATTTATTTTATAAAGCAAGAAAAAAGCCGTCCCAATCTTCCTAATTTTGAAATGAAACAAGGATTTATGCCTCATGCATATGTTATTACGTTTACGTATAAAAAGTAATGTAGTTCCACGTTAACCGTTGGGAATAGCAGGTGCTTTAATTTTGTACTGAATCAAATATTAAAAAAAAAATGCCTCCATTAGCGTGCTAGAATTTTCATATATAGTAGTAGGGTTGGGAGAGATTAATTTTTTTATGCGGAAAAATCAAATAGAGAAAAGGTTAGTTGAAATGACTCTATTAGTTGATGGTATTTAGATTATGATAGTTAGGAGACTTTAAGCAAATGATGGTGATTTAAAAATCATATTTAGATGGTAGTGGTTAGGAGACCATTGTAAGAAAATAATGATAAGTAGATAAAAGTTAAATGACAATGATCGATAGTTAGATGACAATGATCAAGTGATTGTTATCTTGCAACAGTGGTTGATGATTGCAAATGGAAGCCAATGGCTAGGGGGTTGTAGTTGTGCAATGGTAGCTGAGGGTCAATAGTTGGGCAATGGTTGTTGAGGAATACAGTTAGGCGATGGTATTTAGAATAACGTAGTCAAGCGATGATAGAAATGAGATAGTAGTTAGGCGGTGGTTATTGGGAGACTGTAAATGTGTGTTGATAGTTTGGCGGTCATAGTAATAGAGCAATAGTTGGCAAATTGCAATTAAGTGATAGTGGTCAGGAGACTATAGTCAGATGACTGCGATCAAGAAACAACAATTGGGTGATGGTTCTCCAAAGGCCATAATCGAGCTATAATGACAGGGAGATTGTAGTTTGCTAATAGTAGTCAGGAGATCATAGTTAGACTACAGAGGTTAATAGATTATTGTCAGGCAAATGTGGTCAAGAGGTAGTGGTCATGCAACGGTGCTTGGGAGAATATAGTAGTCTAACAAAGATGATGGGGCAATCATAGTAAAGTGGCAAAGGTCAAGAGATTATCATACGACTATGGTGATCGAAACACCTTGTTTAAGCAATGGTAGTCGAGCGACTGTAGTCAGGCCAGTGTAGTTGGGGGATTCTAATTTGTAGCGATCTAACAATGATGGTCTAACTATGATGGTTAGTTAGAGCTACATGGTTTTTAAATCTTTGAGCTCTCTCATTATCAATTCAAGTCCCCTTTTATATAAAAAAATGAGGGTATGCTTATAGTATAAGGAAAATGATGATATGTTTATAATATTTTAAAGTGATATTTAAATCTAATTAGAATCCTATAGCACTACATATAAAGGCCTAGAGTGATACCTATTATTCACATGATATTTCTTAGATATTTGGGTGCTTTAATGATGTTGAAATTAAGCATTTTGTAGATCGTTGGATTTATCTCATTGAGATGTATTTTTTTACTATAAGTATGCATTATTTAAAGACCATTTGATACTTCAATCAATATTAAAAAAATTTCAACTACTCTTCAATCGCTTGATTTAGGGTCATAGGAACTCAGATTGGATCACTCATGGTATTGATGAATTCATCTCATTAAGAAGTTAATTTGACTTCCAATTCCACTTTCAATTGATTCTATATGTAATTTGAAAGTTTTCATTCAAATGGTGCCTCAAGTTTATATAATGAAAAGGGGGAAAACCCACAGGAAATGGACCAATATGAATGAATCCACTAGTGTTTGCAGTCGATTATAAATGCGGCTCTTCCTTGTGGGGAAGACATTGGCTTGGTGTAACAGATATACATCATATCGAATGCATTACATGATAGGAGTTTTAAGAATTAGTATTGACATGTTTGCTTGGTAGACAAGACCTTAGTCGGTGGGCGACGAATGTGAGAAAGATGGTAGTCGGGTGACTGTGGTCGTAAGGACCGTAGTCGACGAGTGATGATTGTCAGAATGACCGTTGTCAGGTGAAGGAGGTCGGAAGGACCGTAGACGACAGACGAAGAAGGTTGAAAAGACTGTTGTCTGGCGACGGAAGTCAGAAGTACCGTAGTCGGCGGGCGACAGAGGTAGAAAAGACCATAGTATGTCAACAAAGATAGGAAGGACCGTAGTCGGCAGGCGACAAAGTTGGAAAAATAAATTTCTGGCGACGGAGGTTGGAAGGATCGTAGTCGGCATGAGATGAAGGTCAGAAAGACCGTTATCTGATGATGAAAGTCGAAAGGGCCATAGTCTCACAACGAAGGTCGGAAAAAACTTAGTATGGCGACGGAGGTTGAGCAGATTGTAGTTGGTGGGCAACCGAGATCTGGAAGATCGTAGTTTCGTGATAGAGATTGGAAGGACTGTAGTCTGAGGACAACTAAGGTCAAAAATCAGAGTTCGGATGGTCCCGAATTTAATTTTGGAAGTTTCAACTTAATTTTACCTCATGATTCGTGTCTGATCTAGAAAATTTTTTAATGATATATCAGTTATTATATTACGTTTACATTAAGTTTAATTTATTTATTATTATCCATATATTATACTTATTTTATCAATATACTATTCAAGTTAATAAAGAATATATAATACAAATCTAATTTTCCTACATAAAAAAGCTAACAATATGTCTTAATTAACAATAAGACAAGATAAATCATTGTTAATCACATGGGCTTAAAGTGACTAAATTAATTCATTAGCCATGTAAAGCTGCCTGAACTGCTTGTGATCAAATAATTCATATTAATTTAATGATTTCTTTCATAGAAAGAAAAGCTTCCCTCCCCTTAAAAAACTATTCCAATCTTGTCATGGTGTGCATCATGATGCGCATAAGAACTTAATTAGGCTACTATATCATAATCACCTTAGTCTAACGATGATTAAATAGTAATTAATTAGTACTGAACTGCTTTATTTGATTAATGGGCAGCTAATTAATTAATTAATTAAGCTCGTTTTTGATTTGTCGAGTTGTGATGATAGGCTTGGCTGGAGGTCTTAAGTGCCGACAAGATGAAGTGGTTGCTTGTTTGATGCAGAAGGAGAAGTTGGTCTGATTCTTCTCCCCATATAAATATTTTGGTTGATTACGGAGTTAAATTTATTATTATTTTTTTTTATCTAGCGAGGAACAATATCTTTTGAGAAATATTATTTTTTTTTGTGCTATATTGATTAAAAAATGTCCTAAATATTATTTTATAGTGACTGCATGTATTCTTTAAATTATAATTAAAAATACTATAAATCACATTTTTTTTTAATTTTCATAAACAGTTTCAACGTTGAAGCATAGTTAATTATCTTCTGTGACAATTACTAAAAATTTGTTGATGATGCCCTAATTTAAATTATATGACAATGACTTTTAAATATTTTTATCTTGAGATTAATATGATAAAAAATTGATTGATATTTGTATACTATATTATCTTAAATTAAAAAATCCAAACATTTTTTTAAATCAAGATCATCATAATTTGATTATTTCCTTTATTAATTTTTCTTTTATGAAGAATTCATAATTTTTCTCTTATATTAAGGAAATATGTAGTATGATATTTAGGTACTTTAAAGTTTAATAAGATATTTAGGCTTTGTTTGGGACTGTTTTTTTTTTTTTTCTGCTTCTTAAAGTAATTTTCTAGTACAAAATTTTTTAAATTTTTACACTAAGAAACTACTTGAAGAAACAATAGAAAAGCCGTTCCAAACGAAGCCTTAGGCTTTGTTTGGGACGACTATCTACTGCTTCTTGAAACAACTTTTTAGTTAAAAATTTTAATTTTTGTATTAAAAAACTGCTTCAAAAAATAATAAAAATTCCGTCCCAAACGGAGCCTTAATCTGTATATATTTGTGGCAATCTTATGTTTGAGAATAATGATTGATTCCCAATAGAAATTTGTGGCCAGGAATAATTAATTAGAGTTTAATTAAGTTTTAAAAGTAATTAACTAAGAAGAACGGCACGTAAACAAATAAATTATTGATATATAAGTTAGAAAATAAAACGAAATGGCCGTAGGCTGGACCACAGTTATGTTATTGGTGAGATGCATGCAATTTTCTTGTCGTTGTTTGAAGACATTGGTATTGCAGAAGTATTCTGACGGAGACGTTAATAATAGAGATTAACACTAATACTTTTCTTAATCCTTTGCTTAAATCTAAAGGCGTCTATTAATTAATTGGTTCGTATTGCTTTCAGAAGAAAATTTCATGGAGGTTGAGCCACCATAGAACTTTAAATAGGTCTATATATATTGACTCGGTCTCGGTTTGCCCGTTTGCCCTTTGCCCGATCCAATGGTGGACCGGGCGGTTTGGGATGAACCGGATCATATTTCACGTGTAACAAGTTTGGGACACGATGTAGGCTTCGTTTAGAATAACTTTTTTTATTATTTTGCTTTCATATTGCAATCATAATTTTTATTTGATCATTACTTTTTCGATGTCTTCAAGAAGTTTTTTTTGTGCTAGAAAGTTACTTTTTACGACAGCTTTAAAAAAAACTGCTTTCTCCATAGCAATTTTATAACTACCTTTCATAATAAGTTGCAAACGGCCCAAATGAATCCTCAGGCTACGTTTGGGACCACCTTTTTACAGCTTTGTAAAATTGTTGTATTTAAATTAATTTTTTAAAGCTATTATATAAAACAAAGTAGAGAGAGTCGTCATAGATGGTTTGGTCACATTAAACGGAGGCCTTCTGTGACCCGGTTTGAAAAGTTGAGGTATTAGATTTGACTTATGTTAAGAAAGGTAGAGGTAGACCTAATAAGACTTGATTAGAAAATATTAGAAATGGTCTTTCTTTATTAGATTTAAATGAGACTTTTAACAGGATATAATGGCGAAAAAGGATTCATGTAGTTAATCCCACGTTGTGAGACAAAAGCTTGATGTTGTTGTTGTTGTTGTATTATAGAAAACAATTTTTTTTTTAGGAACGGGGGTATCTACCTGCTGTCATTCCAAAGGGGGTTGTTGGCGGCATAATTAATCCCTCGGAAGAACCTAACGATGGCACCAACCGGCATCGAACCTGCACTTGCTTTGCCCCACTGAAGAGGCAAAGCCGTAGTAGAGGGAATTTGAACCCCGGATGGGGGGTTCCCAACCATGCTTGCCCACCAACCACCCTAAGCCTCGATGGGTAGAGAATAAATTTTTAATATATATATATTGAAAACAACAAAAGAGCAGTGGTCAAATATAAATTATAATTACGGTATGAAAAATAAAACAATAAGAAAGCCTTCTTAAATGAAGCCTTAATTTATATGGGAGAGCTCCTATAACCACTTCTTCGTAAGTTTCAAATAGGAACAAAAATAGAGAGTGAAAAAGAAAGGATTTAAAATAATTTTGTAAATGCATTTTTTATGAAATTAATTTAAAAAATATTAAATTAACCAAATTAATACTATCTATGCTTTGATTTTATTAAATAAAACATTCTTATATTTGATTGATGCTAAGAAATTCGTAATGATTAATTAAAATATTATGTTATGCTACTTATAATTTAAATAGTACAAAATAAAAATCATTTTTTAATTTACTTATTAAATTGATACCAGTTTTAGATAATTTAATTAAATTAAAATCATTTTTTGGTTAAATTAATAAATTATCAAGTAATAATTAATAGATAAAAGCCTAGAGGAAGCTTATAATTAGATACAAATATCTTAATCAAAAGAAAAATTAGTCTTAATAATTAGAATTTATTAATAAAATATTAACTTAAAATTTGTAAATAAACTAATAGAAATAAATATTGAAATAAATAATCAATCCATTTATTAAAATTTAATCAGATTTCATCAATACTATACCAAATAATATTTAAAATTTAATTACCTAAAAAGTTAATAATTTCCAATTTACAAAATCCTGCTGGCAGTCAAATATCATGTCTGTACAAAATTTACTCATCCAACAGTGCCAATCGATAAGAATAGCATATCTCAATAGTACAAATATTAAAAAAATAATGGTGACTTCAAACATTTTGACAAAATAATTCGCTAATGATGCCATAGTTAAAATTGTCGTAGCTTTTTTTTTTTTTGGGGTAAAAAAAGTAAGTATTAGTTGATTTTCTAAATATTAATATATGATTTCTTTATATATTGAGCTATTTTAATAATTATTATTAAAAATAAATAATAAATTTATTCAAATTAATCTGACGTGTGAATAAGGGGAAAGACAAAGGGTAAATATTAATAAAAACTTATTAAAAAAATAGCAATTACTCTTAAAATGTTAAAATGGGCCAATTCATAACTTATGCTTTCCTCTCATGTAGGATGATTCGATAGTTACTTGAATATTCCTATAAAAATAAAAATAAGTATAATAGTTTTAAAAAAATTACATTTTTTTTTGGGTTAAACCCACACATGGGGCCAACGTTTTAATACTCAAAAATTGATTACAGAGTCCTTAGAAAGCTCCTCCAGCTCACTACTGCTCGAAAGAGCTATAATAGAAAAAGAAAAAAGAAAACCTAAGAGCCGGAGAATCCTATTTCTATGATTACAAAAATTCTCTAAAGTAAAGCAAGGGTTGTTAGGCAACAGCACCCAAAAACTGAAGAGACTAATACAACCATTCAGCTCAATCTTCCTGCAAAAAATAAGAAAGAAACCCAAAAATGCAGTAACAAAGCCAAAAGAGAGTACCTTGCAGCCATAGCAGCTTAAAACCCAAGGATTGATCAAAGTCCTGCAAGGAATACTCCAAAAATAGACATAAGACACAAATTTAATAATAAGAGCAGAATAATCAGTGCCATCCCCTAAAAACCACCACATCGTATAAGCAATGGGACCAAAAGAAGAAGAGCTCACAGAAAACAGATGGCCAAACAAAATGAGACATAAACACAAAAAACTAAACCAGCAGTGACCAGAATTCACTAAGACCCTAAAATTAACCTTCTACAACGGCATGCAGTAAACCACAGCCAACAACAGGCAGCAGAGAAAACAAATTCTGCAAGAAATAGGGTAACTGCTAGGGACAGACTTGAAAATATAAACGAGACTGACAGAAATAACATCAGAATAATGAGAGAAATGAACAAGCACAAGAACACAACAACCAGCAATAGAACACAGTCATCAAACATAAGTAACTAAGACAAAATGAAAGGAACGAAAACTGTAGCGCAGCAAGACTTGACAATAACTGGGAAAAGAAATTCTGCACAAAGAAGTGCAGCAGAAAAGCAAAAAACAGAAACAAAGCAGAACCCAACCTGTAGCAATAGCCAAGAAATTAACCATGACGGAAATAAGGTAAACCATATTTATCTAAATTAATCATACCTTGTAATTGAGGATGCAGACAAGTAGTGTCTAACTCCTCATAATTATGAATATTCACTACAGGAAAATCACACATTTCCGGCGACTTTTTCCGGCGGAATTTGAGCAGTTTCCGGCGGTTTTTTAATTTTCCGGCGGTTTTCCGGCGGCTTTCTTGCCGCCGGTAAAAACGGCGTAGGAAAATAATTTCCGACGGCTTTTTCTTGCGGCAAATGATGCCGACCGCTTGCCGGCGGATACAAACCGCCGGTTGAATAAAAAAAAAATCAAGCGGACCAGACCGAGTGCGCCAACTCGCCCGTCGGCACGCCAGCGCGCGCGCTCCGGCTGTCGCGCCAGACCGCGGGTCGCGCCGTACCAGACCGAGCCCGAGTGCGCCGGTCCGCGCGCGTGAGCCAGCCCGAGCCCGAGTGCTCCTCTTTCGTCTGTCTTCCCTGAGATTCGAACCGTAGACCTCCTCACCCGCGCCGCGATGCCTGACCAATGCGCCGATTCGCCAAAATGGTTAAATGTAAGTATTTTTTTATTTATATTAAAACAGTCTGAATATTATAATTAAATATTATTTATTTAAAATTATTATTTTAATTGATAATTAAAATAAACTAATTAAGTAAATTTCATGGAGGTTGAGCCACCATAGAACTTTAAAAAAGTCTATATATATTGACTCGGTCTTGGTTTGCCCGTTTCAATGGTGGACCGGGCGGTTTGGGATGAACCGGATCATATTGCACGTGTAACAAGTTTGGGACACGATGTAGGCTTCGTTTAGAATAACTTTTTTTATTATTTTGTTTTTCATATTGCAATCATAATTTTTATTTGATCATTACTTTTTCGATGTCTTCAAGAAGTTTTTTTTGTGCTAGAAAGTTACTTTTTACGACAGCTTTAAAAAAAATTGCTTTCTCCAGAGCAATTTTATAACTACCTTTCATAATAAGTTGCAAAAGGCCCAAATGAATCCTCAGGCTACGTTTGGTACCACCTTTTTACAGCTTTGTAAAATTGTTGTATTTAAATTAATTTTTTAAAGCTATTATATAAAACAGAGTAGAGAGAGTCGTCATAGATGATTTGGTCACATTAAACGGAGGCCTTCTGATGACCTGGTTTGAAAAGTTGAGGTATTAGATTTGACTTATGTTAAGAAAGATAGAGGTAGACCTAATAAGACTTGATTAGAAAATATCAGAAATGGTCTTCCTTTATTAGATTTAAATGAGAATTTGACTTTTAACAGGATACAATGGCGAAAAAGGATTCATGTAGCTGACCCCACGTTGTGAGACAAAGGCTTGATGTTGTTGTTGTATTATAGAAAACAACTTTTTTTCTTTTTGGAACGGGGGTATCTACCTGCTGCCATTCCAAAGGGAGCGATTGGCGGCATAATTAATCTCTCGGTAGAACCTAGCGAGGTCACCCATCGGTATCGGACCCGCACTTTCTTTGCCCCACTGAAGAGACAGCGCAAAGCCGTAGTAGAGGGAATTTGAACCCCGGATGGGGGTTCCTAACCATACTTGCCCACCAACCACCCTGAGCCTCTATGGGAAGAAAATAAATTTTATATATATATATATATATATATATATATATATATATATATATATATATATATATATATATATATATATATATATATATATATATATATATATATATATATGAAAGCAACAAAAGAGCAGTAGTCAAACATAAATTATAATTGCGGTGTGAAAAATAAAACAATAAGAAAGCCTTCTTAAATGAAGCCTTAATTTATGTGGGAGAGCTCCTATAACCACTTCTTCGTAAGTTTCAAATAGGAACAAAATTACAAAACAGAGAGTGAAAAAGAAAAGAATTTAAAATAATTTTGTAAATGCATTGTTTATGAAATTAATTTAAAAAATATTAAATTAACCAAATTAATACTATCTATGCTTTGATTTAATTAAATAAAACATTCTTATATTTGATTCAAGCTAAGAATTAAATTCGTAATGATTAATTAAAATATTATGTTATTCTACTTATAATTTAAATAGAAAAAAAACATTTTTTAATTTACTTGTTAAATGGATACCAGTTTTAGATAATTTAATTAAATTAAAATCATTATTTGATTAACTTAATAAATTAGAGGAAGCTTATAATTAGATACAAATATCTTAATCAAAAGAAAAATTAGTCTTAATAATTAGCATTAATTAATAAAATATTAACTGAAAAATTGTAAATAAACTAATAGACTTAAATATTGAAATAAATAATCAATCCATTTATTAAAATTTAATCAGATTTCATCAATACTATACCAAATAATATTTAAAATTTAATTACCTAAAAAGTTAATAATTTCCAATTTACAAAATCCTGCTGGCAGTCAAATATCATGTCTGTACAAAATTTACTCATCCAACAGTGCCAATCGATAAGAATAGCATATCTCAATAGTACAAATATTAAAAAAATAATGGTGACTTCAAACATTTTGACAAAATAATTCGCTAATGATGCCATAGTTAAAATTGTCGTAGCTTTTTTTTTTTGGGGGTAAAAAAAGTAAGTATTAGTTGATTTTCTAAATATTAATATATGATTTCTTTATATATTGAGCTATTTTAATAATTATTATTAAAAATAAATAATAAATTTATTCAAATTAATCTGACGTGTGAATAAGGGGAAAGACAAAGGGTAAATATTAATAAAAACTTATTAAAAAAATAGCAATTACTCTTAAAATGTTAAAATGGGCCAATTCATAACTTATGCTTTCCTCTCATGTATGGTGATTCGATAGTTACTTGAATATTCCTATAAAAATAAAAATAAGTATAATAGTTTTAAAAATTACATTGATTTTGATTTTTTTAAAAAAATAATATAAAAAATTAACTCATGTCTATGAAATTATATATAGGGAACTTTTGAAAAAAATACAATAACAACAACATTAAGCATTTATCCCACTATGTTGGGTCAGCTATATGAATCTTTTTTTATTTTACAATTTGTAATGTTAAGAGTCAAATTTTCATTTAAATCTAATAAAGAAATGCCTTTTTAAATATTTTTGAACAAAGTCTTTTTAGGTTTACTTCTGCCACTCTTAACATAGGCCAAATCTAATACATTTACTCTCCTAGTCGGATCTATTTAGAAGGCCGTCATTTTATATGATCAAACAATCTAAGGCGACTCCCTCTAATTTTATTATGCCACTAGAGCTAGCACTACTCCAACCTTTTCACATATATGCATATTTCGCATTCTATCTCCAAGAGTAAAGCCACTCATGCATCCACCAGGGGGTACTTTTTTATCACACAACATGCCTGATATATTCCTTCACTTAAACTATCCAACTTATGGATTCTACTAATACTATCCTCATCTATTTCACCATCACTTTGGACAATAGACCTTAGATATTTAAAACATGTACTCTTATTAATAACTTGATTGCTTAAAGTCAAAATCATCCTATTAGATCTATTACAACTAAAATTACACTTTATATATTTTGTTTTAAATCTACTCAAATGAAAACCTTTAGACTCTAAGGTTGACCTCTATAATTCAAGTTTACCTTCAACTCCTTCTCTAGTCTTATCAACAACAAAAAAAATCATCAGCACAAAGCATACATTAGGGTAGATCCTCTTGCAAATGTCTAGTAGGAACATCCATGACTAGAACAAAAAGATATAAGCTTAAAGCAGATCCTTGATGTAATCCAACTGAAATAGGAAAATACTTTGTCCAACCTCATTGTGTTTGAACAAAAGTAACAACTCCGGCATACATTTCTTTATTGACTTGAGTACAAGCATTATTAATCCTTCTCTTTTCTAAAACTCTCAATAACACTTCTCTTAGAACTTTATCATATGTTTTCTCTAAATCAATAAATATCATTTGTAGATCTACATTCTGCCTATACTTCTCCATCAAACATCTCAATAAATGTGTAGCTTCCATAGTAGACTTATCCAGCATGAATCTAAATTGATTTTGAGAAGCATTAGTATCACATCTTAACCTATACTCAGTAACTCTCTCCAAAGTTTTAAAGTTTAACATATTAATTATTGATGGTGAGAATGATGAATAGGGATAAAAATAGTGTATTATATGTAATATTTGAAGAGTGGTATAGTTGGACTAGGTTCTAGATGGGTCGTATGAGTGGTACTGTGGTAGTTATGATAGTACTGATTGGTATAGTAGTATTGGTTGTGATAATGGTGTGGATTAATATATATATATATATATATATATATATATATATATATATATATATATATATATATATATATATATATATATATATATATATATATATATATATATAACATAAAATAGTTTTATTACTCCTAAAAATAGACCTATGAGAAGACTTACACGCTGCTCTTCAATAAGAAGCATCACCAAGTATTGAAACAACTCATGCACTATAGTTTCTTTATCTATCATAGTTTTTCTTTTAAAATGTTCCTTCTTTGATATCCAATGTTTTAAAAATTGAACCGATCTGATCGGTTAAATCATGAACTGGTCTTACGGCCGATCCGATTCATGCTAAGAATCGCCTCTACATCAAACCAGCAAGAACCGAATAAAACCGCCAATTCAACCGGAAACCGTTGAATTGGTCACAGTTCTCTTGAACCGATCGATTCAACTTTTTGCATTTTTTAATATTTAAATTAATTATTTTAAATATAAAATAAATTTATAATTAAATTTTAAATTTGAAATGTCTAATTTTAAATTAAAAAAATTCAACCAAGCAGTTCACAAAGTTTCATCACTTTACATGATGTGCTACTTCTTTCAAGTTTAAAAGCCAATATAAGATAAAAGCATTACTAGGACAAAGTCTCCCAAGAGACGTGAGACTAAAAAACTAAAGCTCCTATTTCTTTTGTCTTAACTTTTAAGTCTACAACATACACTATCAATTTTAAAATAAATTTGTTAAATAAAATTTTTATGATGTAAATAAAATTTATTTTTAATTAATAATAGTAAATAAATTATATTCTTCATTTATTTTTTATGTACTATAAAAATTAATTAATTAATTAATTATATAAATGATCTAATTTAATCTCAATAATTTATAAATGTAAAATAATAAAATGAATTTAATATATAAATTATATATAAATATATAACATAAATAAAGAATAATTTATATTAAACTTATTAATTCATTTGTAAGTTAATTTTTGTTAAATTTAAATTAAATTTAAAGATTGAATATGTTTAAATTTAAAATTATACAATATATTAGTAATGTGTTAATTCAATTTATTTTATAATAAAAATTTATATTATTATATGATTTTTATGTCATCTAAATTTTATTTATTACGTCCTTCGATTCGACCCCGGTACGACCAGTCAAATCGATTGAACTGTGGATCGCTCCTTCTACCGGTTCATTATCTGATCCGATTTTCACAAACTTGCTGATATCTATCACAAAATTAAATATATTATCAAAAATATTCTTCACAATTATATGCCTTACACCTAAGTTATGAAGGATATACATTTATCTTCTTATTACATGATGGATCCCAAAATATATTACACGTGGAATTATTATCTTTAATATGATTTGAATGCCCATGGACCCCACCTGTTATCCTAAAGGCTTTGGTGTTGTTGAGAATACTTTTATATTTGTAATATATAATAATATTTTATAATAAATTTTTTTAAATATATTGCAACGCTCAGACTTAATATAAAAAGGCCTGGAGAAAGAGAGGGACGAAGGCGCGGACGTCAGAAAGCTCAAGATGTAATGCCGCCCATTCCTCTGTGTAAGCTGTACCACGGAGAATCATACCGCGACCCTTGACGTTGACGTGAACGGCGCAGTGGTTGGACCAACAAACGCCCGCAGGAGATTTTGTATGCGAACGAGATGATCCACCGAAGGATTATTTGTAGCAACGGTGGATCCATCGCTTCGCTAAACAGCATAGCCTGTTAACCTGATCGAAGCATCCACCGAACATGGTCTGATCTTTGACCGGGTGCCCGGTTTTTAAGGGCAGGGACTGACCGATTCCCGATGATAGTGACTGCGGACACGTGGCCGACAGCCTCGTGTTTGACCCGGTGGCCGCACGTGACGAGGTTTTGTTGAACCGGGCCGGATCCGCAGTTCAGCACAGAGATTTAAACCGGGTGGGTGGCCTAAATGTTCTGAGAATTATAGGTGATCTAGATTTGTTCAATGATTTGAGAGCAGGGAGAAAAAGAGATTAAAATATAAAAATCTAACCACATTTTATTTGAGAGCAGTTATTTAGTATAAAAATATTTTGAGATAAATTCTTTTATTAAAAAAAGAATTTTAAAAAATAATAAGAAAAATATCTCAAATAAAATCTTAATTCTTATTATGTTCTTATCCATCGATTGCTAATTGATGATGATTTTCCAATCAAAAAAGTTTTAAAATTTTATTGATCTAATCATGAGATCTAATGAGATTTCTTGGTGAAGCTCATTTTCGAAGAATTTAAAGTAAATCTTATAATCTTTTGCCAAAAATTATTAGATGTTCAAAGCTACTACATTTGCTAATCCATCTTATTAAATTATAGATTCCACTAATCTAATTTTTATTTATTTTCATTTAAAAAAGGATGATGTATTTTTGTTTCATTTACATGAGATATGTGTAGCTACTCTTATTTCTTTTTTATAAATGCATTTTGGTTTGATACCTATACAAAGTATAGGGGTGTATAGGAATTGAGTCCAGCTCGAGCCAAGGCTAAGCTCGGCTCACCTATCCAATTGCAAGCTCAACATGTGGCAATAACTTTGGGTTAACGAACCAGCTCATGAGATCAAGTTAAAGAAGAATATGACTCTACAACAGCCCATAGAAAAAGATACTGATGTGATTAATTGTCATGGAAGAAGAAAAACTCCTTATGAGACCTCATTGAAGAATGTATCAATGTAAGCAACACTCGAAGTGAAGTCGCCAAGTTGCCTAATTAAGGTCATAGAAGAAAGCTTTAAATGATTCACATCTTCCCTAGATTCCTTCGATGGCACTACTCCTATATTCCTATCATTTTTTGAATAGCATCCCTACTAAAAAAATCTATCCAATTTCTTCTCCTCCTTATAGTAACTATAATATTAATAAAAAACAATTATCAAAGGAATTGTCAGAGCTCACCGGAGAAGACATCAACATGACCAACACGTAAATATACTCACTGGCTTACAAACTGAGCTTTATCAAAATCAAACTCATGCACATTTAATAAACAAGCTTGATTGAGCTAGCATCTTAATATGATCTTCTTTGTAAGCTCATTAACGAGTCAAATTCAAAATAATTCAACTCATTTATACCTTTAATTAATTAACGAAATAAATAAAAAAGATTGATGTAGTTTGGATTAGATTATGAAAGATCGATCTTTTTTTATAATTTTTTATTTTTATAAGGAATGTTATTTCATTATTTGCTTCAAAAAGAAAATCCACTACTTGAATGCTGAAATTTGAATGAAAGGAAACAATGAAAAAAATAATGAACTCTCAAAATCATTGACTACTGCTAATTTATAATTAAAAGATAAACTATTTATATCTTATTTTTTAAATTAAGCTCTCTTCCATCCCAAACCAAGCCTTATATATGAAAATCACTTGACCGTTTATCAAACTTTACACTTGTTGAGTTGTTGTTGTTCTCTTCATTATATTATAGAATACTATTTCTATATTTTTTCTTATATCTTATCTACCTCTTTTAGACTTTCCTTAAGCTTTCTTTCATAATTAACTAACACAGCTGAAAATTGTTTTTAAGTAGATGCATGATGATGACTTAAATTATAATCAAGATGAATTATATAATATTTGAATTAATTTTGAGAGTGACATATATGACTTATTAATTTAAAATAATTACTCTTTGCTCATCTCAAATTAATAAATATTAGAAATCTAATGATGACTAAATTTAATTACATTATATTTTTTACCCAATTTCTTTCTTAGAATTTTGAGCTTAATTCATATAAAAAATTTAGCTTTTTTTGTATGATATTTAGAGTTTTTTTAAGACTTACAGTTGCAGTGTTTTGTAAAGTTGATCGTAAAGTTATTATGGGAAAAATAACTTTTTTGAAAGTTATTGTGAATATTATAAATATATTTTTAAAAAAAAATTAAATAGTTGTTTTTGTAAAGCTATCATACATTAGCAACTCCTATTGTAAAAAAATAACTTTCAATCACATAAATTTTAAGAAAGCACTGAGAAAACATCAAGAAAGCACTAAGCAGATGTAATTATAATTACGGTGTGAAAAGCAAAGTAGTAAGAAGCTATCCCAAACAAATATTTAAGTTTTATTTAAATGAGCATTTTGACTGTTTTCATGATAAGAAAAGTAGTTAATAAAAAATAATACCTATTGAAAGAAATTATTTTCATAACTTTTTAAATTATTTCCTTTAAAAGCTGTTATTGAAAAATCATTTTGGAAGCGGTTGCTAAGATAAGAGCTTTTAAAAGTAAAAATTATTAAAAAAAAATAAATAAATTGCCACAACAAAATCTAAATAATTTTTAAAATAAAAATAATGATCATTAAAGAAAAAGATTATTATAAATTATATTTTGATTTTTCATTTTGATAATAATAAATACCATTTAGTACGCTGCTTCTTTTAATATATCCTCCCTAACAAAGACTTTTCATAATGGAGCTCCAAAAACAAATCTCTGACATTGATAATGACTTGCAGCTACAATAATTACAAGAACAAAACAAATCTATCACTTTAAATAGCATAATTATCTGTAGCGTATGAATTAAGAACACTAAGTTTTATTTAAAAAGTGCGCAGAAATGTGTGCCAGCTTAAGAGTTTTTATCATAAAATTCATAAAAAAAAAGTTACATATATAGAACCTCTAACCTTATATTAAGATAATTATATTATATTTAGTCAAATTTAATTTAATTAAAAATATCATCCTCGGAGTCTATTTGTGTATTTATGAGTTAGTTTGACATTGTAGCTCAATTCAACACGTTAAAATGTATATAAAACATTTTTTCAGATATTTTTAAGTTGAATTTGGCTAGATTAATAATCGTTTAATTATATAATTAAATTATTTTATTTTATTTTTTAATTTGAAGATTAAATGGCCTAAGTTTAAATATAGTTATTTTCATACAACAACGACAACAACTTAAATTAATATATCATACTTTAAAATTTTGAGAGAGAGTCATTGAGTATAGGTAATGACGTGATACTAATGTTTCTCAAAATTAATTTGGATTCATGTCGGATAAATCTACTATGGAAGCTATACATTTATTGAGAGGTTTGATAGAGAAATATAGGGAGAATAAGCTAGGATTTGCATATGATATTTATTGAATTAGAGTAAGATTATGATAAAGTTCTAAGAGATGTGTTATGGAGAGTTGTTAAAAAGAAGGGGTTAATAATGCGTATTCTCAAGTCATTAAGGGTGTGTATGCATGAGCTATTACT
The DNA here is from genome assembly GCA_019514585.1 of Dendrobium officinale. NCBI lineage: Eukaryota > Viridiplantae > Streptophyta > Magnoliopsida > Asparagales > Orchidaceae > Dendrobium > Dendrobium officinale. The sequence goes on from JACXSL010001565.1 coordinate 111,266, forward strand.
TTTGTTCAAACACAAGGAGGTTAGACAATATTTTCCTATTTTAGTTGGATTACATCGGGGATCATCTTAAGCTCATATATTTTTACTTTAGTTATAGATGTTCTTACTAGACATTTGCAGGAAGATATACTCTGTAACTCTGGTATATGTTTTTTGTTGATGATACTCTTCTTGTTGATAAGACTATATAGGGAGTTTGTTTAATTAGGTTGTATGTTTGTAAGAAATTTGTTCATGCCTCACTCATTATCTTATTTAATTAATGCATTTTTAATTAGTGCCAAATAGCTTGATACTAATTATAGATTTATATATCGAATTGCTTACTCATTTATATTCAAAATATTATTTATTAATATAAGAAGTACTCATTAATTTTCTTAGCTTATTTTTATCTACTTTAAACACCCATTAAATTAATTTAGAAAAATCAAGAAAAGCTAACAACTGGATTTCAAGTTGAACATGAACAACTTTTAATATGACCAAGTCCAGTCCTGTTCGGCGTCGTCGGCGTGATACAGAGGTTCAGCAATAGGACAGAGGCTGGCTGGATGTCGCGGTCTTGGAGGCTTCGCGTGCGGTGGAGGTCACGTAAAGCTTCGTGTAAAGAAGGTCTTGTGCAGAACAGATCAGTTGAAGAAGCTTTCATAACAAGGACGGCATCAGGAAGAGAGAGGAGGTCGTGTGAAGAAGCTTCAGGCGAGGAGGCTTTGTATGTTTTTTGGTCGCAAGGGAAGCTTTCAGGAGAAGATGTCGAAAAGCTTCTTCACGCGCACGGCGTCTGTCGAATTCATTGGATTAGGGCTAAAATTTTAATACATAAAAAATGAACAAGAGGAGAATTCCAAATCCTATAATTAACTTACTGTACAGTCTTATATTTAACTTTATGATTGCAATACTTATAGGAAGGCAATCCCTTAGTCGATTATCTAATTTAAGATCTTGACAATAACTTATAATTAATTATGATCATTATCAGTCATGTTATTTGTAGCGGCGGATTTAGGAAGTGCTCTACATGGAGGATTGCTCATTCTAATTTTTTGTTGTGCTTCGTACAATAAATATTTTAACTATTTAGTTCACTTTTAATAAATGCATTTGCGCGAAATTTATAGAAAAATTTTCTTTTCTAGTTCAACCCTCACTACAGAAAAATTGTCAATTACCAACGACTTTTTCCGGCGATTATATATCATAAATTTTCTAAACTGCCGATATAAACCGCGTAGGAAATAAATTGTGGTGGTCAATTTACGCCAGCTAAATTTTCCGGCGGCTAACACAGCCGGTAATTTTTGGCGGTTTTAGCACTGGCGACTACCTGTTAATTACCGGTAGCGTACGTACTGGCCATCTCAAATATTGGCCATCTCAAATGATGGTATTTACCGGCGGCTATATTAAAATTCCAGCTGGAGTGAGAGCGTGATCATCGGCCTTAAGTACGTTACGGTGTCGGCGGCCGGATTTCTGCAGAGGCAGTCGAAGGTGAGCGCGAGCGTCTGGAGGAAAACAATACGAGAACAAATGTGGAGGAAGGGTCGGTTTGGCCAATTTTAGGTCAATTTTTGACGGTTTCTACGGCTGGAAAAAAATACTTAACACCGGCGGCTTAGGCGTACATGAAAACTGCAAAACCAGCTTTATGATTGGCTTCTACTATAGTAAGGTCGAAAGGTTCCTTAGATTTTTTATTTTTTTATTTTTTTCATTTTCTTGATTGTAGTTTTTTGGAGCAGTAGCGGGCAATCGCGTTTTTAAGGATTTGTACTAATTTGTTTAATCAATGCGTAGGCCATTTCATGAGTTTTAAACCAAAAAAAAAAAGTCCACCTTCAAAAAAGAGGATGATTACGTCCGACTCGTTTATGCCTATCAAACTTTATTTGTATTTGTAGTCTCTTCTATGCAAATTCTATTTTATTAACTTATAGGAAAAGTACATACTCTTAAGAAAAGTTATAATCATTATCATTAGCTGGTTTAGTAAAAAATTCTCCCTAAGTAAACATTTGTTTTAGTCTATTACTAATTATTAACCAACTTAAGAAAGTGATCCATTTATGTAACACCTCTTTTGTTAGGTGTAGCAACACTCTAACTTAAAATGTTTTTGAACATCACAACAGTAACAATGGAGAAAATTATATCAAAATAATTAGATATTTATCAGAAAAAAAATAAAATAAATGGTAAGATGCAAAAAAATAGTTAAAATTAGAAGCATTTAAATTTTTTGGCAAGATTACGTACAATGATTCTTGATAATATATTATATATGTAACATGAGGGTATTCGTATGGATGCTTTGAAAATTATTGATAATATAAATTACAAAGTCTATCAACTATATGCAGCTAATGTTATTTCTGGTAAGAACTTTAAAAACTGCAGTTTTTTGGCTCATTATTTCGGTATTACTCTTGATTCTGTTGAGTTTAGAAATAGGGAGAAAGTTGTTAGATGGCTGAATTCGTGCTTACCTTTTTTCAAATTGAACACGAATGGTTCCGTGGGATCTGTTGCTGCTGGAATGGGAGGCATTCTTCGTGATTCTTACGGTGATGTTATTTCTGCCTATGCCTCTTCTTTAAATTACTGTAAAGTTATTTATGCGGAAATGAGGGGTTTACTCTATGGTTTGGAATTGTGCTATAAACTCAAGGTTACTAATATTGTCATTGAAGTGGATGCTTTGAGCCTTATACAGTTGTTGACCAAAAATTTTATGAGTTATCCTGAATTTATTTATATTTTGAGGAAAATCAAAATTTTGATGGAAGGTTTAAACTGCACTTTAGTTCATATTTTTCGCGAAGGTAATGCGTGTGCTGATTTTTTAGCCAAGAAAGGTTGCCTCATTAATGGTATGGAAGAATTCTCATGCAGTAATCTCCCTCAACAGCTGAAAGGTTTAGTTAGATTGGACATATTGGGTATGCCTTATATTCGTTACTTTTAGTGATATATCTTGTTAATCATTTTGTATTTATTTTTCTATTACTATTGGATGTTTTTGTTGCCTGGTGCTGATTTTATTGTCGCTGGAAGTGTTTTGTCTCTATCAGTTCAGGTGGATTTGCTGGAGGTTTTGTCTGGGATGGAAGTTTACATCTCGGTTTTAGCTCTTTCTTTTTACCGTTCTTTGTTTTTTCCTTGTTTTGTTTTTCTGCTTCTATTTATGCAGGTTGCTTCCACCTTGAGGAAGTTTTTGCCAGGAAGACGGGTGTCACTGCTTATCTGTTGATCTTTCTTATTTTTTGGGCGTTCCCTGATCGCCTTAGAATGTTGCTAGGTATTATTGTATTTTGCTTAGATAGGGTTTTTTCGGCCTTTAGTTTTTGTTTCCTTTTTGAATGATTGTAGCTCCTTGAGCATTAGTTGGCTGAAAATCCCTTTAAGGACTTGTAATTTGTTTTTATATCAACGCGTAGGCCTCATTGTGGGTTTCCAAAAATAATAATAATAATAATAATAATAATAATATATTATATCTGAATTTAAATGTTCTTCTTCTATATTTTATTATTTTATAATTTTATCCTAATATAAAATATATTATGTTATCTTAGTATAATTTTCTTAGTAATATTGTGAACATTTTTATTGATCCATTATAGTTATTATTTATCTCTACTCATATTTTGTTCCAACAACAACAACATCAAGCTTTTATCCCACTGCATGAATCTTTTTTCTCTATTGTGTTTTTTTTTTAAGTGTCAAATTCTCATTTAAATCTACCAAAAAGATTAAGATCATTTCTAATACTTTATAGCCAAATATGTTTATGTCTGCATCTATCTTTCTTAACATAAGCTAAATCTAATACATTTGCTCTCCTAATTTGGTCATCATAAGGCTGTCGTTTTATAGTGCTTAAGAGCATTAACACATACACTTGTAATAAATTAATTTAATCTTACAAATTTGCCATCAGACAAGTTAATTAAAGTATAATCTAAATAATTAACAACTAATGAGAGAGTCTATGATTATTAAACTCAATGCAAATGGAATACCCATCTAAGCATATTAGAATAATTAAACATCAAACACCTAAGACACAAAGGTCCATCACAAGTATCCAAACAATGTGATAAAATGATAAAATAATACTTTTTGCTAGCAAGAGTGTGATTAGAAATTTGAGTACAATCATATAAATCTCTCTCTAACAAATTTAGCACAAAAGTAATAATAATATGATCATAAAAATATTTTTAAGCAAAAATAACAAATTAATTAAATTACCAACAACTAATTAAACTATAGAGATTTGACTAGAATTCCCTTAATAATTTAGAAATGCTTTGAAAAGTAAAACTACATTTGCTTAGTAAATTTTAATTACCTATTAAATAATTCTATATGATCTTGCAAAAATATTTAATCAATTCATATAAATATAATTTCTTAAAATATTTTTTAAATATTTTAATTGTATTCATTAATTTTGAATATTTTGGTAAACCAAACATAAATATTTCACAATAAATTCTAACTAAGACAAATGCACCAATTTTCATGAACCTTAAAATTTTTATTTAGTCTTTATGTCGAGTTCATCTTTCATATGAAAAAAAGATTAACAACAATTATCTCAATCTTGATAATCATAATAAAATTATTAGCATATAATAAAATACTTAATAATTCATTAGATGAAATCACTTAAAATTTGTTGTAATAAAATTATATATATATATATATATATATATAACAATTATCTTCCCTCTTTCTCTCTCTACAGTTCGCTCTCTTTCCTCTCTTTCCTCGTTATTTCTATATTCTCCCAATCCGTCCCTCATCTCACTTCTATCCTTCCCTTCTTCCCTTCCACTTTTCTTGACTTTCTCCTTTCCATCCGCTTTTACTTCAAACTTCTCAAATTTCCTCCTTAAATCCCCCCAAAAAAACAAACAATAATTAATCTGTTATTTCTTTTTATTTTACTTAGAAGCTTGATCGATCATGGCGGGCCTAGATCTCAGCACCTCCGCCCACTTCCTCCACCACTTTCACCATCTTCCCAATCACACTCCTACCTCATCAGACCACAACAACTCCGACGACAACGTTTCCCCTTCCGCCGCCAAAGCCGGGGCCTTTGACCTTATCTCCCCCGGCGAAGTCATCGGCTCAAGACCACGTGGCCGCCCACCTGGTTCCAAGAACAAACCCAAGCCACCAATCATCATCACCCGCGAGAGCGCCAACTGTCTGCGGGCCCACATCCTCGAGATCTCCGGCGGCTGCGATATCTTCGAAAGCGTTGCTAATTACGCTCGCCGCCGGCAGTGCGGCGTCTGTGTACTCAGCGGCAGCGGCACCGTCACCAACGTCAGGCTCCGGCAACCGGGCGGATCCGGCGGCGCAGTCGTCTCTCTCCACGGTCGCTTCGAGATCTTATCTCTTTCGGGATCCTTCCTTCCGCCGCCGGCGCCACCGGGAGCCACCTCGCTCACCGTCTTCCTTGCAGGAGGTCAGGGGCAGGTGGTCGGCGGGAGTGTCGTGGGCCCGTTGATTGCCGCAGGACCCGTGATAGTTATATCCGCCTCCTTCACGAATGTAGCGTATGAACGGTTACCGCTGGAGGAGGAGGAGGCGCCTCCGCAAATGGAGCTGCCCGTAGGCGGCGAGGAAGGCGGCGGCGCCGGCGATTTTGTCGATCCGTCGGGAGTCGGATTGCCGTTTTTTAATCTACCGTTGAATATGGAGAGCTTGCCTTTTCCATCGTAAGTCCGTGAGGTTGGAAGTTGCAAAGGTTTGAACTTGGAATCGAAGGGTTTTGCTCTGTGTGGACATTAATTAGTTTATAAATACATCTACTCTCTGTCTTCTTAATTTTCCATTTTCTGCTTGTGTTCTTGGTCTCATCGGATGGCTTTCATGTATTATTACTAGAATTTTTTGTTATATTTATTTCAAGATTCAATCTTTAGCAGAAGTTCAAGTACATAAGCAGCCAGCGGTGCCAGCCGCCAGTATCGTTTGAACAAACTGTCCACTAAGTAAATTCAATCCCTCGGTGAATTTCTTCGTCCCTATCACCAAATCTGCACGGAGCTGCCGGCGGCCTCTCCGGCCGCTACCAACTCCTTGAGCTTTGTTCCCGTCGCGATCATCGTTGGATTCTTGTTCTTGACAGAAGTTTGATTCTGCCATCAAATCACAATAAGATGTTTTGAAATTATGTGTGATTGATTCATCGGGGAAGATTCAAAGTTCAAAATTGTCGCAATCTGTCCAACTCGCAAAATTATGAGTCATTTCACCTATAAGAAGATTGGAGCCACTTGGCCATTTTCGGATCTTCCAGCTGCTCATAGCATGGATAATATTTTTTGAGATTATTCTGACTCTTTCTTATATGCAGTGATTTGTGAACCGTCAGTAGTATTGGTTTGTCATCTCTTGGACAATCAAGCCATTAAAATTTTAATATATCAACTGCATTGTTGTTTTTGTTGTTGACAACTTCAATGAGGTACCCTCCATTAATTTGGAAATAATGGAGTTTTGTAGGAGCTACCTTGGAGATCCACCACTTGTCGACCGCCATGGGCTGGCTAACATATTACCCAATCGATCTGACTAAGCCAACCCAGAAGGAGAATTGTTTAGTCACTTTTTAAAATGTGAAGGGAACCATTTCATTTGTTTGATTCAAGGCATTAATTTGTTGGATTATGTGGATTTGTTTTAAACAACCATTTTTTACACACTTTGGACTAGGAGCACATATAGGCATTGTATAGGATCCTAGAGTTTTGATTGCTTTTAGGGAAACCATATAACCATATTTGTTCTCATGCTTATTTGATATTTAGCGATTGATGTTATATGACTTTATCACTAATTGATGTTCATCGCCCAACATATATCTTATTCCTAAACATCATCAATCAAGGCCGTCAACCTAGCTTTATCTTTAGTTGGTGTCCATTGCCCGACATCTTACTCTTAGACGTCATCAATTAATGCCCTTGGTGAACACCATGTTACATCTACGGATTATCGAAATTGGTTAATTAACATGAGACTATACATTGAGAAATATATATACCCCCATACAAGAACATCATATATCATATCATCTTTTGGCATTGGTTATCATTCTTTCACCAAGTTTTCTATCAAATAGCATATGTTTGTGTCCTATAATAGATGATAGCATTGGTCAACGATGACATTGTCGTGTGACATTTGTCAGTTTCCATTGGCATCACCATACACCTCATATGCTTACCTAAGAGGCAGACAATTGATACTACATAAATAACTAGTCATTGTGATAATTTATGGTGCTCTAACAAATATTTTTTATGGTGCATAATCTATAATTAGAATGTTAGGCAAATGTAGCTTAAGTCGCTCTTTGAATAGGATTAATGGAAATTTTAGTCGCCCCAAAAAACAAGCTTTTCTGGCTTATAAATATGCTAAAGTGCCTTTACAGAGTGATATGAACTTTTTTTTTCGAGTTTTTCATGTAAAAAAAAAATTGTCCTCCAAATCTTTTCAAGTCTATTTAACTTTATATGTAGAAGTTTACACATAACTCATAAAGTATTTATTATCATTAATTTTCTAACACTCAATAAAAATAAAAATAAATCAAGTACATACTTGGATGTACAACCAACATTAATATTTTTAATGTTATAATAAAAATTCATTTTAAATGACACAAGAATATAATATTTTATAGAATTAAATGTTCTTCTAAAATTCTATCCATCTATAGTTTAAACTTTTTCCTTGATAATAAAATAAACAAGAGTCACAAGACATATTTTTAAATGAAGAAAAAACTTAATATTTTTATTTCAAACATGAAAATATAGAAGTTGAATTAATTTTAGTCACAAAGCAAAAGAAACAAGAAAAAACAGATAAAATTTTGATTAAAAAAAAGAACACTTGCCTAAAGTACAACAAGCTAAGAAACTAAAATTAGTATGTTTCCATTTTAGATTTAACACAACTCTTTAATAAGCTAAATACTGATTCATTGAAGGTTCCTTAAAATAAGCAGTAGAGTTCACGAGGAAATAATCTTCAGACCTAATATTTTTATGGATGAGATTATATATGATCTTCATGAGCTCTTGAGGGATCCAATGGAAGAAAATTTCTTGGTGGTGGTGAAGTATGAATAATAGGGCTATGTTGTGCTCTGATCAAAGGTGGTGAAAGACGAGAAAGAAAAAAATAATCATCATTAATAAAATGAAAATTATGAAAGAAGATTGCAAAAGGCTAAATCAAAACATGATCATGATAAAAGAAAATAGATAAGGGAGAACAAACCTGAAATTCATTAAGGGTTCATTTGAGACGGCTTTCTTACTGTATCTTAAATCCGTTTTCTAGTACAAAAATTAAAATTTTTATACTAAAAATTATTTTAAGAAGCAATAAAAAAACCATCCCAAACGAACCCTAAGTTTAACAAATAGAAACCAAACTTTTTAGTGTTTCCTTCATTGTCTCCTGATTTCTCTAAGGAAATCTGTCAAATATAAAGATTACAAAATTATTTCCCTTTTGCTTAAGAAAAATTCAATGAATAATCAATCTTGTCACTTGATCCAAGATAAGGGCTTTGAATTTTCTCAAAGGGAAAATAGGCAACGTATATCAGCAATATTTCTATTTTAGGGAATTGAGTGTTGATACACAATTTTTATTATAATATTTGCCAAAGACATAGGGGACCTTGATCGATCTGCCTGAGTATAATAATTTTCTCAGGAGGCTGAATAAATCAATAGGTAGGGTTTCTCATAGGCTGAACAAATCATAACTAAGACAGCTTTTCTCCTTCTTATATAGTTAGCACTGTGTGGATTGATATTGGTTACTGATCCCACATGCGCACATTATTGCCCCCAAAGACTTCCCGGCTTTTATATTTTGGAGCTAAGCCCTTATGCTCTCTCTCTCTCTCTCTCTCTTGGTGTTAGAATATTAAAATATTTTGAGATCTCTATTTTTTTTTTTTCAAATAAAATAATAAAATTTATGAAGTTCAACTAACTTAAGCTTCGTTTGGGACAACTTTCTTACTCCTTCGTAAAACAGCTATATAGTACAAAAATAAAAATTTTTTGTACTATAAAGCTGCTTTACAAAGCAGTAAGAAAGTCGTCCCAAACGAAGCTTAAAGCTTCATTTGAGAACACTTTTTTATAGCTTCAATAGGAAATTTACTGAACTATAATTTTTTATATTATAAAACTACGGTAAAAAATAATAAGAAAGTTGTCCAAACATATAAGGACTTGAGCTTTGTTTGAAATAACTTTCTTATTGTTTTATTTTTCATATTGTAGTCATAATTTTTATTTGAGTATTATATTTGTACTGTCAAAAATTTTTGCACTAAAAACTATAGTTTATATTTTAAAAAAAAAAAATTTTTTTGATAATTTTATAATCAATTTTATAAAAATTAAAGTTGCCTCAAACAAATCCTTAATTATTGTTAGTAACTTAGAGATCTACTTCAAATTTATGCTTAGATTCTCGATAATATAATTGATATTTCTTGAGCTTGACACAAGCATTGATTATTGAGAGCTTCCTGGAGAGCATTAATGTCAATAGATGATATAGGCCCCCCCTACACTTAATGCTAAAGGGTAATGTTGATATTTGACTCATTTGAAGATTTGTTTCCTTTGTCTTCTATCACAAATTATTGCCATTGCAACTATTGTGAGGTCTTCTGCAAGTTCATTAGCTACTGAATACGTTAGTTATAGAGAGAATGCAAATTAGCTGAACAAGTACAACTTGCACCTCATCAAAGTCCGGTATGAGGTCCTGGTTGAGTAAAACCATGGGGTAACCGTGCTCTGCGTGAGTAGGCGCAGGCGAAGCCCACCCATGCCCATTCATAGTGACTTTAGAGAAGTTATACCCAATCATACCCATCCACTGTCCACGCTTTTCTAAACGCAATATGCCACAGACTGGTGGCCTTATGGCTTGTTGTGCTTTACTCTAACAACAAATTTTTACGCTGCATATCAAAATTTATCATGATCGCAACGAAGTTCAGAGTTGTGCATTGCATAATGAGGATTACAGTAATATACAAACAAGAGCAGAACTATATACTATTGAGAGGAAGGGGGCACAGCAATTGCCCCCCCCTAAAAAAATTAAAAGTCTTAGTATAATAAGAGTTAATTGTAATATGCCCCCTCTGAATTTTATTTTTTACCCCCCAATTGAAATTTTTTCATACAATTTACCCCTCCAAAAATCAGAAAGCCTCTTAGCCTCCCTTTATTTTCATCCGATTATATTAAACTTTTCTAACATTCACAAACAAATCTATAAAAAAACAATTATGTGCAAAATAAATTATTTTTGTACCCTTATATATATATATTTTATTTTTTTATAAGTGTCACTTGCCCCCCAAGAGAACCACTCCTACATACGGCATAAAGTGATTAGTAATATAAATCAATTTATCCCCTAATGTTAAATACCCCACCCATGACATCATAGGGGTACCTCTACCCACCCATACCCATTAAATTTCGGTATAATTCTCTCTCTCTCTCTCTCTCTCTCTCTCTCTCTCTCTATATATATATATATATATATATATATATATATATATATATATATATATATATATATATATATATATATATATATATAATTTTATGTTGCACATTAAGGTGTATGTGTAGATCTATATTATCCTTCAGCTCGCCTAATGAAAAATATATAATAGAAATATCTCTATTTTTTATATTTAATAAAAATTTAGGACAGCATGATTATATATGCTCTCTCCCAAAAATAACTGAATATCATGTCTTTCAGATATTAATTAAGCTCTGCAACTTAATAATATCATATATTGATGCATGTGATCAATCATATGTATATAATTAATAATCCTGAAATCAAATAGAATTTACATAACAGAACAAGAGTTTGGGTTTTCATCACTAAACCACTGAGGCGCATGCGTGCAGTGAATGAAATAAGGCACGGCAACATCTTTGCTCTTTACTTCTTCTTTCTTTTCACTCTCATCTTCTTTGATCTTCTTTACTTTCTGCTGAACAATTTCTCCACGCTTGCCTGCCTTCTTGTGTATGTATTCGATTAGCTTTTCTTCCTCTACAATCCCAACAACGGTGCAAGTCTGCTCTCCTCTGTCTATTTTCACACTATGAACTCCTGTCATTGTAGTTAGTTAACATGAAATTAGGAGTTAATTTGAGGCTTAGTTCGGGACGGCTTTCTTAATGCTTCTTAAAGCAGTTTTTTAGTATAAAAATTTTAATTTTTAAATAAAAAAATTGTTTTAAAAAGCAATAAAAAAGTCGTTCCAAACGAAGCCTGAATATAATTTACTTAATCAAATTGATTAAAGAACGAGATGACCAATTTACCTCTAAGTTTCAGCAATTTATTCTCGAGATCATTTTCACATTTCTCACAATGCAAGTGAAGCTTGATGACTGCGGTTTTAACAACTTCCTAGTAATTAGAGAGAGAAAATATAAAAATATATAGTGCAGATATATTATATGTGAAGAACAACAGTGCTTAGACCTGCGAATTGAATGGAAAGTTTACTTACCTCCTTTCTCATCTTTCCAACTATCTCTTCCTTCCTCACTCCTTTATCCTCCGGCTTAAATGATATCCACTCAACTTTTTTCTTACTCTTCTTCTTAATTAGTTCATGCATCTTCTTTGCATCAAATATTCCCGTGACCGTAACTTTGCCACTCTCCACATCAATATAAACATTTTCTACTCCTGCACAAAACAATGCATTGTTGAAAACTAGTAAAGGATTCATTTTAACAATTAGTAATGATAGGCTTTATCGAAATAAAAATTTGTTGACAAGTCTATATAAACTTGACTAACTTGTTTTTTTTGAGTAATTGAAATCTGAAATCACACGAAGTGCATGCAATGACAAAAAAAGTTGTCATGTTTCGTATATATCTCAAAAAATGCCTCACAATATCTTCAGATTAATTTTCATGAAAACTAACACACATTTTTTCTCGTTTATTATGTGTTCTAATCTCTTTGCAATAAATGAACATATCTTATACAACAACAACATCAAGCCTTCGTCCCACTACGTGGGGTCGACTATATAAATCTTTTTTCTCCATTGTGTCATATTAAAAGTCAAATTCTCATTTAAATCTAATAAAAAAGATCATTTTTAATATTTTCTAACCAAGTCTTTTTAGGTCGACCTCTACCTTTATTAAGGTAAGTCAAATTTAATATCACTACTATACTAACCGGATCATCGGAAAGCCGACGTGGCCAAATCATTTAAGGCGACTCTCTCTAATCTTATCTTCCACTGGAGCTACTCCAACCTTTAACGTATATGCTCATTTCGTATCCTATCTCTAAGGGTAAAGCCACTAATCCACCTGAGCATCCTCTCTCTACAACACTTAACTTAATATTATGTTTCTCTTTTAATGGCCAACATTTCGGCACCATAAATAAACATATCTTATAAAATAACATTATCTTGAATTAATGATTTCACTAAACTTTAAATAAAAAATTACTTTTAACTGATGCTGCTAAGCAAATTTCAATAACAATGTAAACTTGCATATTTCTGCAGAACTAAACATTAATTATTAATCACTAAAAGTAGTAAAAATTTAGTTACGTACCTTGTGTTCTAATAATTGGCTTCTCAATGGCACGACCACATTCATTGCAGTGTAAATTGAGCTTATAAATAGCTGTTATAACTTGCACTTTCTCCTTAGCCTTGGACTCCACTTGCTCCTTCCTTTCACTGGCTATCATTGCAGCCACAAGCTGAAACGTCAAGGAAGATGGATATTTATTACTCTTTATTGCAAAGGAATGCTTATAGATATTCTTCACTTTGGTAGAAAAAAATAGTTGCAAGACGAATTAAATGAAGAATCTAAATTTGATTTGATTATGGATATGGAGAAGGAACTGTTGAGATTTCTTGAAGATGGTTGCATTGATATATATGGGGAAGTACAATAGGGATAATATTCTCTGAAATTTGAGCTACTATTGACTATTTCCTCTCTAACCTTAGTACTAGGTAGAAGACGAGGTCTTCACGAAATTATTAGTGATATGTTTCTTCAGCATTAGCTTAAAAATACCTATGGTAAATCCTCATATAAAATATCTAAAAGAAACATTTTTTTAAAAAATAAGGCCAAGAGTATTCCAAAACCGCTACTAGATTTCATGCTATATAGTGGTTTATTATTTACAAAATTGCTTCAAATATATATAGAAATAAAGGGAATAATATTTTTGAACAATAGGTGGCAATTGCTAGTATAATCAAGACTTTAATCATTTTATACAAATATAATAAAAATAATAATATTTACTAACAAATAATTCACTTTTAGCCAAAGTTTAAAAAATGTGTCATAAAGAACATTTAAACACATGAAGTACTTAAAATTAATATTAAGATAACTTAAGACGTCTATGATATATATATATATATATATATATATATATATATATATAATTTATTAAAATATATCTAATACACTTTTGCACTGCTTAAATTGATATTTAATAAGTATTATTTTTTTAAGAAAATCTATTTGATAAAAAAAGGTGTCCACAGCTTGAATTTTTTAGTTGATGAAAGAGGCTTAACCTTTAATCAACAAGAAAGTTTTTTAAGTGCAGAATACCCATAAAGTACATAAATAGAAAATATAAACAGAAAACAAAATATTTACAAAAAAAAACATCAAACCTCTATCCCACAACGTGGGGTCAGCATGAAAACAAAATATTTCTAAAAGCATAATATTTTGGCCTATATGGCCACTTGAATTCGGATCCTATTAAACTATCATAATAATTAAAGAAAAAAAATCACATTAAAAAAAAACTCGTCCATATATTTTATTTTGAATGACACTTCGATCTTCAAAATTATTCAAAAAGTGAAACAAAAACCATTGTCATTCATATAAAAAAAATCTTAAATTTTAGTAATGGTATCCTTTAATTATCATGATAACTGAAGTCTGAATCATAATCATCTGAATTTGGAATCTCCTTAATTTTTTTATTTTTATTTTTTAAATATTATTACTTACAACCAAAACATGCTTCATTTAAGTTAAGCATTTAAAATTTTCAAAAACTACGAAATAAATAATAACAAAATCATAATAAAATAAATGCAACTTAACAAAATAATTTAATCAATATTTTTTTCAAAAAAAAAATTGTGGACTCCGAAAATTCACGCCTTGGCCTCTTTGATACCCCTTTCTTTTTTTGTGTGCCAAGAGAGTTTTAATAAGTTTAAGTTCCGAGGTAAATTTTCAAAAGATAGATTGGGTTTTAAATTACCCAGAGATTTCGCTCTCATACTACAAGGACTTTATGAATTGAATTCAGGTATCTTATCGATAACCATGATTAGATATTGAAAATTGAAATTTATCACCGCGCACTTAAAACAGATGGTGGGGGGAATAACAATGAACTAGATGAAGATCACATGATTCCGTCGTCCCGAGTCATCATGATCCCTAGTCTACTTTGTCAGAGAAGGTAGTTGACCCAACCTAACCAAAGGATTCTTATCAATAACCATGTGTTACTTCGTCCAAGAAAATCTTGTGTACTTGGGGTGAATGTTTACCTAGGGGATAGATTTGAGTTCACTTTGGCAGAGAAAGGGCTTTGTGACCTATCCATTATATCATATTGATTCATTACTCAAGATTTAGAGCCGTTGGGAAACATACGGGCTCTAGATGTGACAATAATTTAGTGATACCATTTGGCAGCAAAACCACCGGGCTAGAGGGCCCTGGTCATAATAGTTTACTTGTGTCATTTGGCGGCGAAACCACCAGTTAGAACTTAGAAGATACGTGTCACGTCCTTACTGGTAAAAGATAGTTTGAGAATGAAAACTAGTGATATTCTTGACTAAAACATTCGCTCTTTGTGATCTAAAGTGATTTTCAAATTTATCCACCTTGACAAAATATTGTGGAGAGTGAATGAATTTTTGCTTTAAATATTTAAGTGCTTTATTTCAATTAGGCACTTTTGAATTTTTGAAAAGTAATAAATTTTAAAAAATTTATTTATACTTGACCCCCAAACAATTAACATTGAGATTTGGGAACATTTCTTTGAAATTCATGTAAACCCTTCCGATTGAGGTTTGCATTCAACATGAGAATCATCTAGTATTTTTAAATATGTAATGTATTTGTCATTTGAACCGTGTCAACTCTGACTACCCACTGACAAAGTATTTAGTTACTGGTGATGAGTTATCTGATAGGAAGTACTTGTAGATCGCAAGTATTTCCTATCAACCTTCGAAAAACAGTGAGCTTTCTCCACAAAATCCACACAAAATCACAAAAACAGTAGATAATTTGTATTACTTGATGAAAGTGAAACGAAAAATAGCAAGATACACTTGATCCTCTATTCGAGAGGAGGGTAAATCTCTCCCAAATCTCTAAACGCAGCTAGAGCCCAAAAGAAACCTAAAATCTAAGAGATATCAAATTTCAGCCAAATTCAAGATGCCCTAATCCTCGAAAAACAAAGTATTTAATGCATACAAATCAAAAAGAAATCCCTAAACAATCCCTACATTCAAATTTTTCTCTCAAAATCCACAAAAATTCTTCCTACAAGGCTCCGCTTAGGCGTGCGGACCGTCCGATCTCCGCAGGAGGCGTAGATTTCTCTCCATTCGCGTTTGGGCCGGTCCCGTGTGGACCGGCTAGACCGATCCAATGGATCGGTCTAACAATACTCTCCTCCCAAAGATCCACCTTGTCCGCAAGGTGGAAAGACGACACCCTCCATTCCTTCTTCATCACAAACGGTAAGAACTTGAAGAAGTCGGTCCTTACAACTGTGCTCCGGCGTATACCTCTCGTCTCATCTGAAATAAAGCCCCTTCGCCCTCTTCTCCTGTAATTCTGTCTATGTGAGCTTCTTAAAGTTGTTCCCATGTCTTCCTCATGCAGTCTTTTTCCTTCGAAGTCCCTCGAAGAGTATCTAGTGTTGGCTCCTTGGATTTCAATAAGGTGGTGGTCATCATGTACGAGCCCCCTGAGCTGTCGCCTTCTGTCTCTCCCTCCAGGTGCCTCTGATCTTCTATCAATTGAGCTAGCTCCATAGACTCTCCCAAGTCACGAGGTCTCATTACTCTAAGAGCTGCTCGGATCTCTAGTGTCAATCCCTTCATGAAGTTTCCCTCTAGCACTATCTCAGAAAGGCGGTCCAATCGACTAGCAAGGTACTCGAATCTCTCTCGTCACTCCGTCACTGAACCCTCCTATATCAAGGCGAAGAACTGCTCGTAGAAGTCTCCTCCCCTGCCTGTTCAGAAATGTTCTATCAAACATTCCTTTAACTCTCTCCAACTCCGTATGGGTCATCGCATGTCCCTCCACTGATACCAAGACAAAGCTTTCCCTTCTAAACATAGGCCCGCCGCCATCAATCTCTCCTCCTATGTCAGCCCATTGACAGCGAAATATCTTTCTACCTTGTAGATCCACCCATGTCCATCCTCCACCTCAAAGATTGGCATCTTCAGTTTTCTCACCCTCGGGTCACACCCGTTTCCCCTAAATCCTCCATAACCTCATATTCCTCAAAGCGGAGGTGCTCCCAATTGTCATGATCTTCCTTCCGGCGATCATACCCAAACCATTCATCAAAATCCCCTGTTCTTCTTTCAAATCAGCACCCCGGCGATCGAAATCATCCCCTCACCTTACAAATTCAGCACCCCTTCTTGCGTAGCCAATGCTCATCTCCTCCCTAAAAAGTGGTTCTAGAGAAGGCATTCCGTCTTCTCCCTCCAGGATCTCCACTTCAGGCTTTTCCCTTCCCTTAGACGTGTTAGGGTTCTCATCTCTTCCATGGCCGCCGGTAGTTTCCTTTGCTTCCAATGTCACCGGTTTGATTTTGACTTCAAACAATTTCTTCAACAAGTCTTCCACCATGGCGAATTTTTCCTTCATCTTTTCATTGACGGATGTAATCTGACTTTGAAAATAAGCCATCTTTTCCTCAAAATCTGCTTTGAGTTGCCCAAGTTCTCCCTCCAAAACTTCAACTTTTCTTCCGGCCATTGGTTCCCCTTCAATCGACGTGCACTGATACCAATTTGATTGGAAGTACTTGTAGATCGCGAGTATTTCCTATCAACCTTCAAAAAACAACAAGCTTTCTCCACAAAATCCACACAAAATCACAAAAACAATAAATAATTTGTATTACTTGATGAAAGCGAAAAGGAAAATAGCAAGATACACTTGATCCTCTATTCGAGTCTCTCTCAAATCTCTAGACGCAGCTAGAGCCTAAAGGAAACCTAAAATCTAAGAGATCTCAAATTTCATCCAAATTCAAGATGCCATAACCCTTGAAAAACAAAGTATTTAATGCATACAAATCAAAAGGAAATCCCTAAACAGTCCCTACATTCAAATTTTCCTCTCAAAATCCTCAAAAATTCTTCCTACAAGGCTCCGCTTAGGCGTGCGGACCGTCCGATCTCCGCAGGAGGCGGAGATTCCGCCCTGTTCGATTGGACCGGTCCAGTGGACCGGTCTAACATTATCATACAAATACTGAGAATCAAGAGTTTTATGCTTTTAACAATGAACATTTCTTGTAATAGGCCTTGAAGGCCTAATATGACGCATAAAATCAAATACTCCGATTGGTGCTACGATTGTATATTTGTTCAGTAGTTCAAATTGTGTTAACTCTGGTTCGCTCAAAGAGGAGGATCAAACATGAACTCATGTTCACTTGTGACCCGTGCAGCATCCTTAAACATCACGTGTGTATATACATCACACTCGTCAAAGCCCATGCAGGTATATGCTTTGGAATGCATTTTGCATTATGTATTTGTATGGTAGCAATTCGTATGCAATGTAGGTCTATAAGACATATATGCATGTTCACATACACACTCATGTATTCATATGCATGTTGACATACTACCATATATATTCGTATATTTGCATGCATGCGCGTTGGCATATGCATTTGCACATTGCTTCATCGTGCTTGCATGATGTATTGATATGCATCGTAATGACTTAATGCATCAACATAGCGTATGGTGTATTTGCATATATGTGTGTATAATGCATCCATGCATTGCATGTTCATTTGCATAAAACATTTGAATAATGATCAAGTGCTCTCATGTAGTGCATGATGTGTTTGCATGTTTGTGTAGTAGGTTACTATCGCACCGTACAAAGAACATGTTGGACGATATACTTGCATAACGTGCTCTATATTTTGCAACATGTATATGCATAGTGTGATTGCATGTTAATGCATCAACACGACATGATGCATTTTACATACTAGATGACATGTTTGCATGATATATTTTGCATGTTGCATAATGTATGTTCACAATGTGTTTACATGTCGTTTAGAAACATGCATAACACGTCTATATGTAACTTATTGCATATTCATGCTTTATTTGTACTTTGGATAGCATGCACTCCTGGTATATCTAAACTACGCGTGCATGCTTTCCTAAGCATTTGCATAATGCATGTGCTTGTTTCTGAATTCATTGGCACGCATTTAAATGCATGAGGGGATGTTCTTGGAATATTCAAATATAACCAATTGTGCAAATGACTATCATTGCGAAGTGCGCGAGATTATATTTGAAAATTTTTAAACATATTTTGTCCACTTATATGAGTGTTGCGGATCCAGTTGTGTGATTTGGAAGTGCATTATTTTTCATTTGTAACACACGAAGCGTTATTTAGTTCACTTCACTATTTACAGGTTATCATTTCCTCCAGTTTAGCTCGTAGGAGTGCACTCTGGCTTTCAAGTGAGTTGTATGGTGCTTCACTACCCCACCTTTCACTTATAAGTAAGCTAGTCTATTCAACATGAAAACCTGGCACCACAATTTTCCTTCTTTTGTTTACTAGTGAACCATAGTTTTTACAACAAATTTCCTTCTTCTACTTTCATTTGACAATTTATAATGTGGTTTTTTATGATATTATTCATAGAGCTTCCTGGAACCTTCATGCTGGAGCTCTTCGATAATACAACAACAACAACATCAAGCCTTTATCCCACTATGTGGGGTCGGCTAAATAAATCTTTTTTTCTCCATTGTGTCATGTCAAGAGTAAATTTCTCATTTAAATCTAATTAAAAAAATACATGAGCTCTTCGATAAGTGATATAATCTTGGACATCCCTACTTCGAGCTCCCCTCACTGGGTTTTATGGCTTGGAAATCCAATGCCCAAGCTCAAAGATTTTCTTGCTTTAATGCATCAAGATTGGGAAAAGGTGATATGGAGAAACAAATTTGGCACAAAAGATTTGCTATCAATTTCTCTATCTACGCATGGTTGGTTGTTGTGGGCAGGCTTAAAACTATTGATACCCTCATCACTAGAAGCATTTTCGTCCATCATCTTTCCTAATATGCAATGCTTATTCTGAGAATGTTTTCCATTTATTTTTTTTGAATGTAATCTCTCTTACTTAGTTTTAATTAAGCTCATTCCTACCACTACCTCCTTTCTATTGAGACCAAACATCCCCTGGTGCTTGATTAAATTTCTTCGCTGAACACATCTTGTCGGGATGTGAAAAATGTTTATTTGATGGCAATATCATGCTGCATTTATTATTTATGGAGAGAAATGAATGGAAGAGAATTTAGCAACACTATAAACTCTTGTTCCACAATTTGCTTTCTTATCAAATCAGCGCTCCATAGCCTCCATTGAACAAGGTTTCTTTCAAAAAAAAAGCTCATGTTGGAACTTCTGCGAGCCCCTTCGATTTTGATTCTTTAGACGATGATGTTAGGCCCCAATTGTTTTGGAACTCCATGGATGATCTTCACTCTGGTCTGGGCAATCAAGATTTTTTGTAGGTTTACTTCTGAGGCTCTTGATCTTACCAGTGAATCAATAGCTAGCTGAGTCCAATTTTTTTGCTACTTCTAAAACACGCAGGATTTCTATGTTCTGGGTATATCTTTGGGTTCTATTTTCATGTAACCTTTTTGGGGAAAATCTTCCTCTTTATTTTTTAGCATGGCTAAATTTTGGTTGCAGCTCTTGTAATTGGTTCTTCATGTGATGGGAATTGTAATTAGGATTTAACTAATTATAATTATTCTTTTTAGCAATGAAATGGGCCTCGCCCTCATTTTTCCCAAAAAAAAAATTACACCATGTGTGAGCTACTATGACACATATCATAGGATCCACATAGGGATGCCTAATTGGAGGTGGAGCTCACTAATTTTTCACGGACTAATTAATCTCCGACTACAAAGAAGGTGATTGTGTGTGTACATATTGCACATGCATCTAAGTGCATATTGATAACTTTAAAAAATAATAATAATATACTTAAAACTCAAAAGCAATCAATACTTTACTACAACAACAACAATAAGCCAATATCCCCCACTATATGGGATCAGCTACATGAATCTTTTTTCTCCATTGTGTCATATTAAGAGTCAGATGCTCATTTAAATCTAATAAATAAATGTCATTTCTAATAGTTTCTACCCAAGCGTTTTTTAGGTCTACCTTACATTTCTTAACATAGGTCAGATTTGATACATTTACTCTCCTAACCAGGTCATCAGAAGGTCAACGTTTTATGTGACGAAACCATCTAAGGCCACTCTCTCTAATCTTATTTGTCACTGAAACTACTCCAACCTTTTCCCATATATAATCGTTTTGCATTCTATCTCTATAAGTAAAGTCACTCATCCGCTTGAGCATCCTCATCTCTATAACAATTAACTTAATTTCATGTTTCTCTTTAATGACCAACATTCCGCACCATAAAACATTGCAGGTCTCACCACAATCTTATAGAATTCTCCCTTCAGTTTGAAGGGCGCCCTTTCTATCACAAAACATGCCTGATGCATGCCTCCATTTCAACCATCCAACTTTAATTTTACTAACAATATCCCCATCTATTTCACCATCACCTTGAACAATAACCCCGATATATATAAAATGTGTACTCTTTTAAATGATTTTATAGTCCAAAGTCACAATCCCCCTACTAGATCTTTTATCAATAAACTTACAATCCATGTATTTTGTTTTAGAACTACTCACACAAAAACCTTTACTCTAAGGTTGACTTCCATAATATAAGTTTTCCTCAACTCCCCCTCTAGTCTTATCAAGAAGAAGAATATCATCAGCAAAAAACATACATCATGATACTGATGGAACTTGTCTTGCAAATTTCGGAATCGAGTAAAAACAGCCCAAAAACAGTAGGAAAAGTGGAAATTTCTTGAAGGAAAACAATCACAAACACTTTGTTAACTTAAATATCAAAAGACTTACAAGTTTCCACGGATACAATGCTCTCAATTCGAGAAGAGAAGCTTTCTCCCAAACTCTAGACTAGAAAAGAGGAAAACTAATCACCAAAACCAAAGATGTCCACAAAACAAACCCTAACTCCTTTTTATACTCACATAATACTACCCATAATATCCTAACTACCCTTATGACAAACACATTACTCTCCCTCATGCATTTGTTGGGCCCAACTTCCTTCTCCCTTTCCTTCGGCCAACCGCCCAAGTGGGCGGTTTCTCCCTCTCTCTTCTTCAGCCAACCGCCCAAGTAGTGGGCGGTTCCTCCTTTGGTAAACAGAAACCGGCCCAGTTTGGGCCGGTGTTGCTATGAGATGGACCGGCCGGTCCGGTCCATCAGATACATCCTCTGGCAAATGTCTAGTAAGAACATCCATTCCTAAAGCAAAAAGATATGGTCTAGCTGATACTTGATGTAATACAACTACTACAACAACAACATCAAGCCTTTGTCCCACTACGTGGGGTCGACTACATGAATACTTTTTCGCCATTGTGTCCGGTTAAAAGTCAAATTCTCATTTAAATATAATAAAGAAATATCATTTCTAATATTTTCTAACCAAATCTTTTTAGGTCTACCTCTATCTTTCTTAACATAAGTCAAATCTAATACCTCAATTCTCCTAACAGGGTCATCGGAAGGCCTCCGTTTAATGTGGTAAAACTATCTAACGTGACTCTCTCTAATCTTATCTTCCACTAGAGCTACTACAACATTTTCACGTATATACTCTTTTCGCATCCTATCTCTAAGGGTAAAGCCACTCATCCACCTAAGCATCCTCATCTCTGCAACACTTAACTTAGTATTTTTTTCTCTTTTAGTAGCCAACATTCAACACCATAAAGCATTGCAGGTCTCACCACCATCTTATAGAATTTTCCCTTAAGTTTGAGTGGGACTTTTCTATAGTACAATAAGCCCGAAGCATTTCTCCACTTCAACCATCCAACTTGAATTATGCTGAGAATATTCCCATCTATTTCACCATCATTCTGAACAATAGATCCAAGATATCTAAAATGTGTACTCTTATTAATGACTTGATTGCCCAAAGTCACAATCCCCTCACTAGATCTATTGCTACTAAAATTACACTTAATATATTCAGTTTTAGATCTACTCAAGCGAAAACCTTTAGACTCTAAGGTTGACTTCCATAATTCAAGTTTACCTTCAACTCCCTCTCTAGTCTTATCGACAAGAAGAATATCATCAGCAAAAAGCATACACCAAGGTACATCCTCTTGCAAATGTCTAGCGAGAACATCCATGACTAAAGCAAAAAGATATGGACTTAAGGCTGATCCTTGATGTATCGAAATAGGAAAATACTTGGTCAAACCACCTTGTGTTTGAACACAAGTAATAGCTCCTACATATATATCTTTAATGATTTAAATATAAGCATTACTAACTCCTTTCTTTTTAAGAACTCTCCATAGCACTTCTCTTGGAATTTTATCATATGCTTTCTCTAAATCAATAAATATCATACATAGATCCTCCTTATTCTCTCTATATTTCTCCATCAAATTTCTCAAAAAATGTATGACTTCCATAGTAGACCTACCCGGCATGAATCCAAATTAATTTTGAGAAACATTAGTATCACGCCGTAACCTACGCTCCATAACTCGCTCCCATAGTTTTAAAGTATGACACATTAACTTAATTCCTCTATAATTCGCACACTCCTATGCATCACCTTTATTCTTAAAAATAAGAATTAACACACTCAATCTCCACTGATCTGGCATCCTTTTAGTCTTTAAAACAGTACTAAAAAGTTTAGTAAGTTGAGAAAATCCTTCATCTCCTAAGCATTTTCACATCTCTATTGGAATATCATCAAGTCCAACAGCTTTTCCACACTTCATTTTCTTTAAAGTCTCTCTAACTTCAGTTTTACTAATACATCGATAAAAACAAAAATCTTTATTTTCATTTAGGGTGCTAAAGTCACTAAAATCAATCGTATTTTCACAATCTTCATTAAAAAGTTTAGCAAAATATCTCATCTACCTTTGTTAAATATCATCTTCTAAGAAAAGTACTTTTTGTTTTTCATCCTTAGTACACTTCACTTGAACTAAATCCTTACTACTCCTATCTCTTTGTTTGGCTAACTTATACATATATATTTCACCATTCTTATTATCTAATCTATTATATAAATCATTAAAAGCTAAGCTCTTTGCATCGCAAATAGCTTTCTTAGATTCCTTATGAGCTTCTTTTTAGCTTCCCCAATTATCCAAATTTTTACATATAAATCAATTTTTATAACAAATTTTCTTATTTTTTATATTTTCTTGGACACTTAGATTCCACCACCAACTATTTTTACTATTATAAGCTTTTCTCTTTGAAACTCGAAGCACATCTTTTGCAATAATCTTAATATCACGAGCCACTTTTTCCCACATAACATTCGCATCCTCAAGCACAAACAAAATATTAAGATCTAAAATTTTACTCTCAAAAATATTTTTGTTAATATTTTTTAAATGCTCCCATCTAATCCTAGAAAATCGTTTTACTTTATTTTTATTTTCTACCCCTTTATCTTAAAGTCAAAAACTAATAATCGATGTTGGGTACATAAATTTTCACTTGGAATAACTTTGCAACCTTTGCAATCTAAACGATCTAATTTTTTTATAAGAAAATAATACATTTGTGTTTTACTATATCATTTTTTATAAGCGATAAAAAGCGCATCTCTTTTCTTAAATAAGATATTAGCTATTAAAAAATCATAAGCTAAACAAAAATCTAATATGGTCTTACCACCTTTATTTGTCTATCCAAATCCATGGCCACCATGAATGCTTTTAAAATCATCTACCTCTCTACCAACATGTCCATTTAAATCTCCTCCAATAAAAACTCTTTCTTCAAGAGGTATCTTTTGTATTAATTCTTCTAAGTCATTCCAAAATTTTAATTTTGAACACATATCCAAACATACTTGAGGAGCATAAGCACTTATAATATTAAAAGTCTTTTCATCAACAACAATCTTTAAAGCTATAATTATATCTCCAATTCTGCTAATTTTTATAACATTATCCTTCAAACTCTTATCTATAATCACACCTACACCATTTCTAGTACGACTCTTACACGAATACCATAGTTTATATCCTAAACTATCAATCTCCTTAGCTTTCTCTCCAACCCATTTAGTTTCTTGAATGCACAGAATATTTATCTTCCTATGAATCATAATATATATTAATTCCATTAAGTTTCCTGTAAGGGAGCCTATATTTCAAATTCTTATCATAATTTTAGTTTCATGGACACGACTAACAGCTCCTGCATACATATCCTTAACGACTTAAATATAAACATTATTAATACTTTCCTTTTCTACGGCTCAAATACACATGATTCTAGTCTTGGTTTAACAAATAATAATAACTTAGTCTACTATTTGATGATCTGCGAGGATCCTGTGAATATCCACTAAAGATCCCCTGAGGACCGTATCATTCGTAATGATTCCGTTACCTTCAGTCTCGACAAAGGTTGGCCTAGCATCAATCTCTCAGCTCCTGATATGTTTGCAAAGAATGTCTAATTCTAGAAAGCTATTACACATCTTTTAGCTTAGATATCTCAGTTCTTCTTGCACTATACAAATTCTTGATGCTCCTTGTCATAGAATCATGAGTTTGTGTGATGTTGTTAGGAGTTACCAGAATTATTAGATTACCATCTTAATATTAACACACGTGATTACTATTTATTAGAGATCTATAATATTTAATATTTATTATTATTATATATTCAGATTATGAAGTATATTCTCTTTTATTGTACTTTTCTTATTGCTCTTTTATTTTATCTTTATATAAGTATGTTTATGCTAGCATAAGGTTCAAGCAAATAAATATGTAGCTTTTTTTATAATTTCTATCACCTAACACCATCAAGATTATGTGAATACTAAGAAATTCATCATTTTCATAACTACACAGTAAATGGTACAATGCAATCATGAAACAATAAAATTAATATTATATTTTCCTACTAGTATTGAAAAAGAACTAATGATATCATATGCCAACGTGAAACCATCACAATATAAAGGAACCTAAATAAATGTAAATTTGCACATGATACATTCATAATCTCCTTTGAATTTCCAAACAAATAACAAAATTCTTCCACCTTTTGGGGATAATAGTGTTATGGGTTGTCTTGAGTATCTCTTTAAAATAGAAAAATGAATATATGATTATGAATCTTATTTAATCAATATAAATAAAGAGATAAATCTAGAACATATGGTGAGATGACAGGCCAATCTATCAAGTCATTATGTTTTAAATTTTATTTTATTAAATTATCTTGCAACTCAAATGGCAGGTGTTTTCTTAAAAACAATAATAAAAGTAGAACGCCATTAAGTTGTGGGACTACAAAATAGCTATTTCTCAAATACAAATCCAAATGACTACTAAGCCCATAGGTTGCATATGAAGAGATTAACACTGCATGATCTAGGAAATTGAAATTTCCCCTCTATTATACATCAAGGACATGTATATTCATATTTGATATTAACACTGCATGATCATAAAACCAAAATTTTCTCTCTATTATACATGAAGAACATGTACCTACATATGTGATCTTAAGCGTCAAAAAGTTTAAAATGCAGCATGAAAGAATAGGACAAAATATCTTTGAATTTGAATCCACGAAAAAAAAAAACACTCAATTGTAATCATGCAACTCATGATTTATTGTTGTGTAAAAATGAAAAAAAAAATTATGGAATAGTTGCAAGAAATTAGTAATTTTATTTCAATGAAATAGTTGCTTAAAACAGAAGTAGTGAAAGGGAAAGCTACCTCATAATCTTCTGGCTCAAATAGTTCCCCATGCTGACATGCATAATGAGCTTGTTGAACACCACTTGTCATTTTATATCAACCAATTTCCTAGTGATTTAAATTGATTTCCTAAAGCCGCCTTGCTAACTCCCTAAATTAGCAAAGCATTAGACATAAGTAGGGGAGATAAAAATAAAAAATAACAGTCAATCCGTCAACTTTTGAACCATTTGAAGAACTTCGAGGAAGAAAATGGAAATAACAAAGACGCTATAGCTCAAGCAAATATGAAAAAACTGTAATTTAATTGGAGAAAAGGTAAGATGTACATCCATGAGATATACAATCAAAATAACAAAAAAAAAGAGTGCTTGTTTAAAAATATATATATTATAACACATTTTGATAGAATCAAAGTAACTCTACAATTTTTTGTTAACTATGCCATGATATTTTAAAATAAACTTTTGGACGGCCTCCCATGAAATCAAGAAAAGAAAAAACTGGTAACAGTTAGCATTTCAGGCTATGAATAATAGAGACTGTATTTGATTTTATAATATATATATATTATAGAACCATTCAATTTTTTGAAATATTAATCATCTAATATTAAAACTCAAAATTTAGATTTAAGGTGATTAAAGGAAGCATGCTATGGAATAAATAGAGATACCCATGTCCTTGAATACAAATTGAATAACACATTCTTTAAAAAAAGAGTTGTATTTGCATCTAAATATACCAGACTTCATTGACGAGCAATGCTCCTAAAAATGAAATTAAATAGTGATAGATGTGTTGTTGAAGGAAATAGAGGAAAACTAAAATATAATATCTCTTACATCAGTAGACTTCCTTTTTCTTCCACTTTATCCTCCTTATAAGGCTTGAAAACTAAATGGCAACAGCACCACTTCCGTGGCTTCGAGCATGCAACCACTGCAACAACAACATCAACTGAAGTTATAGAAGCAATTTCTTCCTTCAAAAAGCAATAAGTTCAATAATGTCCTCAACTTTAACTTTAGTTAACATAAATTCAAATAATCAATTTCAACACCAGTTGTTGGAGAAGAAGTTGCAGGAAAAGAAACAAAATTACTTCACCAAAAAACAAAGAAACTCAATATTAAATCTAAAATAAGATTTATGAGTATAATAATCAACATTCATATGATGGAACTAAATATTGCTAACAGAGAAAATGAACATTAACAATATTAATGTTTCATCGTCACTGAAATAACCGCAGCAGAGATTTTGGCAGGTTAGCAATCCTAATAATGAGAAGAACTTTATGTCTTTATCCCAACTATTGTAGCTATGAAGCCCAGAAATCTATACCATTATCTAAATACAATTATTCTTTTTTTTTTTTCTGGAACATAATAAGGTTTTACTTATGAATTATTTTAATAATAAGATAGTTTGCTTTTGTTCTTATTATTGCCATAATGTTTGTAGTTGTTTGATGGAAGAGAAGACAAGCCAAAATATCCACGGTGATGGATGACACTTTCTCCATTTTTCTAAAAGAAAAAAAAAATATTATATATGATATAAATGTAATAGAAAATATATAAAATACATCATTGCTTAATATAGTTCATTTCATTAAAATTTGAACAAAATATTCTATATCTTTATTATATAATCACAATGAGTTTGGAGATCAATTATCATACCAAAAAGAATTTATGCATAAATAAAACAAGCTAATACAAATATTTCAAAGCAAATAAGAAAGCCATTTCATAATGATCGGGTATAAAAAGCATAATTAGGAAGGTAAGCTTACATGAAAGCATTTTCACGATGACTGCATGTAAAAGACAAAATGACAAATATGCATTTAAAGCTAGGTGAAAATCTCACGAGAAAATTATTTGAAAAGAAAGATTTGAATCCGCCAGATATCAACTAGGCTATTCTAATTACCCTTTTGGCCTTAGAAACAAACACAGGAGACAACAAAAACGGATAGAAGAGCAAACTCATGACCAAGCTCAGGAGGTAAAAGACATAAAACTAGCAATGACGGTTCACAATGTCTAAAGCTACAATTTTCACTTGCAACATTTAATTTATTTTCGCCAACTGATGCCTCAATTTCTCTACCACTCACTAGAAACCCAAAAACAACGTCGAAACGCCAACTCCCTGAATATTTCAAGAAGGGACGAAATACGGCAGTTTTGGATACTATACAAAAACCAAGATCAACGGATAAGAGAAGATAAAACACAACAAACGTTACGAAAGGATCTTGGAAAAAATGTTAATAATAAAAATATTAAATCGGAAAACGATTCACACCAGCTTGTAAGAGAAAATAAGGTCAAAGAAATTTTGGTGAGAAGATTCTT
Source organism: Dendrobium officinale (assembly GCA_019514585.1). Classification (NCBI taxonomy): domain Eukaryota; kingdom Viridiplantae; phylum Streptophyta; class Magnoliopsida; order Asparagales; family Orchidaceae; genus Dendrobium; species Dendrobium officinale. The sequence goes on from JACXSL010001565.1 coordinate 139,991, forward strand.
ACACGCTTAAAATTTAAAAATCTTCACTTCTATTTTCCAATTTCCAATAGATAAAATGGCTAATTTATAATGCGCCAACAAACCTCGAGCATATGACCCTAAATGGGAAGAGAGAGTCGGATAATGCAAGCAATACCTTCAGTTGATGAACAGAAGGACGGACATTTCACAGTGAAGCATGCAGCGCACCTCAATGCCAACTGAAAGAACGCACAAATCGCAGAGAATGAACAGCGGGAAGGCCATTTCAGCTTCGATTTATATAAAAAACGGACGGTCGCGTGAAGGTGAAGGGATGGACGGCGGCATTTAGGGAGAAGGGGCAGCATCTTTGGGTTCATCTTCTTGATCTGAAGGGTCGGAGAAATCGAGCAGCGGTGGTGGGAGGAGAAGAGGCGAAGATGAAGGTTCGGAACGGGGGATTAGGGATTTGAAGTGTGAATGGAAGCGTGACTGCGTGAGTTATATATGACGACGTCAGGTGCAACGAATGAAATAAGAGCTCATAATTTTGTTATATATAGGTCAACAGGTCAAGCGTTTATTATTTTATATTTTATCTTTTTGTCATTATTATAATTTAGAACATTAATTTAATTATACATGCACATAATTAGCATATTAGAGTGAATTATATTAAAATTTTATTTAATTTTTTGATATTTTAAAGTAAAAGCAGATTTATAGCAAGCTTGCACAATGCTAATGTTTGTTGTCAATATTTTCAACAATAATTAAATATTTTTAGAAATTATTATAAATATTTTTTCAAACTACTAGATAATTTTTTTGCCTTGTGCAGAAAAAAATCAAAACATACTAAGAGAACCATTGTCCTTAAATTTTGATCCTTTCAACAATAATAGTCAATTCCTTTTTTTTAAGATATAAATCATTGAAGAATTTCATTTATTTTTCTTATTTATTTATTTATTAACCATCAGAGTTAATTAATTGCATTCAAAAAATAATAAATAGTGAAAAATATAATTACATTGCTACGGTCGATATTTACATTTTGATTCAAAATCCGAAGTCCAAAAGTAACCCATGTAATAAGCATTAAAATTCATTAAGTTGCTAAAACTTACTACTTATTTCAATGCAAAGTAAAAGAATTAATATACCTGCTCCAGACAATGTGAATATCAATCAAGTTATTGGTGTGAACATTATGCAATCGACGAAGTCAATATCAAGCATTTGTAATACAAAGTCAATATCAATCAAGTGTAAAACTAAAATGATCAGTAAAGCAAAAAAGTTGTTTATAACATTTTAATACAATTGGTATAAGACTCCATCAATATGTCATGTCAGTATGTTATGATATGATGTATCAGTATTAATGTTGGTTCAATCAGTTCTATATCAATTGTATATATCAAAATAACTCAATGTACTATCATGTAATGGCAATCATAATTCATAAATATGATTATGAAGAGCAATGTAGGATATACAACTTTAATGTAGTGTTATCATCTTTACATCCTAATTGTCAACAAGTTAGTCATTAATCTTTAATTTAACCTAATGATAGACTAGTTGGTCATCAATATTTATCTTACTATCATTATTCATTATCTCAAATCAATTCATATGTGTCTTTTAATAAATCTTTCATATTCTTCACTCTTTACTTGTCGTTGTAATCAATCAATCGGTTACATGCTACAAACTAAGATCACACCATCAACCATTTATTTTATGGAAAGTCGGTCGGCCCACCCTCCTATATAAGATATTATATTTTAAAAGCTAACTCATATTAATCATAGTTGCTTACATATAAATGTTAAATTTATCTCATATATCAATTATACCTGTTTTTCTATGCAATATAATATCAAGTATAAAATGCAATTATCAATGAAATGTAGGGAAATATGTACATCATGTATTAAATTTGGAAAATTATAACTATCAATTTACTCTGTGAAATTTAATAATATTACAATCAAAATACTTATGCAGATCATATCTATCATATATGAAAAGTTATACGGTGAATGCTCAATATTTTGGAGAAAGAATATATTTTTATCAATTTTTTAAAGACTAAAATCATAGAAATCAAAATAATTAAAAACATAAGTAAGAGTATAGTCACTTATTTCATGTAGAATAAAATCCATAACAAAAGCAATGGACGAAATCGCTTCTGAAGAGCTTTCTCTCTCATCTCTCTCTCCTATCCTCTCTACATTCTCTTCCCCTTCCCTTCTTCTTCTTTTTCTTTCATTTTTGACCAAGCAATGTGAATAAGGGAGGGAGTGATGGATGGTAGGGATATTTAAACCAAAATATAAGTAAAAAGTCTTTTTAATACTTAACACCATGATGCTTATACATCATAGCATTGCAGCACTACATATTGTCCCCAACGTTACTGTAAAACAGTCTTTAATGTCGCAACGATATTTTTTGTCACTGCAGTGCTTTTAGCACTATTGTGATCACAAGCACAACGTTGCAACACTCAATCTATAATTTTTATATTTTTCAAATAAGTGTATTTTGAACTTTTTGGTTGTTACACTACAAACCTTGATTCCCTCGAATGATTTTAAAAGTACTCTCATTGGATAAATTTTACACTATTTATAGATAAAAATTTAAGTTGTTAAAAGCATCATGCCTCTCCCCAAGTTACAAATGGGGTATTTACAGATTGAAGGGCATAAACTTAGAAAAGAAAAATGAAATTTTCTAAAAATTGAAGATTTTTAAATCAAAAAATCATTTTTTTTCCTCTTTTGAAGGGAATTAAAAGGGAAGAAAATTTTTTTTAAAAAAAATTAATAGAGTGACGAACCCAAACATTTTCCAAGATGTCGAAATAGGAGTCTGAAAAATGAGCACCTAAGAAAAAGATGCAATTAGCACCCTTGAGGCACTACACAAGGGATCCATCAACACCACCGACATTAAAACAATGGCAGGTTGGTTGGTTTAGTCGCCAATGCTTGCTCAAGCCACTTTCAGGCTTGGCAAATATGATTCCAATATCCCAAGGATAATGAACTCAATTTTGGCAATTTTGATGCCTAAGAGATCTTCTGAGACCAATTTCAAGCAATTATTACTAGTTATGAGTCAAAATGTTTAATAATTTTTTTTATTGATGTGTTGATTTTAAAAAAAAAAAGATGAAACTCTAACAAAAAAAATTACTAATATAAATAGTCATAGATTTTTATGAGAATAGTATGATAAAAAGAATTTAATTTGAAATGATTTTTCTTTATTAGATTTAGATGAGAATTTGATCCTTAACATGACACAATGAAGAAAAATGATTCATGTAGCCGACCCCACATAGTGGGATAAAGGCTTGTTGTTGTTACATGTTGTTAAGGGAAGGTTCACATTAACATTAAGGGAACAATTGTGCCTCATAATTATTTTTCTTAAATTATGATTTTATGATGAAGATATTTTCAAAGACTAAATATGTATTTCTAATAACACAAGTTTTGACATCCAAAAATAGAGAGAAGCTAGCTGATACGTAATAAAAAACCAACTTGATCAAGAATAAATCTCACATAGTTAATTTCAAAAGTTTTTCAATTCAAATTTAATGTAATAATCTGAATTGTTTTAAAATGAATTTTTAAAATGAAAAATCAGAATTTCAATGTTGTGCCTTGTCAAAGAAGAGAGAGAATATTGTTTATAGTTTTTTCATCTTTAAAATTTGTTCAGATATTTCTTCTATTTGTTGTAAGTAACTCAAATCTAATTTTAATTTTTAGTGATTTTATTATTTTATACATTTTATTGTAATGAACAGAATTGATTATTTCTTACTATATTTTTTAATGTGATATTTGCATAAGCAATAATGTTAAAACATAATGTCCTGTGTAGGAGGACAGGCTGATGAACTTTTCTTTAAAGATGGTTTACTATGTTATCCCGATTGTAGCTTATAACAAATGATTGATTACATTATGGGCAGAGAGTGAAGACTCTTCATTGATTTATAATTGATTAATTGGATAAATAATAATTGATATGACTAATGACCAACTGGAAATCAATTGGGGTAAAAGATGTTGAAAACACCACATTAAATATGTATGTCCTGCTTTGAATGGACGAACCGGAGTTGCGGAAGTGGAGGCTTATCGATATGTTTGCTTGTTAAATGTAACATGTATGCATATTTGAATGCGCTTAATATGAGGATCAAAGCATCGATATGCTTTGTGTGAGGTGGAATAACCCAGGAAGATGCCGGCTTGGGAGAGAGGAGTGAGTTTGTTGGTGGTGAGATGTTTGAGGTGGGGAAAACAGAGACAACCAAATGTGCATAGATGATTGTATGAGGGAAGATGGTCATATTGTAATTGAAAGGGAGTTTGGAAATTGCGGGCAAAGGTAGGGAGCATGTTGATGAGATAGTTTAAGGTGAGTACTACCTCAACCCAAAACTTGAGACAGGAGGTGAGCGATGTGAAGGAGCGTGCGAGTTATGTCTAACAGATGGAGATTTTTACGTTCCACAAGTCCATTTTATTCTTGGGTGTAGAGACAACTAAATTGGTGGAGAATGTCATGATTTTGGAGAAAGTTTTTGAGAGTGGAGATCGTAGACATTGGAACATAGTACTTTAATTGTACAATTGAATTGAGTGTTGACTAATTTAATGAACTGTTGAAGTTTGGTAATAAATTTTGCTTTGTTGTGCATAAGAAAAAAACCAACAAAATCAAGAGTAATTGTCGATAAAGGTTGCATAATAATGATACCCATTTAGAGAGGAAACCACAGCCAAACCCCAAACATCCGAGTGTATTAAAGAAAAAGGAGATGTTACATTGGTAGAAGTAGAATATAACTATAACTTGTGGCTCTTGGCCATTTTACATGACGTGTAGAGAAGGGAAAGAGAAAAGATACAAAGGGATGGGTTGATTTTAGTTATAGTGCTTGTGACTTGCTGATGAGGATGTTCGAGGAAAGCATTCCTTAGGGAGGTTGACGATGAAGTGTTGTGAAGCATAATGGTGGATGGCATCGGAGAGGATGAGGCTGAATAGAGACCAACATGGCTGCAACCATGAAGGAGGATGTGATTGTCCGTAAGATCCTTGATGATGAAGCCGAAAGAGAAAGGAAATGGAGAAATTGTTGTCATATGTAAGTTTATGAATGGAAAATTATGAGAGTGACAGAACATGTAGGAGATTGCAAATAAATAGTTTACGATGGGAGTCAAGGAGGGGTAAGATGCATTGGCAACTGTGGTGAATTGGAAGAGAATTGATGTCGGCGATGGATACACTATCTAATCCTTGATAAGGAGCATATTGCTAAAAATTAGAGGTGTCGGCTGTGAGGTGGTTGGATGCACCAGAGTTTAGTACCTACTCGAAGGGGGTAGATGATTGCTGCTGGGAGAAGAGTGCGCAAGATTGCCAAGTGTTTATGGGAGCATATTGAATATTACAATGATGCCAACAAGATAGAGAAATATGATGTAGTTTGTTGTATATTTGACAGATTAGTCATGGAGTATTAGAAGCTTGTTGTTTGCGGCTAGGGGAGAATATTGGTTCGGGCGAGGGTCCTCGACTACAAGGAGGACGAGGCTGATTGGAGGGTGGACGATTGCTATTTGGTAGAGAGCCTAATGGTCCTTAGGAGGAATCGAGTCTTTAAGCAATTCTTTGTGTTGGTGGATCTCCTCGCTGCAAAGTAGTGAATAAAGTACATCCAAGCTAATGGATGTAGAGCACTCTGAATAGAAGTTTTAAATGAGTTTTAGGTAGAGGGAAATCCATTGAGGATATTTAAGATTATTTCAACATGAGAGCTGGCTACGGCAATATTGTTCACCAATGCTTTGATTTGGGTTAAATATTGGGCCATGGTGCTCCCATTTGAATATGATGTAATTTATTTTTCAATTGAATTACGTGTGATCGATTGGTAGGTTGAAGTCAAAGTTCAAGAGTAGTCCATATTTCATGAGTGGTGGTGAGATTAATAATGTAGGGTAGAATATATGGGAAGATGGTTGAGATGATAGTGAAAATGAGGTTTTGTTTGACTAGCTGCCATAAACGATAGTCATGGAGCTCTGAGGTGGGGTTGAGAGAAGATGAGGTGGGCTTGGGTGGGCAACAAAGTCAGCCTATTAGATAGCCTTTAAATCCATTTGCGGAAAACAATTTGTACACTTGTAATCGCCAAATGGGATAATTGTAGTTTGTGAGCTGGAGATTGACAATATTTTTGATGTTGGTCATCAAGAATTTGAGAGGAGGGGGTATGATATATTCAGTCATTGATGCAGAGAGAGAGGAGGCCTATTGGGTGTTGGTGGAGTCCTATTCAGCCATCGAATAAAGGCAAAGCGGTTGCGCTCAAAGCTATGATATCATGTTGAATAACAGAGCACAACAAAAGGAAAAATACATGAAAAGAATGGAAAACATATTCATTTGTATTTATGTATTCAAAATTATTACAGTGGTTGAGGTAAATATATATAGAGTGAAAAAGGACAATTTGACATGTAATTTGTTGGGATTTGACATTGCACATGGTATTGCACATGGATGATAACCCAATGCATTAATGGTGACATTCTCTCTTGAAGCCTATTGTTTGTGTATGCTAACAATTATGAGAGGATTCAAAATGTTCACACTTTCAGATAAAAAAACTTTGCTCAATTTAAACTTTTTAAGTTATTGCTGTTGCAAGCATGCCCCCAAAGTAAAATTATACTAGCACTATTACCTGACCACAGAACTACTTCACCAGAGAGGTTCATAGATTTGTTTATCATTAATATCACTGTTAAATGTTAATCTCTTATTGATCACATTTCCTCCATCTCAGATGAGAGAAAAAATAACCTCATTACAAACGCAGAGCTTAAACTTGAAAATGCTTAAAATTTTTCTGGCTTCCTGAGCCCAAGTACTTAAGCTGCCCGGCAACATAGGGGAGGGAGCCAGATCCACTAGCGATGAGGATATATTAGAAATTTGAAAAGGGAGGAGAACTACACATGGAGAAGTAGAATAATGTAAGCCCTACTAGCTATGACAATGCTGTACATGAACTTGGGGCCATCAGGCTTCTAATTAAGTCTTCATTTGAGACAGCTTTTAGATTTCATTTGGGACGACTTTCTCATAGCTTCTTAAAATAGTGTTTTAATACAAAAATGAAAATTTTTGTATGGAAAACTGCTTTAAGAAGAAGCAAGAAAGCATTCTCAAACGAAGCCTTAATAATTATATTTTGACTACTTTCAAAAAAAATTAATACTAAAATCTTGCTATAAAATATAGTGAGAAAACTATCCCAAATGAAACTGAAGTATGAGCATACTAATGTTAAGAGCATCATATATGAAGTTTTCTATGCAGTCTCAAAATTTATTAATAGTAATCATTTTAAAAATAATTAAAACTTATTTATTTACTCAATTAACACCATATTATCTTATGCAGCTTATCATGATCTATTGTTTGAGAGTTTTAACTACCAATCAAGAGGTATTGAATTTGAATTTTACGTACATGATGTATGTATGAGTTTATTCTAATTGACCTAAGTGTCCACAAAAAATATCAAATTGCCTCTATTCATCAACTTTCCATTAAGTTGAAGTTTATCATAAGACTTTCAACTTTTACTCTCAATATTTTATCAAATGTATAATTATTTGATTGTATCAGCATTCAACAAGCTCATTTACATCAATTTGTGAAGTAAACTCACAAATAGTCAAATTATTTTATAAAATTTCTCAAGTTATGAAGGAGAAAAATTTAGCAGACAATGATCTTCAACATGGGTTGTATACGACAAAAATCTTCAACAAAAATCCTCAAAAAATTAGGACAAGCAGGATCACTCTTTCACCATAAAATCTCTTTTAACTGAAGAGGACAAATGAGATGGTATATTGGTAATTCACCTACAAACTTCTTGATCATTAAAAAGACCTATGCCCTGTTTCTCTGAAGGAATTGAAAGGGAGGAAATGAAACTAATTAAGATAGAAATCTCAGTAATCACTACTATCGGATTTTTATCCGAATATTTTAACTTTTTTTTTTTAATAACGCTTTATCTATGCTCTGTAGATACTCGATGGAGCTCCAAGGTGATTGCAACGAGAGATTATTACATAAAATATCCGGATCGTTTGAAGGTGAATCTGAATCACATCACTCGAATGCATTGGACTCTGAGTGACTGGCACACCCAAATTCTCCTCCGAACAAATTCGAAAGCAGCATGTAATAATTTTTCAGACTGCAACAGCCCATGAGCACACCAGCGCTGATTTTTTTGGCCTCCAACTACGGGATTCTATCATTAGGATTCCATTAATAAAATTAAACGTAAAATTCTGTAATTTTTCACTAAAAAAGGTATAATTTTGTTGATGAGATTCCATCAAAATTTGATCTTGTTGCAGGGTTCAGCTTAGCCAGTAGAGTGTAGAGTAACTGATACGGCATTGGCTGAGAGACGAGGAAAATGGCAATGGATAGACAAGTTAATTAATTAAACTACTTAATTTTATAATATTTACCTGCAAAATATAAAATTTATAAAAAATAAAATGCTAATTTGCTTGAAAAGAAGATGCTTTCAGCATTGAGAGGACATTGTCACATCGGTGACAGTGTCATCAAAAGAATCGACCAAATAATCATTTTATTTTCAATTATCTTTTTCTTATGTGAATTTAATTTTAATTATTAGAAGTTAGAAATCCTACTTTAGGCCCTTAAGCTTTGTACTTTATGTGTTTTTTTTGATAAATATACGACAAGATATAAATTAAATGCAAGCAAATAGTAATTTTTATTAACCAAATGAGTCGAAACTCAGCCAAAACTCATTTTCTCTTTATATCATTTATGGGTGATTTATGTTTTGCGGTATCAGTGCTATCTGTCAGAGCTTAATCTTCTTTCTGCTCCTTTTCACCTTCAATGGTAAGTGCTTACGAATTTCTATCTTTGTTCCTTTAGTTTCCTTTTTTTTTTTGGAGGATCACTTCTGTCGTTTTTCTGAATATACATTTTCTTATGATTTCATCGATCATGCCTTAGATTATTGCAAAAAATCCCTTTTAATGTCTTTGCCTCGAGCTTGAACTAGTTGGAGTTCTTTGATCATTCCTTTGCTCTGCAATTACTAGGAAGTGGAACGAACTTACCTGATACTGATGCTGAGATGAGGAAAATGTGTTTAAGAAAAATTATTATCCGTTCTCTTTCTTTTAATTTTTTTCAGTTGTTATGTTTTTGCAAGGAAAATTTGAGGTTTTGATTCCTTTTCTCTTAGCTGCTTTCAGATTAAGGAAGTTGAAGGAAACGAAATAAAATAATGGAAATTTGCGGATTTTTATGAAGCTGACAGTCATGGAGTTAAAAATTTTTACACCTACTTCCTTTCTTCAACAAAAAAAAAAGACTATTTTATGAAGCAAATGACCAGTTTTTTCATAAACTTTTCTGCTTCTTTCGTGCTGTTCTTTTGATTGCACTTTAATCCAAGTATCCAACCATATAGATCTCACTTGGAAACTCATGAAAATGAAAAAGAAATCAAATAATTGAATCAATGCCTTAAGTTCTTCATTGCATTCAGAATTTTTTTGATCCTAAATATCATGCAATGGATTCTATATTACCCTCAGTGTTTAATTCTCCATACCTTGGCTACAGCAAAGTGCTTAATATATCAGAAACTTGCCTGTCAAATGCATAACTCTGCTGCTTTCAGTTTATTGAAAAATTATTCTGTGCGGACGCCGAACGCAGTTCTATATCCGGAGACCAACCAGAATGAACCACATCAGCAATACCGAGCATGGTACCAAGTAGTACCGAGCTGCGGTACCGAGCAGTACCGACGTGGTTCATTCTTGTTGGTCTCCAGACAGAGTTTGATGTCCGCACAGAATAATTTCATGAGTTTATTACCCCACTCCTCTGCAAGATTCTCTAGCGTGCATGAAGACGATGAAGTAGAATTTTGAGTCTCACGGACTACAAAATAGCTCGCTGGATTGGTCGGAAGTGATGGTATGACCTTAAAAACTGTGCGCATAAGCCTTCATTTGAGACAACCTTTTTATTGCTTCTTAAAACAGAGTTTTAGATTAATTTTGTACTAAAACTCTGTTTTAAGAAACAATAAAAAAAGTCATCTCAAACGAAGCCGAAATCTTGTTTAGAAACTCATGAACAGTTTGTGTTATACAGTTTACTGTTATGCAAATTTAAATGTTTTCTTCTCTTATGGTTTTATCTAAAGTAATGAACAAAGTTGCTTGGTTATTTTACTTTTCCAACTTCATATATTGCTGTTCTCATGAATTTGCTTCACCTGTACCATTAACTTATAGAAGATAATATAGGCTTTATCAGATGTTATATATATATAAATATATTGCTACCCATGAAAGAAACCTGGTTTCAGTCAATGTCTCAGGAAGATTGTTACTCCATGATCTCTTGATCAGTGCACAATAATAATTTGATGTTAAAGATGTTTTGGATACTTTAAATGTCTCAGCTTACTGTCGATTGTATAAGATTGCTCCTTAGCCTTGTCTAGCTACATTAACAGCACAGAGATTCCTTATGATCTATGTTTTATAAGTTTCTGAATGCATAACTACCTACATCTGCAGTCAAATCTCTTAGAAAATGAATCTGGATGTCTGTCAAATCGTTGCAAAAAACTTAAGCAAGAGCATACTCTGTCAACCAAAGAATCAAATAATGTTGGTGCGTATGTTCCTGAACTCTCTCACTTGGATTACTCTTATTTATTAACTTTCCTCACAAATGATAGAGATATGCAGGTCTTCCAGTTCCAATTTCCACTACTCCGCTTACTGGAAATCCATACTTCACATCAATTGTGGTAAAATCTCAAGTAGAATCCCCATATCAACTGGTAATTTACTGCATTGGGCTTCTATTTCTGCACATTACATAAATAAATACATATAAAATATAACGAGGAATTTAGTCTGAAAGCAGATGATACCAAAGAGTTTCCATAAATCTCTACCGAATGCTACTCTTCAAGTACCCCTTGTACATCAGGGAAAGACATGGGTGGTAAAATACTATGGAGAAAGCGCCCTTAAGAGGTTTGGTACTGGATGGAAGAAGTTTGCGCTTGAAAACAAATTAAAAATTGGAGATGGATGTGTTTTTGAGCTTATAGATGACGATAAGGAGCTAAAGCTGGGCGTGCAAATCCTCAATGGCCAAATCCCCCTCGAGTTCATCAGGCTGGGAAGTGCTGAAAAACCAATCAATCTCGACTGAAGTTTCATTTTCTCTGACTTGTTTGAGCCCTCTCGTACATCACTGTAATATGTGTATGATATTTCTATTACGTGTATTGTACTGAACTTGTACTGTAGAGATGGAGAAATTATTCTGTGTAGAGACCGGATGTAAAATGTTATTTGGAGATTAATCAGAATGTGTCATGTCAGCAATACCGAGCCCCAGTACCGAGCGAGGGTGATGTGGCACAATTTGGTTGATCTACAGAAGGTATTCGGTGTCTGCACAGAATAATTAATCATATGAGGTTTGTAATGTAATGATGCTGTTAAGGGGATTTTGCTGCTTTAAGTATTCTCATTCCATACTATTATAATAGATGAATTTCATTAATTAGTATTTTTAATTTAATTTAGTTCATTTGTGCATAATTATTTATTATAATACATATTAAAATTTTAAAATAAATCTAATTAATTTTCTTTATAATTTTATATTCATTTTTTAGCTAAATATCAGATTAGTTTATGTTAGACTTATTATAATTTCTATAAAACGGATTATTCTATCATAATATTTTAAATCATAATTTTATCAAATAATTATCTACATTTTTGACAGCAAAATATAGCTTAACATAATAAACAACTAATGAGCTCATGCATGAGAGCTGCTGCAAGCTGCATGTCAAACACATTGCAGACGAAGCAGCAACTTAACCCCTTTTATTATATCACCAATTATAAACCAACCATAAATAAATCACCAATTATAAATCAATCATAAATGCTCTAAGGCTTTGTTTTATTTGAAGGGATTGAAAGAAAATGTAAATGACAATAATTTGATTCAAACAAATAAATCTCAGTTTTGATTAGAACTGAGCAAACAATTGTTCATGGAAAAAAAAATTTTATATCATAAGTGAATTTAAATTACTTGAAAGTTATATTGAAATCAAATAATTGGCAAAATCAGGAAGCACTTTTACATTCTCTTTAATTCTTTAAAACAAAACAGAAGCTAAGCTTTTCTGGCAGAAAGATCTCAACAAGACGCAAAAGACAAGTTGAAGGACTTAAGCAATGCTTCAAAGAAGAAGATGCAAAATTACAAGGCAAATGCAGAAGATTCAACAGAAAAGCTGTTTCCTTTCATTACAGTGAGTCTGTACAAGCTTTTAATTTGAAATGACAGTTCATACAAATACCAAGAGATGCTTTGTATGTCATTCTTTGTATATTTACAGTTTCTTAAAGAGAAAAAAATTGGAGGCAAGTTGGCTTTCATACCCAGCGAAGCATGCCATGATATTCCATGCAAGGATGCACATCGCCATTAACAGTGATGGTCTGTCTTTTAATCAGAGCTGGCTTGGTTGCGTACTTGACCTCAAACCTGGAGTGAGCGGCTTGGTCCTGCTCGCCAGAGCTCATAGGTGACAGAACCTCATCCAGGAACTCATCTGCCACATCGCCATCATCATCAACCCTTAGCTGTCGACAGTACCAGCTGAAACCCTGGCCCAAACAAAGATCAAATGAGTTGGAAATTTAGTTGGTTTGTAAAGATAAATGGTACTCTTAGCAACATTACCTTTTTTTTTAGTATTAGTATGGGTAAAAGTAAAGTTTCCATTTATTATTTTATCGATTTAATGTCATTAAAAAAAAGTGAAGTTGATTTCATCTCTGTCAAGATTACAACTTACCTTTTTTTTCTGAAGGCGAGTATCAAGAATGAGAATTTAGATCTAATCATTTTCGGACATTTCGGCGAAATAAAAAGTGAATCTGGAGATTGAATATAGGGATGATACATGCATGGAAGCTGTATAAAGCCCAGTATGAGTGAAATATTGAATTTTAAGGAAAACATGCAAGAAAAACATAAACATTTTTCGAAGGGATGTTATCAGGGATCAGAAAAGTTGAAAGCAGTGATAATCTCCAGAGAAATCAGGATGAAAATTTTTAGACTCAGGTTTCATTTGGGACTGCTTCTTTACTACTTCTTGAAGCAGCTTTTTAGTTCAAAAATTTTAATTATTATACTAGAAAGCTATTTTAAAAAACAGTTAGAAAGTCATCCCAAACGAAACCTCAATATGATAACAAAAGCAGCTCTATGTACAGCATTTTAACAGTGTATGCTACTGAGAAACAGTTAATATTTAACAATGTACTCAATTCTAAAAACAACTAATGTACTCAACATTTTAATTCAATCACCTTGAAATATGGAAAAATTGTCAAAATAGACTGAAATCATTAAGGAGATTACATATTGTCTGCTTAATTTTTATATATTAACAACATACAATAACAAAAGGATTTATGCCAGAGCTCACCTCCATCATAGCATCGGAAAAAAAAAAACAAGCACAAAAAACAATCCAAAAGACATGACAAATGATGAAAGATGCTAATTAGCAAACATCCTAAGACTACTTAAAAAATTTGATTACATTTCAAATGGTGTTTAAAAATTCATCAGAACTATCAAATTCACACAAAAGACGAGATCAGGAAACAAGCCAGCAACATTACAGTTTCAGAGTACCATAATTTGATGGGTATTAGCATTTCTGAGAGTTGAAAAGCGTACTAAACTGATACAAAACAGTCCAATAAAACTGCTGATTAAAAACAGTACAGGTTTCACAAATTCTGTAGGAAAATCTGAGAGAAAAGCATTCGAAATTCAATAAGAGAAGGAAAAAAAACAACCCGATACAATGAATCTATGATTCGAGAGGAAAATTCCACTCTCCAAATCTCTAGCCAAAGCCTAGAGCCCAAAACAGAACTTCAGATCTCAAATTCAGATTACAAAATTCATAATAACCCTAAGTCTAGCAAGAAGAAAGTAATTAAAGCAAAAGGACAATTACTAATTCCCTAAACAGCCCTTAATTTTAAAATTTCCCTCCAACCGTTCACTAATTAGTGTGTGGGCCCCAACACACCAGCCGCCCCCCTCTTCTTTCTCTCTCTTTCCGTGGTTTTGCCCCACCCTTGGCCCGCCTTCTGTATGCCTGAATCGGTCCTGGATGGATCGGTTCAGCCGGCTCTCCTTAAGCCGGCCTAACATAAACATAAGCTAATACCCAATAGGTCAAGATTGATTCAAACTCACCAAACTAATTCAGTCACTATTATGCATAATCCATAACAAGCAAAATATGAGCAGAAATTTACTATTATCCTTACAAACCAATCTAATAACTATTGCCGCTTGCACAAGCCACTAATAGCAAGAAGCCTAGAATGAACCTAAAATAAGTCAGGATTAGAATGCGGGAAATCAAGTTTCTCAGTTTACATATAACACTAGCTGTTTTGTAACTTTGAATTCTAATAGGTAAACCAAATGAGAGTATGCATGTCACCATTAAGCCTCAATGTTTTATGAGATCCTGCAGATTAATTGGTGAGGATTGAACCAACATTGTTTTTCTTATCGATATTGGAGCATCGAGTCCAAGTTCTTGCTACTTAATCATCAAAATGCAGAAGCCTTATTCCTACACAAACCACAAGCAGCGCCGTTTTACTTTAATCCTCAATCCCGCCCCATTTCAGATGATCTTTACGTGTATGCTTACAGCATGTATCTGTTCCATAGAGTTCTCAAACCATGGCATCCAGGAAAAAGATTCTTCAAGAGGGAAAATGCAGCTTATTTGGTAAATGTGAAAGGAGGGCAAAATAGAAGCACAGGTAACCATTTTAATAACTTGCTTACAGCTTGCAAGCATCTCATAAACTCAATTTCCTTAGAAATCAGTGTTACCTAGATATATAACTGTAAAATTAAATCTCTGGTACTCACGCAATCAACATGAAAGCTCCTAAAGCGATACAACAACAACAACAACATCAAACTTTTATCCCACTACATAGGATCAACTACATGAATCCTTTATCTCCATTGTGTCCTGTACCTATGAGATACAAATAGTGTGTTTTTTTTAGGTGAAAGTATAAGCACCGGTGCAAATAGGAGAGCACAAGTAATGAAGCTGAAATAGGAATTCCGTGAATACTTGCAGGGTTACTACAAGAAAACAATATGCTTTATGAACATTTCAATATTTTTCCATTTTAAGGCTCGTCCATGTATATTCAGTTGCCTGATTGAACAAGCTAGGACAAGATTTTGGAGTCTTGATATATAAAATATTGATATGATCATTTATTTAAGATTGTGAAAATGTTTGTTTGCAATCTAACAAATAGATAACTAAGAGCTTGATAAAATGCTTGTAACTTATTTAATGACCCAATGCATTTATATTAGGTTTTCTTTCTTTCTGAAATATAGATTTTAAAGATGAATATATTAATAGACGTATAAATTTTACGAAAAATAATTAGGTTGTGGTGATTTAATTTTATTATTATTTTTACATCAGGATTTGTATTTAAAAAAAGATTAAATTTGTTAAATTATGTCAATATTAATGAACAATTATATTCTGATTGATAATCATGGTTACATGTGTTGGAGATGTGCATAATTCTACTTGGTGGAAACGCAGATTAAAATTGATCTGATCAAGTTTATTTGAATTTTTATTTGGAGATGTGCATACTTCTATGGTGGAAACCATGACTTGCAATTAGTACAGTTCGAATAGTTATAGATTATAATTTCCATGACTCCCTCATATATTCTGATTTTTGTATCACCCAAAGTCCATATCATGCATCAAGATGGATTCCCGAGAATTGATGTTTCCATATTTTCCATGATCAAGATATTCCTGAGTTGTTGACATGGATTTAACCTTGAATTTGAAATTTTATTTGGTTTGGATGTTCCAACAAGATAGGGATTTATATGATCAAGTCTACGAGTCAAACTCAGCTGCCTCAAAACTGCAAACTTGCTTATAGCTTACCTCATCAGCCGCCAACACACTCAAGCTTCGTTTGGGACATTTTTTTCGCTATTTATTGAAGCAACTTTCTAGTACAAAAAGGAAAATTTTCGTACTAAAAAGGTTTTTTGAGAAGCAATAAGAAAGCCGTACCAAACGAAGCCTCAACCACCAATTGCTGACCTCAACGCAAGAACCTGAGAAGAGCACATTCTACCTCTAGCTATTGTAGGAGGGAACTTAGATGTCTAATGCAGCTATCTATAATCCTCCTCGCATAAACATCTTAACATAGATATTGATGACATTATTACTTCAGAGTGCTCCCTGCCATTTCCTTAGACAATACTGTATGAACTACTACCCATTGGCAATTTACATCATAATACATCATGTCAAAAGTGAATTAACCTTAGGTCTTTCCAACTCAAAGTAGTAAATGAGCAAAAATATCAAGATGTACAGCAAGAGGTAATTTTTACTGTTGCAGCTTTGTAGTGTATCTGTATATTTCAGATAAAGTTAAGACGCAACCAATGCCTATCTAACTTTTTCAATCCCTTCACTTGGATAAGAGTCTCCGTTTCTCTTGAACTTTCTTACACATAACCTAAAATATCTGTGTTTGTTATGCCCACTTCTAGAAACCAGCAACAATACTCTTTTAAATCACAACAACTTTTCCAGAAGCATCAAAAGATTGAATTTTTTAAGGATAAGGAAAAAGGTAAGAACATAAAGGGATAACCTTTCCTTACAATCCGAAGAGAAAATGAAAATAGATAGAATTTTAACCTGAACTCCACCCTCGCCAAAGCTGCAAGGAACGACGATGGGGCCGGCACTGGGCTTTTTGGAGGCGGCGGGAACCTGCAAGCTAAATCCTTGCGTCGGCCGCCGCGTAACACTACTGCCAGCAGGCCCAGCCCTACCCTCGTGTTCTCCGGCGTACTTAAGGAATCCGAAAATTATGGCGATCCTCCGAAGGAATCCTATTGAATCCACCGAGTTTCTCAGAGGGGAGGTGCATCCGATAAAGGTTTCTTAAAGGGAGCTACTTTCTTCGTTTCTCTCCATAGTAGCAGCTGTGGATTAAAAAACACTTCTTGATCCAGCTTATCTTAACCGATTGATTAAAAATTTAGTATTCCAAGTAAGAATCTGTTAAGACTTTTGTGCACAGCAGATGTAAGTTTATAATTAAATTCGGTTCGAAGTTAAAAATTATTATTATTTACATATGGTAAAAATTAAAAAAGCTTTTAAAGAATATTTAAAAAGTTAATATATTGAGCTAAGAAACTGAATCAAGATATTCTTATATAATTTTTATCTTATATAGTTTTCATCGTAAGGTTTAAAAATTAGTACTTTTTTTTGGCAATATTAAAACTTATGAGGCGAATGATGGAGCTAGAAATTGTTTTAATGGGAGTACAAATTAAATTGTATAATTAAATTGAGGATCATTCAAATTATTATTTTAATAAACTTATGTTCAAAGTAAATGTCACAATGAGATAGACACATTGGCACCATAAATGATTCTTTTTTAGCCCAAATGGATTTAGAGATTGGTTGATCATTCAACTATATATTTTTTTTTAATATGCCTCAAGTATTTGATCTGCTTTCATTTGAGCTCAAATCAAATCATTTAAAAAAAAATGATTTTTTTTTCTTGAAATTTCTCTGCATCCATTTATATGATTAATAATAATAATAATTAAATAAATATATATGATGCACATAAGAAGATTGCTCGATATGAGTAGCTATACTATAATAGAAAATTTTGACTTTTTATCCCTAGTGATGTACCTGTTTAGATTAAGATTTCGTTTGTGATAGCTTTCTTATTGTTTTAAGCATTTTTTATTTTTATTTATTTATTTTTTTAAGCATTTTTTATTTTTAAATGTTACTTGAGTATAGTTAAAATAGTTCCTTAAAAATTTCTATTAGTTAAGAAAAAAATGGTTTTTAGAGGAAATGGCTCATTTAGATCAATTTTCTAAAAAGGCCAAAAATGAAACCAATGGATGGTTGAATTAGGCTCTAAAAAGCGTAGTCTTAATTTGAACAAGTCCACATTGGTCTAATTTTGGATTATGATTCGAATAATGTTTGAATTTTATTCGTATCCGATTTAAACATTATTTGATCAAATTCGAATCATGTTATAACAAGCCGTATTTGAACAAATTCAAATCTTATATCCAACAAATGGTCGATTATATTACAAGCAAGTATGAGAAAAAGTCAACTTTTCAAATAAGTTCATATTGGTCTAATATTCGAAAATTATTTGAACCTAATTTGAACCCTATTCGTTCAAGTTTGAATTTGGTTATAACAAATATGATGAGAATATTGTTTGAACAAGTTCAAATTTGATTATAATGAGGTTCAAATTGAAATGATAAGTAAATTAATTAAATTACTTGCTTTTTATCATCTTTACTTAAATTTAATTTAGCTCATTTTGTTCTATTGGGAATAAGTTTTTGTTACAAATTAAGAGGTCTTGAATTTATAATTAGCGTATGTGATGTATGTGTGAGTTTACCTTATTGACCTAAATGCCTTAAAAAAAATTAAAATATAAAATTTATAAGAAAATAAAATACTATTTTGCTGAAAAAAAGATGCTCTCCGCACCGATGAAAAATTATTAGGTGCGGAGTGCACACCGTCCGCACAAGTACCCAGCGGTACCGAGTGATACCTAGCTAGGTACCCAATGCTTGTGCGGACGGTTCTCCCCGTCGGCACTCCGCACCTAATAATCTCTCCGCACTGAGAGGGCATCGCCGCATATTTTCCTCAAGAAAAGAAATGATCTTTTCATAAATATACGAGAAATTGAATTGCAATTCGTAACTTTACTTGTTTGACCCATTTGTTGAACAGAAAATACACTATCTTGGGTGCTATTTGGTTCGATGTAGGTGTAAAGCCAGTTCAATCAGGTAAAATAAGTCATTTCATTTAAAAAATATTTATATAATTTTATTTAAAACCATTTAAAATTTATATATTTTTTATTTTAAATAATTTATTAATATTTACAGATTAATTTTTCTATTTATCATGTTATTATAATATTTATTTAAATAAAAAAATCATTTTCTTTCATAATAAATAATAAATAAATCAACTCATGAGCCACTGAAATTAAATTTGTTCTTGAACCTAATTAACAAATCAAGTTTAAAATCATGAGAGTAACTCAAATTCAACTCGATTCATCTTAGTTATTTTAAATAAATTTATTTTAAAAATGTAGAGTAAATAAAAACATGCATTTTAAAGTATTAAATGTATTTGATTAAATGCAAATATAAAACATTAAAATATGTACTTATTATTTAAAATGTGACAAGCAAGACTGGACGGCATAGCCCTCCTTGATTCATTGGCTAGAAGTTTAGCTATCAACTAAGATGGCCTAAGTTCAAGTCTCGCATATATTATATGTTTGATCGCTGCCCAAAATTTCCCAAAAAATAACAGTTGGCAAATCTTGATTAGATGCAACCCTAATTTTAAAATCATGTGATTTAAAGGAGAAATTATTGTGAAGATCAGATGCAGAACGTCGTCTGTAGATCAATTAGAATGAGCCACATCAACAGTACCGAACACATGAGTGACATAACACATTCTAATTAATCTCCAGACATTGTTCAACGTCCGCACAAAATAATTAATAGATTTAGAGATCTACAGATTCCTCAAAATTTTTTCTTTATATTCCTTTTGCTTAATATCAAGCACCAACAAAAACAAAAAAGCAAAGAAAGTAAAGACAGCCTACCAATGCAACCAAATAAACAGCATCTTAATAAAGTGAATTTGCATCAAAGATTGCAGGAGAAAATTCATTTTTCTTTGTCTTTTTTTGGGAAAAGCCAATAAGATAGCAGCTCTTAGATAAATCTGAACCTGCTACCACATAACAAAACAAAACCACCTCACAAAAACAACTGCAGGTATACTCAAACATGTCAAATATGTAGAACAAATATAACAAATAAAGACTTAGGCAAGTCAATCAAACTTAAAAACATATCAGTCATAAGAGCAGCAGAAAAGAGAAGGCTTATTGCTCCTTTTCATCGTCAGCAGAGTTGAAGGGCCCATAAATCACCTCCATATAGTGCTCGATGATTCTTACAGTGAGGCCTGGAAATCTATGTGGTGCCTTTGGGCGAAAATCCATCTTAACAAAAGGCCAGCGCATCCTCTCTGCTGCATCACATTCTTCCATTCCATCTCCAATCACGCAGAATCGCACCGAAGGCCCGCTGAAACGCTCTCGAATCCATGCGAAGCACTGCAGCTTTCCTACTTCCCAAGAGCTGTACACTGAGATGCTTAACATTAATCAGCCCAAAGGGTTAACAAACTCCCCTAGAATCAAGCAACGAATTCTTAAATATAAGATAAGAAACCAACTCAAACTTCAGAAAGCAAGGAATAGATAAGCAACATTAAATTCAAATAAAAATTCAGTTTGGGCTGACCAAACCCAAAAGCTCTTGAAAATTGGATAGGACTGGCCAATTCGACCATTTCAATCATGAACCAATCATAAAGCCGGTCCAGTCTATTATAAAAACCAGTTTCGCATTGAAACCGTCAAGTAATGAATCTAATGGACTTCATGAATAATTCCGTATTACAAGCCTATCTTCAATTTTGAACTTTATATTTATACCCCTCATGAAACATTTAATTAAAAAGGCAAGATATTCATTAAGAACCTATAAAACAAAACTTAGATAGTTGGCATAAAGCTGATGATGATGATAGTTATGATATATGTAGTAAAATATCTTGAGTTCATCCTAACAAGGAACACTGATTTTAGCATAGTATAAATGTATAATCCAAAACTAAGGTATCAATAATAATTGAGTAATTAATTTAAGAGTTCTCAATTTAGTGTTTTTAAGTGAAGTTTAACAACCCATTTGAGATTGCCACCCCTATGCAACTAGCTTCCCATGCAGTAACTTCAAAGTGAAATTCAGTTGCAAGGGGTTGTTACCTAGCCTCATGGCACTTGGCAGATAAGAAATCTAGGGAAAAAAAGGAAGTCAACCCTGCTGCTGATGCTTTTCATGGATTCATTGGATTGTAGCCAATAAGAGAAAGAAAAGGGATGATGAGGGCCAATTTTTGGAGAAAGTAAAATTTGATAATACTGGTGACATATATAGTGAAGTTAGATTGATGAAAGCTTTCATTTCCCCACCAAAAATTAACGATTTTAAGAACAAACCAATTATGTTGAGAGCGACACTTCAATGTGACAATACTCAATGAGTAGACATAAAGACTTCATTACATCCTATCATATGCAACAATAGTGCAAGTAGTTTGTTAAACCCGTATGACCATATCAAAATAGCATGTATTTCTCCTGATTTAATGGCAGAAGATTTAATTCGCTGGAAATGATAGGGATAATCTTATGATAGGTTGATGCCTTGATGGGAAGTTTTTAACCCTCACAAGTTTGAGTGTCATAAATTAGCTGCAATCTTATCAGCAACTCAACAACAACCCATTAGAAGTAAAAGCTGCCTAATAAGACCAATAAGGTAAATTTAAAACTAATTTACATGAAATAAATGAAATCATAAAGTAAATCTTATCAATTACAGAAATATAAATGCAGGGTTATGGCAAGTGTAATTATAAAAATATCTCTCATTCTGAAAAACAATTGCACAAAGTTAAATACTTCAAAAGCGAAATAGACTAATGAGAACAAGTAGTAAAGGATGCTAACCATTTTCATAAACTATATGATCATCCAAATGAAAGAGCATGCACTTGACGAGACTTGGAATTAGGGATCCAGACGTAACCAATACATTGATGTCTTTGCATTTAATATCCATGTTATCATATGTATTTTCAGATGATGAAGGCTGAGAAGCATCGGTTTTGTTTCTGCCAGAAGCTTGTTCCAGTAAAGCACGTGCTGCAATATAACAGAAGCAGAATTGAAAGATCAAATGTTACATACTTCGAGGTTCCTGTCCTTAGTTGAGATCAACATCTTACGTCACTAATAGTTCTCCAAAAAGGTCTCTTACAGCTCTCATGAAACTATATAGGGCAACTTTAAAATAATACTATGAAAACTAATGTGAACCAGAACTGGAACGAAACAATAACTACATAAATTCACTAATAAGCAAGCAGCCACAGCCTTACAGTATTTGTCGAGTTTGAATTGCTTTATTACTTTGGAAACATAATAGATTACTTCCACTGTAATGGGGATTATAGTACTAAGAGTTCAATTGTTATGATCAATATCCATTTTATAGAATTCCTTATGATTTGAATTCATTCATAAGATTTTCTTCAAAGATGCTTTAAGTCCATCACTTGGACTTTCATTTGATGCTAAACCAACAGATGTGGAGTCGCAAATTATAAGTAAACAAAGATTATAAGAACGTTGAAAGATAAAACATAATATGAAGTTTAGTTTACTTAAATATCTGCAAGTCAACCAAACATGAACTCTTCAAAAAATTGCAGAAGCGAACTTATGATGAGTGTTTGATCTGGTTAAAATACACAGAGGAATCAACGAGTATACAATTGATTTGATATGGACTCAAGAGCTAATTGCAACCAAGCATATCAAGGGTATTGCCAGAATAATCCGAATTGTAGTGAGAGCAGTCATAAATTCCGGTAACCAACCACATATTTACAAGTAGTTATCTGAGGATATCCATCAGCTCTTAAAATACTTGACCACATAACTAATCACATTTTAGAGATGATCAACGACATAGGAAAAGGTATAAGAGAAATATGTTCACATCTTGCATAAAAAAAATAATAAGCAATTTTGCCTTGTCAATAGTTTATTCCACCTCCACGCTTTCAATAAATTGCTTCAAACTCTTTTTTAAGACCACTAGGAGTGTCAATAAATGCTCTACTACATAGTCTTGACTTAAAAATCTATTCTCATATTGATCCGATTGAATTTTAAATAAAGTGTGGATTTGCAATATTGACTCGATTAATTTTTGGATCAGGTCGGACAGAAGCCTAGTATATATTAAAGTTATTAAGGATATGTATGTAGGAGCTTTAACTTGTGTTCAAACACAAGGTGGTTTGACCAAGTATTTTCATATTTCAATTGGATTACATCAAAGATCAGCTTTAAGCCTATATCTTTTTGCTTTAGTCATTGATGTTCTTACTATACTTTTGAAAGAGGATGTACTATGGTGTATGTTTTTTGCTAATGATATTCTTCTTGTTGATAAGACTAGAGAGGAAGTTGAAGGAAACTTAAATTGTGGATGTCAAACTTAGAGTATTAAGGTTTTCATTTAAGTAGATCAAAATCGAACACATAGAGTAATATTTTTGTAGTAATAAATCTAGTGAGATGATTGAAACTTTAGGCGATCAAGCCATTAAAAAAAGTATATGTTTCAAAATGATGGTAAAATAAATGAGAATATTATTAGTA
This sequence comes from Dendrobium officinale, assembly GCA_019514585.1. Classification (NCBI taxonomy): domain Eukaryota; kingdom Viridiplantae; phylum Streptophyta; class Magnoliopsida; order Asparagales; family Orchidaceae; genus Dendrobium; species Dendrobium officinale. The sequence goes on from JACXSL010001565.1 coordinate 163,705, forward strand.
TAATTCAAACTGGATGGTTGAAGTGGAGGAATGCATCGGGTCTGTTGTGTGATAGTAAAGTATCCCTCAAATTTAAGGGAAAATTCTATAAGATGATGGTGAGACCAACAATGCTTTATGGAGCAAAATGTTGTTCATTAAAAGAGAAGCATAAAATTAAGTTAAATGTTGAATAAATGAGGATGCACATTTGGATGAGTGGCTTTACTGTTAAAGATAGAATGTGAAATGAGTATATACATGAAAAGGTTGGAGTAGCTCCAGCAGCGAATAAGATTATGGAGAGTTGCCTTAGATGCACTGGTCACAAAATGTCGACCTTTCAATGACCCAGTTAGGAGAGTAGATGTATAAGATCCAGTCTATGTTAAAAAAGGTAGAGGTGGACCTAAAAGTCTTGGTTATAAAGTATTAGAAATGACATTTTTTTATTACATTTAAATGAGAATTTGACTCTTAATAGGACACAATGGAGAAAAATGATCCATGTAGCCGACCCCACGTAGTGGGATAAAGGCTTGATTTATTGTTGTTGGGTCGGACGGAAGCCAAAAATTGACATAGTTAATATACAGGTTTGGGTTAAACAAGTTGTGCTCGGGTTAAATAGCAAGTGGTCAATTTCAACGGGCCATGTTTAAGTTAATTGGGTCATGTTGATCCAAAAAAAGTACATGAATCATATAATAAACAAGTTAAACGAGTCATGTTGGGATGAGGCAGATTCAAGTCTAGTCAAATTCAATTCAAACATTTTTACCCATATAATAAACAAGTTGGATTCAAGTCATATTGAATTAAGTCAAGTAAAATCAAGTCAGGTCAGGTGGATTCGACTCAAACCCGAACCCTAAACGTTAACCCGAATTAACAGACCCTAAGATCAACAATATAGTTCATTTGTGACTAATTTGAATTGTTCTAAATAAGAAATGCCCACTTTCTACCTTGATATACAGATGTCACCATGTTCATCTTCTTAGAATAAAATCAGGTTAGCCTCCAACTCCACTAAGAAAATAGATTGTTTTATGACCCTTATAAGCAGCACAATCGAAAGATGAACGATTTCAAAAACAAATGCTATTGCAATTCTCAAAATCTATACTCGCCGAAAATGCAAAGTAATCACGTTGAGATGAGCAAATTAATATTCTGGGTATGAATTTTACATTAATTTATGTAATTTTATTTTAATAGTTATATCCTTTAGTAGTTTAGTTTTTCTCTTAATATGTGATGATCACTAAGCAAAATGAGTGGTCTTCTCTTCCCTAAATTGATTCTCTGTTATGTCCTCTGTCTAGTTCTAGCCTACAGTTGTTTTTATATTGGTGTGCAATCAATCCTTCAATTGAGCTATTCTTCTTCGCTTATTGGTTATAGGTTAGCATGCTTTTGGGCCTTCAATTGGGATGTTGATCAATTCTATAGTTGTTTGGTCTTATCCTGTTGGACCGTAAATTAACCCTGTTGATTTGGTTCTTTGGGTGTTGTAGCAAGTCATGATTTGTCACTCCTTGTGTGCTTTGCTGTCACATATATTGATAATAAGATTTATTAGCTGCAAAATTTCACTGATTTTTGGGTTTGAACCAAGGTTTTAAAATTGAATTGGACTAGTCGGTTCAACCGATTCAATCAAGAATTGGCCGAGTGGCCGGTCCGGTCAAACTATTAAAGTTTCTTTGCAATCGAACCAGATAAAAAACATCTGAATCGCCAGTTGAACTGAGAAACAAGCGAACTAACCCCGTTTCAAAGAACTGACCGGTTCAAAATGCCATGAATCTGAGCAGTTGATCGCAAATCCACGGGTTAAAATTTAACTTTGGAAAAACCTAATTAATTAAACTTTAGTAAAACTAAAACCCTAACTCAAAATGAGTTATTTCCTCTCCCAGATCACAAGTCGCGACCCTCTCCCGTTCCAATTTCTCGAGTTTCTTCCCTCCGTTGAATTAGTCGCATTCCGTTGTAGACTCGTCCAGTCGATTGCATTATCGTTCAGCTCGTGCAATCATGCTTCCTTTGTCAGCCGACCTTTTGCTTTGTAAGAATTGAGATTTCTTCAACAAACTGGAAGTTGATATCATTCCTTTAAATAGCTGTTGTACATTAATATTTGTAGTGGATGGGATTATTACACCAACTTCTGTTGTGGTGGTTATCAAATATCTGTGGCCAGTGCTTAGATTGCTTATGTAGTTTTTGTATTAGCAAGTTCTAATCATTCATGGCTGAAAAGCTTAATCTGAAAAATCAGTGCTGAGTGTTTCCTGGTAGAGTTATTTGTATGATATTAAGTTCTTTCCTGCTCAGAAATTCTTGTAGGCAAGTAACAGCTTCAAATAAAATCTAATCTTACAAAAGTTTGATAGTTAAGCTGTTGAAGTAGTTGGTGAAGCAATAGTAAATAGTGCTCTCTTTGACTGCTAATGTTATTAATTGTGATATATCAACAGCACGAAGTGAGTCTCGGTTAATCTTATCATCATCATAATTACTTTATTCCAACTATTTGATGTAGGATTTACCTATTCTTTTCTCTATTCATTTCTATCAAGTGTTGCATGCGATTGATCACTCAAAAAAGCCAAATATTTCCCTTGAGAGCCTCTTTATGCTAAGTAAAGAACTTGAGAGTAGTCTTTTCCGGAGGTAGATTAATTTTGTTTAAATCAGATTTTTCATATGTTGTGCCATGGTTTATTTAGAGTTTGGGTAGAGATTTCTTATAGGCGCCCCCATAGTTAATAAAAAATATTAAACACACAAGCTATGCTATTCATCTTAGAATCTTAAGTAAATATACGATATACATTTAAACCCACAAGAAGAACAAAGCAGGAGGTTTTGTTGAGCCTTCTAGTTAGCAAAACCCTTCTCCCATCATTATATTAACTCAAATCGTTTTATGCTATTCTTTTTTTTTTTCTTATTTATAGCTTTAACAAAGCTGATGGGAAAGCTACTTTTCTTTCAGGGGTATGTTGTTTATTTTACACATTTCATCATACTGTTTTTTTTCTTTCTATGGTTGTGGTTTCGATGAGTTTCTAGCTTTGTTTCTTTCTCTATGATAGATTTCAAAAATTGCATGAGCCTTTCTCGCTTGTGCTAGAGAATCTAAATGCCAATCTTAGTATAGGAAAAAGATGATTTGATGCCTCATAATAGCGAAAATTGAAAATTTCTTAGCTAAACCAATTTTTTTTTTCAAAAATAAAGTCTTTTATTTAATTGCTTTAGAATGGATCCCCCAACAAATAAGTCAATAACTTCAGCTCATAGTGTGCATGAAAATGTAGACATTGCTTGGAATCACTACATTGAGTTTAAAGGATCTGATAGAAAGAAATAATTGAAATGTCTACATTGTGGGATTTCTTACAAAGACGGATGCATTAATAAGATGAAACAACACCTAGTAGGAATTAGACGCAATATTGCTTATTGCAAAAAAAATCTCACATGACATCCGTCATCAGAGGCAAGAGAATTTAAAAAAGGTATTTAAAAAATAACAAATACAAGAGAAGTTGGAGTAGAATACACCTATGTTTGTTGATGATCCTACAGATGAAAAAAAGGGATCTCATCACTTCCTAAGTCATAGTATTCAATACACACCATAAATAGATTCATAAAAGAAAGAGGAAGATACATGAGATAAAAAACTTTTTTGCACCAAGAACCAAACCAGGATCCCAACTTTCCTTGAAAAGTGTCATGACATCAAAAGATGTTATACCACCGTACTTATTTGGTCATGGCGAGGTGGTTTTACAATAGTTGTATTTTGTTTAATGTTTTAAACTCTACCTTTGCATAGAAGACTATTGATGCTATAGCTACTATTGGACTTGGGTACAAAAGATAACCGTCATATTATATATTGAGAATTAATCGTTTGAGGGATTGCAAAGAGGAATGCAAGCTATTTGATGTGAATCAATCATGCGATGAAATGTGAATTGCACTTAAAATTAATAGAAATATTGAATCAAAGCTTGCTACTAAAACTTTATGCGTAATCAATTGAAGTTCAAGAGTTAGAAGACGAATGATTAAGTAACAACAAGAAATCACAGTCAGAGATTAGAAAGCTTTTCAAAATAACATCAAAACTTCAAGTAATGCGAATAGCTAAAAATACCAAAACCCCAAATTTAGATCCTTCACCTTAGGATCCGTCACTCAATTTGAAGTGGAGGCTTAGCGGAAAAGGATCGTAAGTAGGCTTAACGACGCTACGAGGAGACAAGTGATCTTGAGGGGACTCGTCGCCGGGGAGGGAGCCGGAATCGGAGGAGGGGGTGGTCGTCCTTCAATGATCCACGTGTAGACGGAGAAGTGGTCGTCGATGGCCTCCACTAGTGGTGGTAGAATCCTCTCCAAGTATTCCTCGACAGTATCGTCAAAGTCGAAACCGACGTCGAAGAAAGGCGAGCGGAGAATATTGACCCTTCCGCGGTTGTCGTACTCAAATCCGAAATTCCATTCGGGTTCCTCCATACATTCTTGAGGATACGAGTAAGTGGTCGCTGCAATACGCTCCCAAGAGCAAAGGAGAAGAGGCTCGAGGATTCCCGGGAGAAGCACGAGAGCTTTGGCGGGCTTGGGAGAATTCGGCCAAGGGAGAGACCGAAATTTGGGTGCAGGAATTTCAGTTTTGGTAGAGGTGGGAGGGAATTAATTGATGGATTCAAATTAATTCAAACGGTGTTAATGGGGCGGTGAGAGGGGAATAATTTTGGGCTGATTTTGGGGTGTTATTGTTGTCAAATTGGAAGGAGAGAAGAGCCCATCAATGGGCCGACCACATGGAGGAGGAGGCTTAGGTGTTTAATCAAATGGGGCCCACATAAATTCATAACAGATTTTGCATAAATCCTATAATAAAATCAGGATTCACTAAAAGGAAAGTTTCCTTTCATAGATGGACACAATAAGCAACCCTTTTTTTTTAAAATTCAAATTGAAATCCAAGGCTAGTGATTTTGCTCAATTATGGCTGATTGAATGAGCCAATTAATCAGGCTTTGAATGCTTGATTTCACGGGCTGGCCACAGGGAGTAACGGCAATCACAGGTGCAGGGGAATTCGGTGATGTGAAGGCAAGAGGGCTCACGGCTGGGTGGTGTTGGGTGAGGGCGGGGAAGGAGAGGGGCGTTGACTGCACGGGAGGGGCTGGATCCGTGGCCAATGCTTGGGGGGGGGGGGGGGGGAAGATGGCCGGCAGGGGACTGGCCGGCGGGAGGTTGGCGGGCGGTTGGATTGCTGGGAGGAGGCGGCGGCAGAGCAAGGATAGGGATAAATGGTAGGGGAAAATTTGAGGAATTCAAACGGGAATTCCAACTCTACAAATGCTTCGATCCAAATCTCCTCGTCGACGAAATGATCAAAAGAACTAACGAAATTAGTAGAACAAGAACGCCTAGAACTCACTAAGAGATCTAGTTTCCTCCTACGAACTCACTAAGAGATCGAGGAGGGTGAACTCATAAAGAGAACATAAGTGAAAATTTTCATTTCATCAAAACTAAAATATTACAATGCATAATGCCTCATATAAGGAGGCTCAAACTCAAAGAAAAGACCTAAACGCCCTCGGGGCTACATAAGTCAAACAATGCCCTCAGGGGCAAACTAGGAAAACTAAGAAAATAATACACGACATAAGCTGTAAAACTCAAAAGTAGAGGCTCTGGATCGTAGCCGTCGATCTGCGCCGTCGGCGATGGTACACGTGTCGAAATCTGATGTCCCCATCATTCTCCCCGGGTGGGAGAGAACTCGACCCCGTCGAGTGAGTGTCTCTAGAAGCCTCGTACCACTCCAGCAGGTCTGGGTCTAATCTCTGTAGCTCATCTCGGTCGATCCACACGTTCTCTGTCTCCGGCTTTCCTGCCCATTGAACTAAGTACCTCCGGCGACCACCGTCTCTAGTAGAAATGATTTCATCGCTAAGCACTGCCTTGATCCTTTCTGCAGTAGGTAAAGTGGGAAGTTTTGGGAGTGGAGGAAGGCTGGGGATCTCACCAGGTGGAGATTCACAAGGCTCATCAAGTAATGGGTTGGGTGGGTTAAACTCTGGACCTTCATAAGCTACAAGATCTTCAACGTTAAAAGTGGGGCTAAAGTTAAAACCTTCGGGAAGGTCAAGCACATAAGCATTACTATTAATTTTAGAGATTATTTTGAAAGGGCCCGCGCTTCTCGCGTGTAACTTCTTAATGGTCCCTTGCGGGAACCGCTCAGGAAGAATCTGAACCATCACATAATCACCCACATCAAATTCTTTGAACCTTCTCTTGAGGTCCACATTAAGTTTATAGTTGGCATTGCTCAATTCAATTTTTTTATTAATTTCTTTGTGCAATTCATGTAAATGCGATGCAAATGCAGATGCTGACTCAGATGACCTAGACTTAGGACCCATGGGAATAAGATCTATAGGTTGCCTAGGTTTGTAACCATACACAATCTCGCCCCATGGGAATAAGATCTATAGGTTGCCTAGGTTTGTAACCATACACAATCTCGGCAGGACTCAGACCCGTGGTTCGGTTGATAGAATTATTATAGGCAAACTCGGCGATCGGTAACTTAGAATCCCAGTCTCTAAGGTTTTCCCCAACTAACGTTCTTAAGAGGTTTCCTAAACTTATGTTTACAACTTAGGTTTGACCATCGGTCTGAGGGTGGAAGGCTGTAGAAAACTGTAATTTTGTACCCATCTTATGCCAAAGTGTTTTCCAGAAATAACTTGTGAATTTAACATCCCTGTCGGATACGATAGTCTTAGGTAACCCATGAAGTCTCACAATCTCGTCAAAGTATAGCTTAGTAACCCGGGATGTGTCAAAAGTTTTTGAACAGGGTAGGAAATGGGCCATCTTAGAAAACCTATCAACGACGACACAAACGGAATCGTGTTTTCTGAGGGTCTTGGGTAAACCTAATACAAAGTCCATGCTTACATCCTGCCAAGGGCAATTTGGTACAGGGAGTGGGGTGTAGAGGCCCGTGTTCTGCTTTCGTTGTTTAGCAAGTTGACAGGTGTGACATCTCTTTATAAGTTTACCAACGTCGCGTTTCAGGGTGGGCCAATAGAATATATTCTCTAGCGCGGCAATAGTTTTGGATTGACCAAAGTGGCCAGCTAGTCCTCCTGCATGCAGCTCCCAGACTAGAAATTCTCGCAGAGAAGTATTAGGAATACAGAGTTTTTGGGCCTTGAACAAATAGCCATCCTCCAAAAGAAAATCACTTATTAAAGGCCCACCACCATTAGTCAGTACGGTGTACGTTTCTTTAAAATCGGGGCAGTCCAAATAGTCATCTTTTAGTAGCTCAAAACCAATTACTTCCGTCCTCATTTCCTGGGTAGTCATCATTCTTCGACTGAGGGCGTCAGCAGCCTTATTTTCAGTCCCTGCTTTGTGTCTAATCGTGTAAGCATACTCTTGCAGGAATTCAACCCAACGGCCGTGGCGAGCATTGAGTTTCTTTTGGGAATTAATGTAACGTAGAGTCTCGTGGTCCGAAAATATCATGAATTCTTGTGGCAGGAGGTAATGCCTCCAATATCTGAGGGCTTGGATGATCGCATAAAACTCTTTGTCATAGGTAGAGTATCGTTGACGTTATGTCATTTAACTTTTCACTGAAATAGGCCACGGGATGGCCTTCTTGCGATAGGACTCCACCTATTCCAATCCCTGAGGCGTCGCAAGTTACTTCAAAGACTTTCAAAAAGTCAGGTAGGCGCATGACAGGGGCTTCTACCATTTTTAGCTTAATATCCTCAAAAGCCCTGCTTGCATTCGCAGTCCAACGGAACTCTCCTTTCTTCAGGCAATCAGTTATGGGTGAAACAATCGTGCTAAAATTCCTAATAAACCTCCTGTAAAAGGTGGCCAATCCATGGAAACTCCGAACATCTCTGATATTTTTGGGTTCAGGCCACTCGTTAATTGCTCGGACTTTCTCGGGGTCTGCGGAGATTCCTTGAGGAGATATGATAAATCCTAGGAAGGTAACTCGGTCCGTGAGGAATACGCACTTATTTGGGTTAGCGTACAAATTTTCTTTCCTCAAAACCTCACATACTTGAGTTAGGTGATGTAAATGCAGGTCTATGGAGCGACTGTAGATTAAGATGTCATCAAAATAGACTACAACGAATTTTCCTAAGAAAAGTCGCAAGACTTGAGTCATAACTCTCATGAATGTGCTAGGAGCATTACTGAGGCCAAATGGCATGACCATCCACTCATACAACCCGTCTTTTGTTTTAAAAGCCGTCTTCCATTCATCTCCTGGACGGATTCTAATTTGATGGTATCCACTCTTAAGATCTATCTTGGAAAAGAGTGTTGCCCCGGTCATCATATCCAACATGTCATCCAAACGGGGAATGGGAAACCTATACTTGACGGTTATTTTGTTGATAGTGCGGTTATCAACACACATTCGCCACGAACCGTCCTTCTTGGGAGTTAAGAGTGCAGGAACAGCGCACGGACTAAGGCTCTCCTTAATGAATCCTCGTTGAAGGAGCTCATCGACTTGTTTCTTCAGTTCCGCATGCTCGGTCGGGTTCATACGGTAGTTAGGGAGGTTGGGTAGTGATGCTCCCGGCACTAAATCTATGGCATGCTGTATGTCCCGAAGGGGTGGCAGTTGGTTAGGTAAGTCATCAGGGAACACATCAGCAAAATTCTCAAGAAAGGGTTTGACTTCCTCGGGGATTTGCTCTTTTTGAACCTCATCCACTTCTCTAGCTACTAGGGCATACATTGGTGCTCCTTGGGTGATTTCATCTTCCACTTCCTTAGCAGTCAAGAGGTGTAGCCCTTTGCTTTGTTTAGCAGGAGTAGGCTTGGCTTCCGTCTTGGGGGGTTTGGGTTGGGAGGGTATTAACTTAATTTTCTTTCCATTGTGTTCGAACACGCAGGTGTTCGACCTCCCATAGATATGAACGTCATTGTCAAATAACCATGGGCGACCCAGGATAATTTGACCTACGTCCATGGCCAAAACATCGCACCAAATCTTGTCTTGATATCCCACGAACTCTATGGGAATGAGGCTACGGTCCTTAATTTCTATTGTAGTCGAGTTGATCCAAGCAACCTTATACGGATTCGGGTGAGGGGTCATCTTGAGGTTGAGCTTGGAAACCATAGCAGAAGAGACTGCATTGATACAACTTCCACTATCGACGATAACCTTGCAATTCTTTTCCCCAATCTTGACAAAGGTATGAAAAATGGAAGTCCTACGCCAATCATCGCTTAACTTGGGTTGCGACAAAGCGCATCTAACAACCTGAAGGGTAACGGGTTCTTCTTCCGTAAAGGAGTCTTCTTCTTCATCAACATGATGAACCATGTCAGTCTCAGGTTCGTCCTCGTCGTCATCAGCCTCTTCTATAATGGTAACCTTATATGGGCTGGAGCACTGGGATGCAATGTGCCCATACCCATGACACCTATAACATTTGGTTCCTGAGTTGGTTTTGGGCGCCTCGCGCTCGGGGGCCTTACCTTTAGAGTCCGGGCGAGGTGGGGCCGAACTGGCAGTGGGTCGACTACCTATCGAGTTCGTAGATCAATTTTGGGTCTGGCTAGTAGAGGTTCGATAGGGGTTAGGTCGGGCATCAAACTGCCTAGTGTGGGAGTGGGTCTTGGATTCTTCTAGGTCAAGAACCAGGCTGCAAGCGGCCTCTAAGGTGTCTATTCCTCTGGCAAACAGTTCGATTCTAAGATCTTCCCTAAGGTCAGCTCTAAACATGGATAGGATTTGGGTTGGGTTGGCGGACTCCTCTCCGTTGCAACGAATCAAGAAATCGTCGAAGGCAGAGATGTAGTCCTTAACAGGTTTGCTTCCTTGAGTCAGTCTATTCCACTTATCTAGGAGTTTAGGATAGTAGGAAGGTGGGAGGTATTTTCTCCTAAGTTCTTGCTTCATGGTTATCCAATCGCTAATAGGGTGTTCACCGCGAGCTTCACGCATGTTTTCTAAGTTGGTCCAGTACAGGTTGGCTCGACCAATGAGCTTCATTTCGGCGAACCTTACTTTCCTAGCTTCAGAGATGTTGTACCATTTAAAATAACTATCCATTGACTTGAGCCAATCTAGGAAAACTTGAGGGTCAAGGGTCCCGTCGTATGTTGGGGCGTCAATCCTAATGTTTTTCAGTAATTGAGCGTCGTTGTCTCTCCAAGTGTTGTCGTCCCCTATGGGCTCTTGAGGTGGCCTTGGGTTGCGTTGGTAATGGTCTTGAGAACGTCCGGGATCTCGCGGGGGCTCATGATCGGGTCGGTTGTCTTCGCCATAAGGTGAGTGAGGTCTTGATGGCGTATAAATTGCAGGATTCCCATTACGCTCGATATTATCTAATCAGTCACTCGTGTGGCGCCTAAAGTCAGCTAGGTCGGTTTGGGTGTTGCGAATTTGCTGAGTAACGGTGCCCAGTTGTCCCAAAATAAGGTCTAAGGTGGCTTGGAGATGCTGCGGATCCATGGGAAAAGTTTAGGGGTCACTAGGATAGATAACGGGAAGGTGGGCAGCACCTAGACACTAAGGTAGAAGGGTCCTAAAGCTTCTATAAGTTGCTGGTTGGAAGCGGACAGCAACTTACAATAAGGATTTAAGTTTTCTAAAAGTTATGGATAGGTTTACTTCACCGGACAGCAACTTTAGGACGGCTTTCGGGTCACTTAGATGTCTCTAAAAGTGCAGGAATTGATCTGGACAGCAAGTATATCAAGTGTAGCAAGTGACCTAAACACTTAGGTGGCGAACCAAATTGATTATGATGACAACAGCATGCAGAAAATTCCGGACAGCAAAATGAAACAGGAAATTCTTATGAAATAAGCAATGGTATGCATGCAAGTGAGCTACACAAATGATAACTAACTTCCTAGGAATTTCTAGCACAAGAAAAGCATGCTAGCCATGCTCTGATACCACAAATGGTGTGAATCAATCATGCGATGAAATGTTAATTGCACTTAAAATTAATAGAAATATTGAATCAAAGCTTGCTACTAAAACTTTATGCGTAATCAATTGAAGTTCAAGAGTTAGAAGACGAATGATTAAGTAACAACAAGAAATCACAGTCAGAGATTAGAAAGCTTTTCAAAATAACATCAAAACTTCAAGTAATGCGAATAGCTAAAAATACCAAAGCCCCAAATTTAAAATTTAGATCCTTCACCTTAGGATCCGTCACTCAATTTGAAGTGGAGGCTTAGCGGAAAAGGACCGTAAGTAGGCTTAACGACGCTACGAGGAGACAAGTGATCTTGAGGGGACTCGTCGCCGGGGAGGGAGCCGGAATCGGAGGAGGGGGTCGTCGTCCTTCAATGATCCACGTGTAGACGGAGAAGGGTCGTCGATAGCCTCCACTAGTGGTGGTAGAATCCTCTCCAAGTATTCCTCGACAGTATCGTCAAAGTCGAAACCGACGTCGAAGAAAGGCGAGCGGAGAATATTGACCCTTCCGCTGTTGTCGTACTCAAACCCGAAATTCCATTCGGGTTCCTCCATACATTCTTGAGGATACGAGTAAGTGGTCGCTGCAATACGCTCCCAAGAGCAAAGGAGAAGAGGCTCGAGGATTCCCGGGAGAAGCACGAGAGCTTTGGCGGGCTTGGGAGAATTCGGCCAAGGGAGAGACCGAAATTTGGGTGCAGGAATTTCAGTTTTGGTAGAGGTGGGAGGGAATTAATTGATGGATTCAAATTAATTCAAACGGTGTTAATGGGGCGGTGAGAGGGGAATAATTTTGGGCTGATTTTGGGGTGTTATTGTTGTCAAATTGGAAGGAGAGAAGAGCCCATCAATGGGCCGGCCACATGGAGGAGAAGGAGGCTTAGGTGTTTAATCAAATGGGGCCCACATAAATTCATAATAGATTTTGCATAAATCCTGTAATAAAATCAGGATTCACTAAAAGGAAAGTTTCCTTTCATAGATGGACACAATAAGCAACCCTTTTTTTTTTTAAATTCAAATTGAAATCCAAGGCTAGTGATTATTTGCTCAATTATGGCTGATTGAATGAGCCAATTAATCAGGCTTTGAATGCTTGATTTCATGGGCTGGCCACAGGGAGTAACGGCAATCACAGGTGCAGGGGAATTCGGTGATGTGAGGGCAAGAGGGCTCATGGCTGGGTGGTGTTGGGTGAGGGCGGGGAAGGAGAGGGGCGCTGACTGCACGGGAGGGGCTGGATCCGTGGCCAATGCTTGGGGGGGGGGGGGGGGGGGGGCTGGGGGGGGTGGGGGCGGGGCCTGGGGCTGGAGATGGCCGGCCGGCGGGGGACTGGCCGGCTGGAGGCTGGATTGCTGGGAGGAGGCGGCGGCAGAGCAAGGAGAGGGAGAAATGGTAGGGGAAAATTTGAGGAATTCAAACGGGAATTCCAACTCTACAAATGCTTCGATCCAAATCTCCTCGTCGACGAAATGATCAAAAGAACTAACGAAATTAGTAAAACAAGAACGCCTAAAACTCACTAAGAGATATAGTTTCCTCCTACAAACTCACTAAGAGATCGAGGAGGGTGAACTCACAAAGAGAACATAAGTGGAAAATTTCATTTCATCAAAACTAAAAGATTACAATGCATAATGCCTCATATAAGGAGGCTCAAACTCAAAGAAAAGACCTAAACGCCCTCGGGGCTACATAAGTCAAACAATGCCCTCAGGGGCAAACTAGGAAAACTAAGAAAATAATACATGACATAAGCTGTAAAACTCAAAAGTAGAGGCTCTGGATCGTAGCCGTCGATCTGCGCCGTCGTCTATGGTACACGTGTCGAAATCTGATGTCCCCATCACTATTGATTGACTCGTATAGAAGAATATGGAAAGAAATAGGTTGCACATTGATGACTGATGGTTGGATAGATAACAGAAATAGGGCATTGATAAATTGTATTGTGTATTGTCTAGGGGGCATCATTTTTTTTAAATTTGTTGATTCTTCCAAAATTACTAAAGATGCAACCACTTTGCGTTATTTATTTTGTAAAGTTTTGGAATGAGTTGATCCAAAGAATATTGTGCAGCTGGTAATTGATAATGCAACAAATTATAAAAAATTAAACCATACAAGAATATAGAGGCTGATGAAACCGAAATGACTCGTGACAGCTAGAACTAGAGTTTGGAAACAAAAAAAATGTCCCATTACCAGAGGAAAGCCATCCATCCGTATAGATATCGGTCAACTTATATAGATCATCCCATTGCTTGATCATGTTGTGATCCAGTACATTATGCAAACCCTGTAATAACCAAAAGAGAACATTTTTTAGGTTCTAGTATTTGAGACCAAAAATCAGCTTTAGCTTGAATACAGAGAATGCAGATCACGGTGCTCCTGCAAGAATTTATTTATAAAATAAATACAAAAAAAAAATAGATTTTTGGATTCAGACATTGGAACCAAACAGAGGATAAAAACCAGCCAGATAAAACAACCAAGAACAAGTTGAAGCCAGATTGCTACCCTTCAGATTCTCGCGTTGAATAAGCCATCAATAAAAATACAAGGGATTAGAAAACAGTAAGTTCTCATGCAAGAACTATTGCACTGGTTAAATCTAGTATTTCTCAATGTGGGAGCGTGCAGAGCTTTGAAGTTAAAGTTTAATTTAAAGCATTTGCTCTATCAAAAAATAATTTTCATGCAAAACAAAACGAGATCTGAATCCAAAATTTTTCACTCATTGAGCCACCAAACATAAGCAAATTGCAGTTTCCTATTGTATGGAATTAATAGTGTGACTGGTATTTTATGAATTTCATCATGTATATTGTAACAAACCAAAAATAAAAAGTATTTTAAAGGATAAATTTTTGAATTTCTGTTTGAACTAGAGTGCTTTGGTACTATGCTTGTGAGCGCTATGCTGCTAGGGTTGAGAGCACAAAGATGCTAAAAATTGCAGCTGCAACATTTGAGTCTCTGTTCTATAGTAATTATAGATTCGGCATGCAGTGCTGCGATGCTAGACCACTAAGAGTATATTTATATCTATTTTATTCTAAATATCTATACCATATCATCCCACCGCCTCCCTTACTCTTTGCTTGGCCATGAAGAAACCGAAGAAGGGAGAGGAAGAATAGAGAGAAGAGGAGAGAGAAAGGTCATCGGGTGATTTTCGTCTGCAGTTTCTTTTACAAAAACTATTCTAAGCATAGTAAGTAACTATCATCTTACTTCTTTTCTCGATGATTTTGATTTATAACAAGGTTTTAAAAAAACAAAATTGGGAATCGAGGCCTTTTGCCTTTAGTAAGGTGAGGCGTAAGCCTCAAACAAGAAAAATTAAAAATACATGAACTTACAAATAATTCATAAAAATGACAAAAATAAAATAAAACATCAACATATATGTTGAATCATTATAAATATATAAACTACAAATATCAATATTAAATGTTATCATAAAAATAAAAAATTGAAATGAGATTCAAAGTAAATACTCATTTAAAATTTAAATACACCATAAAGATTAGAATCCACGGCAGCCTCATTCTTACTTTCATATTCTTCATTATAGCCCTAATATGTAATAATTGTATCATTCTAGAATTCCAACTCATTGTCATCTTCTAAACATTCTTCAATTATAACATTTTTTTTTAACTCCTATATTAATTAACATTGGATTCAATGTAATATAAAACAAAAAACATATTAATAACATAAAAAAGTAATCCATTATATTTAAATCACCAATTGATATATATATTTTTAAGCTTAAACTCCATTATGCTACTTTCTTTATATTATTTGTGAAGTAAAAGGTATAAATGTATTATCAATTCAGTAATTTAATTTTAGCACTAATATTTTTATTCTTCTTCTCATCAAATGCATTCCTCCATTTTTCAATTTTAAATATTTTACTATTTTTTACTATTATACATTCATCATTAGAAAATATATCATTAACAACCAAAGGATTTATTTTATCATCACCAATTTCGCCTCTACAATTTGAAGTTTTTATCTTTCAAATTTTTATTAAATATAAAACAATCATTCAACCTTGTTTTGTCGTCTTGTAGCTAATTGATTCATTCTATTTGTATGATAAAATAAAGTATATATAGTATTAATAATAACATATAATAAAAAATTATAAAACTTAACTATAATGAGGCATTGCCTTGAAACGCCTCAAGGCGTTAAGCCTCAAGGCATGCGCCTCATTTAAAAAAGACGTAGGCCACACTAACACTAGCGAGGCTTAAGCCTTAGGAGCTCGTTAAGCACGCCTCAATTCAAGGCAAGCATCAAAGCATGTGTCTCGAACGATTTTTAAACTATGATTTCTACGATTTTTCTCTCCTAAACCTGCCAATAAAATGTATTTATCTCCTGATTTTGTAAGTTTTCACCGTATAACTTTTTGATACTTTATACATTTGGTCATTCTGAACAAATTGATATGATTTTATTACATTTTCACTAATTAAATATATGCATAATAAATTCTAGAAAAAATTAGGGGAAAATGCAGACTTGAAATGGGTTGAAAAAGTGTTGATTGTGCTTTGACATGATAAGGCTGCAATGTAATATGTACTAAAATGATTGATATAATTGTGTTGTGCAAGAAGGTAATATTGTTACTAACCTGAATCTAATATAATGTAAGAATATGATATATTATTTGATATCAGATATATAATATGATAATCTCATGTGATAACCTTAAGATCCACGTCATCTACTGACAGGAGTCAATGGATGGGGGTCATAAGGAGCTGAAAACTAATTGGGAATTATAATGAGTACACTAATTGGGAGTCATGAGAGACGACTGATTGGTAGTCATAAGTGCAGGAGCAAGATATCTTCAATATACCATCATCTAAATATCTGATAGATATTGATTTTTGATTCACTAATACTGATTACTAATTCACTGATTACCAATTACTACTATAATATTGTATAACTAATAGACTACCGAGAATAATTGAATGAAACTGACTGTATGATAAAGATATAATGATTAATTGATCCAGTGACCGGTATTGATAGCATATATATTGATTCATAGATTTTCATATATGATTCAAAGCATACTGTTCACTTTTCATTGCATTGATTTAAATTGTAAGATTTTAGTTGTTTGCTGGGCTTTTGTATTCATTACGTAGTTTTACATGATGTCAGGTAAAGGTAAGGAGCCTGCAGCTTGAGGCTGGACAATGCTGTTAGTGTATTTTTATTTTAGTTCCTCTGGCTTACGCATATTCTTTTGTAGCCTATGAAGGCTATTGTATATATTATTTTGGACCCTAGAGACAATGTATTATAGATTATAGTGGAATGTGAATTATATTTTTATGCTGTTTATATTTCTTTAATGTAATTAATCAGCTCTACATGTCAAATTGATCTGGTTGTAAATAACTATTGACTGTTATTGAGAAATAAGAAAGAAATAAATCAATGAAAAGATAAAAAGAAAAGAAATTCTTTTACTTTAACTCACAAGGCGTGACACAAATACATGAACAAAGCAAATAATTAAGAAATGCAATATAAGATACTATAAGCAACTTCAAAAATAAAAGATTTGAAAGGTACAGAGAGAAACAATATATTTAATGACAGTTTCTGTAAAACGATAGTTTATGATACTTCTTTAAAGCCTCTCTAAATGTGACATCTAAGTAGAGCTCTTAGAGAGAAAACTTAGTTTCAGAGTCACAGAAAGATGGATTAAGATGTCAACAAAGCAAAAGTTAAGTTGTGCCTCAATTAAGTCAATAGTACCCTAACATACTTCCAAATTTTTTTGTGAGTTACATGCTTAGTAAGGAACCTATTGATGAAAAAAGCATTCAGACCACCAAAATGTCAAAACCAATTTTTCTAAATTATAGCCTCAACATTTGATACTAAAATCTGCTAATCTACACCTCCACACCTACTTTGATGCATGTCTCTCTTTCATTTCCAGTGCACACAGTCAGAAAATTTCACCTGCTTCATGCTGATGAATTCTTCCCCCCACCATCATCATTATTAACAACACCATAGCTAGCAATTTCTAAAGCCCGAACATTTGCATTTTTCATAAATAAGGCCTCCAACTTCGTATAATTAGTCAGAAACCCTGTCCTCTTATAAATCATTGGCTTTGTTATAGACCACAACAAAGCGGTAAATTCAGTTTCATATTCATACCCTTTTGGCCACAAATGAGTGTTCTGACATCAATTCCAACTAGGATGTCGACACTGGTCGTGCTAACTAATTGGCTCTCTCTCCATCACCTGATGAATCCCCCTCCCCCGCCCACCAAAACACAGCATAAACACCTCACCAACAAAAGATAAAGTGAATGATCAGAAAATAAAATCAAAAGAGCATAAACCAAAACCATAATGGGTGGGTGCGTCTAGTGACGGAGAGAGACGGCCATAAATGTGGTAATTATCAGTAAAGGATGTGGAGAGGGTAATAGATTTGTTGTTGATGTCAAAAGATGCCAGATGTGAGGAAATAAACAAATTTTCTTTAAAATAAAATAAAAAGAGAAGGCAAAAAGTAAGATGGAAAATAAGCCTTTGTTTAACACAGCCAAATATCTATCACTAGGCATGCAAGCTTTCAAATTTTATTGCATACGTTGGTGGATTATGCATGCCAGGTTACCCGCCTAAGCATGATAACAAGGCACCAAAGAATATGTTAACTAAGTGGATTGGCTTAGATCTTGTGTATGAAGAAAGGATGCAGGCAAGTGAAAAGTAGCGTGATCTCACCATTAACAAATCATAAGAAATTTGATGGGAAAGTAATCTCATCACCGCTAGCTGTTAGTTGACCACCTACCCAAACATTTGATAATATTTTATTAAGAAAAGATATGCACTAATGCATCATATGGGGAACTCTTAACAAGGAAAAAATTTGACAAAGCAGACAAATTTGAACATGAACTATAAAAAAACTAAAAAATATAAACAGCATATCAAGAGGTCGTTATAATCAATACACACAATAGAAAGAAGCATTTAACTTACAAAACCAAAACCCCCACAGGGCGATAGGTATCTACTATCAGCACCTTTGAGTATTTGTTTGCTATGGCACGGTGCCTGTATGCAAGTTTCCTTTTGTTGGAGTCATCACAAGGAAACGTTAAGCCATCGTCATTGAAGTTATAGTCAGAAAGGTCTTTCCCATCATCAAATTCATTCAAAGATAAGAGAAATGGTTCATTGTAATCTTCAATCTGTCAGTTGACATAAGCCCATAGACGTTACATAATAATCAACATCAATAGCCTTATCACAAAAAACAGCAAAAATACTCACGCTAAAAATACACGTGACTAATAATCTATATGAATTAATAATTTCTTCTTAATTATAGAAAATAGCTCACATCTATAATTTAAAGAATAAGGGACAAACGTTAATATATAAGAAATCAATTATTACTATTTTGAGGAATACCTAAATAAATTAGTTTTGTATATTTGAAAACTTCGTTTATATCCCTTCATTATTTGCAAGAAAACTAAATAAATTACTTTTTATATTTCTTCTAAAATGAGAAATTGCAGTTTCAACTCAAACATAAATTGAGCATGCTTACATAAGAGAACACGAGTAATTTAGTTCAATCACACATATATTCAAGCTCTATAACTTCTTGATTTAAGAACTACGTTATTGAAAAAAAATATTCCAGAGAAGAAGAATTAAAAATTCAATTAAATATTTAACTTGATGTTGTTTTTAAAAAATAATTTTATTTTATCAAATTGGTAATGACAACTAATTAAGTGTTAGTTAATTTTTCAAAACTAATGATGTTCTATTGCTATTGTTTCTATGAATTTGAGATAAGTTTAATTTTAAAATGTCTACAATTAGTTATTCTTAAACTTGATTTATACCAATAATTACTTGCAGTAGGAATAGGTGTTATAATAAACAAACCTCAAAGTGCAGTAGATATTTTTTAAAAGAATGGAAAAGGCGGGTTAACTAAGTAAATTAATTTCTATCTCTCTTCCTAATTGAGAACTTACTATTTCAACTCAAACATAAATTGAATATGATGGCATAAAAGTAGGAAAAAAGTATTAAATTTAATAAAATGCAGCTTTAATAAGTATATTATTGAAAAAAATATCCAAGATAAGAATCATCAAAATTTCAATAAAATTTTTAATTTGATGTAATTCTTAAAATGAATTTTGTTTTATTAAATTGTTAATGATAAAATAGTAAGAATTCGTTAATTTTACTAAACAAAGAATAACTCACAAATTAAATATGATTACCTGAAAGTGTGGTTTTAATTTGATTCAATAATGCATATGTATAAATTTTATACATTCTCATTTTACAAATATATTATTGTAAAAAAATCAAGAAAAGAATAATTAAAATTCAATAACAAAAAGTAATTTTATGCTATTTTTTAATGAACTTTTTATTAAATTGGTAATAGTAGACTTGAGCATTAGTTAGCTTTAACTAAACAATGGTAAGCTTTGTTGCTAACTTGCTATTGTTTTTTTGAATTTGAGTGAAATTCAATTAGCAAGTGCCAATAGTCAGATATAAGTAAATTTGATTTATATCATATCATATCACTATTTATGGTTTACAAAATTTGTCATCATTAACATTTCAACAGTCCAGGGAGTTTCTCATTTTTTTTAAACAGGATAAGATTTTTAATTACCTTATGTCAGCGAAAACGGAATATATGGAGTGTAATTTTAGTAGTAATAGACCTACTGAAGGGATTGTGACTTTGGGCGATCAAGTCATTAATAAGAGTACACGTTTTAGATATCTTGGATCAATTGTTCAAAGTGATGGTGAAATAGATGGGGATATTATCAGCAGAATTCAAGTTGGATGGTTGAAGTGGAGGAATGCATCGGGCTTGTTATGTGATAGAAATGTACCCCTCAAACTTAAGGGAAAATTCTATAAGATGGTAGTGAGGCCTGCAATGCTTTATGGTGCCGAATGTTGGCCATTAAAAGAGAAGCATAATACTAAGTTAAGTGTGGCAGAGATGAGAATGCTCAGGTGGATGAGTGGCTTTACCCTTAGAGATAGGATACGAAATGAGCATATACGTGAAAAGGTTGGAGTAGCTCCAGTAGAAGATAAAATTAGAGAGAGTCGCCTTAGATGGTTTGGTCACATAAAACGACGGCCTTTCGATGACCCAGTTAGGAGAGTAGAGGTATTAGATTTGACTTATGTTAAGAAAGGTAGGGGTAGACCTAAAAAGACTTGGTTAGAAAATATTAGGAATGACCTTTCTTTATTAGGTTTAAATGAGAATTTGACTTTTAATAGAACACAATGGAGAAAAAGGATTCATGTAGCCGACCCCACGTAGTGGGATAAAGGCTTGATGTTGTTGTTGTTGTTATGTCAGCGAAAAATTCACTAACAAATTTCCTTGATTTAAGATGTGCTCAATTTTTCCAGCGGGATTGCAATAACCTTTAATAATTGAATTTTTTAAAAGAATTTAAAATAGCAAATAGAAGGCAGAAACATAAGAATATAAGATGTAACTATTTTTTTATTGGCTGGGTTATCATGTAGCGAATATAAAAATTTTGCAATAATTTTAAATAGCATGGTGAGTTAAGTGTAAGGAAATTTATTTTAATCAAGGGATAGGATTTCGTACGAGTGAAATCACAGGCAGCTTTTCATAGTAGCGTAGTCTAGCTTTGGGGCTTTTAATAGTAGTAGTCTAGCTTTGGGGCCTGCTTGATGAATCTTCTTTCATTTATGCCCACTAACTTTATTTTGTATATATCTATATTGATATTACATATTATCATCATTCTGATGAAACTATCGTAAGACAATAAAGTTGAGCAACCTCTAATATTCGTAATCCAAACATTACACACTTGATCATGCCTAAGATAATTCTCTTGATTAAGTAAAAAGATGGTGTGAAGAAGAGTATTTGTATGCAAATTTTTTTGTGTGGAATAAGACAAATTTTCATTATAATTCAATTTCTTCTCATCTCTCAAATAAATGCAGTCAAAATACTAATGTCATTATAGCCACATTTAGTTAGCATGCATTTAACTTACATTATATTTCTAATAGAGCAAATGGCCCATAAAAAAGAGAATTTGGGTTCAATATACATATCTTAAGGAAATAGAGAGAAGCATACCCTATACAAACCATGTATACCATAAGCTTAATGGATAGCAAAATTATAGGAAGGGATGCTAACCTTCCTGGGCAAAAAGTCATTAGATGTGCATAGCCATTAGCAAAGCAATCAATCTCCAAAATTAAAGGGTATCGTGTTTGTTGAAATCAGATATTATGTATTGAACAATCGAGGCACAAGAATAAGTAGCAGAGAATTGCAGCACCAATAAATGTCTAAGAAAAATCACACGGAAGCCATCATCGATGAAATGAAGCGAGTAAGAAGAAAATGGGTCTAAACTACGTACCTGTTCATAGAAGAAATGGTCATCACAGACTTGAAGAATTTGCTTTTCCCAACGTTTCCCAATTTCTAATCCTTTACTGGAGTCTTTTGAACCACCAAAGGCCTGCATATATGCACCATTTAGTAATGACTTCAGCAGTATTAATGTCTCATCCATGTCCCATATATATACATTTGTTGGCCTATTCTTTCTTGAAACAGTGGAAGGCTCCATGGTTATAGAACAATGAGTAGAAGAACCATCAGAGACGTTATTCATCACACAATTTACAGAGCTACGAATCACCAACTTTACCGTCTGTCAAGAAGAATGTCTAAATTCAGCTGAAGAGAGCTCAGAACTTGTTTTTTGCAAGTGATTAGAAAAAGTAATTAAAAACAGAACTCGAATAGAGTAAGGAAAATAGAAACCAAATATAGGCTGATTTTGTTATATTAGCTTAAGCATAATTCACATTGCATCTGTGGCGTGTCCCAAAGCTGGATAACTTGAGCTTTCTGGACCCCAAGGTTCATGCTCCCGGGAAAAAACAGAATCTAACTAGAATATGAACATGTAAGTGAGCGGGGGAAAAAAGAAATCAAAACTATAAATTTGGGGGAAATAATCTTGAATCGTTTGAATCGTTGAAATTGCATTATATGATAACGGCTCATAAGTAGTATCTACTACTGAATATGAACATATAATGGCATCAAAAGTACTTCAAGAAAAAGAAGACCTTAGCATCTACAACTAGAATATGAACATGTAAGCCATTTTATTGAGTTGCAACTAATGGCACGTGGAAGAAATAATCATCTTTCCATAAAAAAAAGGATAGAATGAATTGAACCGCAACAACATGCTCATGCTCCTTCCGGATAAAAATATTAGTCTCATAGGCATTTTAATCACATGAAATGAAAGTATGAAACACATCAAGGACTACAGGAAGAGTCATCATGGTTTAAGACAATGTAGGCAATGCACACTAAAATGGAGAGTTTGAGGATCATTTTCACCATCCTTCTCCTCTTTAAGCAGTAATAGTTGTTGG
Organism: Dendrobium officinale; assembly: GCA_019514585.1. Taxonomy (NCBI): domain Eukaryota; kingdom Viridiplantae; phylum Streptophyta; class Magnoliopsida; order Asparagales; family Orchidaceae; genus Dendrobium; species Dendrobium officinale. The sequence goes on from JACXSL010001565.1 coordinate 186,286, forward strand.
AAAAGAATTCATATTTTTATTGAATATCAGTGCCTATAAATAGGCATATAAGGAAAAAAAAAAAGATGAAGGAATAAAGAGGCGCATAAATAGGTCAATTAAAATGATATAAAAGTGTCCTTTCCATAGATAGCATTTTTAATATAATGATTTTCCTGCAATAGCACACTCCTTCAAGACGGAGCGTATATATCAATAAGTTCCAACTTGTTAAAAAAAAATCAAAGGCCAAAGATCTATAGAAAAAATTTGCGATTGTTCTTAACTAAAGATGTGAAGACTTCTTTAACAATTTTACATCTTTGATGAACTGGTAGACTACTTCAATGTGATTGATTCTTTATGAAAAATATGATTGTTTGCAATATGATAATTATTTTATTATCACAAACTCAAAGTTAAAGATCATAGGTTGTGTGATAAGAAAATTAACATCTTTTACAAGAATTATAATCCACATACATTATTTCAAAAGTAAAATATGAAATAGGTATATATTCAACTTGGGCACTTGAACTAGCTACAACCATATAATTCTTATTTTTTTAGATACAAAATTTCTGCCCACAAAGACAGTATCGAGGTGTAGATTTTTTATCCAAAATAAATCATGTATACTTAAATCAAAAAAGACTTCAAACCTATGTTTCTAACAAACTGGACATTTTCACGAAAAATTCTTGATATAGTTTAATTTTTTTAGGACAGCTTCACAATGTATGTTCTTAGGGTTTCGCATGTATGAGCGACCACACCAATAGCAAAAGATGCCAGGTCAAGAGATAGATAAGTTTGAAAACAAGACATCGCTAACGAAAAGGATCTTCATAACTTTCACCACTCTCAAATGATTATAGAGTTCCCGTTGAAAAGTCACCAAGCTTACACCCAAAGAAAGCATGTAGCATCTTTCCTTTGACACAGAGAAATTCCTTCCTTATATATGCGAAGTAAATGCCAAAAACTAAATTGGCTATCACAAATCTTTAATAACAAATATCTTCTTCATAATGTCATAGTTTAGTGAAACTTAATGTATCACTTCCAATGAGAAGTATATTATCAACATTTATAAAAATAATCAATGTGTCACAAAAAGAGTGTAGAATAAAGATAGAGCAATCAGCCATACTTCACAATCCAATGTCAATGAGAACCTTACAAAGTTTGTAAATTATGGGCAAGAACTTTACTTCAATTCATACATAACTTTTTGAAGCTTACATTTTTTGTTCTCCTCACAAGCAATATGCCTAGGAGGTAGCTTTATATTAACTGGTTCAATAAGATCTTCAAGGAAAAAAACACTGTTGGCATTCATTTGTATTATAGGCCCTCTTTGAATAATGACAATTGTTGGGGGTTCTTGACCTCATTTTTAGTGCACATCCTTTGGAGCCTCCCTTCAAATCTAGTGGGGTATTCCTTCACCAATCATGATCATCGTTAGCCTTAGGAGCTATTGATCGAGTCCAATGCTCGAGTCTTTTGTGTGACTACGTGCGACGATAGCTTAAATCACCCCTGGCCACCTCGATTCGTCATCATGCTCGGAATTGGATTATGTAAGTTGCATTGCTTTCATCTCCATGTTAGAGGAGGCATGTGACGAGTGTGACGGTGAATTATTAAGTTTTCACATAGTTCTGTGTAAAAAATAATTCCTTTTACATGAAATTTCTCCTCCGTAATTTTTTTTTTCTCGAGATCTTGTTTGGCGAAATAGACTGCGCGAGCGTGTCAGGATCATTGAGACCTTTCATACGAGCCCATCCGCACTCAAATTGAGCTTCATTTGACATGTGTCGAGAGCTTAAGTAGATTATTATTAAAATATTATATAATTATTTACTTATTAATCATATAAATTAATTTAAATACATATCTGTATGACATTAATTTACATAGTTATTAAAATAATTACATTATGTTATATTTTAAATAATTTTTTTTTCTCTTTTATCCCACTCACATAAGATAGAAGAGAGAGAAAAATTTTGAGCTTCATTCGCACTCACACCCACTCTCTCTCTCCTCTCTCCTCTCTCCTCTCTCTAAAATAAAGAAGTCCATGCTCTCACCAGCCACTCCCTCTTATCCGCATAAAACAAAAGGAGAAAATGACAAATTTTGAACTTCCCCTGGAATCTCTCTACACATTTCGTTTTTTTTAGTCCCTACTCTCTCTCATGCCTACACTCATGCTCCCAAAAAGACAAATAAAAAAAAAAACAAAACCCACTTACACCTCCTGATTTTCTCAGGCATAAAAGACCAAAACAACTACCTACTGTCTCTCTCTCCATAATAGCCACTCACAAGCCGAAGAACTAGAACCATCTTCTCCACAAGCTTTGAGATCTTCCTCTCCCCAATTCTATTCCTCTATCGCGCAAGCAGCCAGCCAATGGCTCATCGAGTTTAGCTTACATGTCATTTATCAAGTCAAACTCAAATCGGCCCACGAGTCAACTTGACTCTATTAAACTCTAATCGAGGCTGAAGGTGTAGAGGTAGGTACAAATAGAGGTGGATTTGTAAGAGATGAAGTGGGTGCAAAGTAAGAGATCTCATAAAAAGTAGCATCGATGGAGATAATTTTCCAGTAGAAATATTGTAATACTGATAATATTTTTTTAGTATGAGAATACACTGTAAAAGATTAAATAGTATAAGGGGATAGTTTTCCATGACTCGAGCAAAGGTCATGGGTGAAACACATGTAGCTGAAGATGCAAGGATAAGATTTATAGGGTTAGAATAGAGAATGTAGTAACATTGTTCAGAATAATAAATAGCATGTGATTGATTAAATGGCATGTAGTAAGAATAGCATTGCACAAATTAGCAAGGAAAATGCATGTGAAACACCAAGATGTAAGAATTGTCAAGAAGATAGTGATGTTTGTGCTCATATATTGCGATGTATAAGAACATAAAGATAAAAGTATAATATCATTCTTGGTATAGAAATAGGGTCTTAATTTGAACAAATAATTGCACTTCTTTTCTATGTGGAAAAGTTTGAATACTAAGACATTTAAGACCTCAAACAAACATCTCAACAAAAAAACCTAACCGGTCCTATTACGATCATCAATGAAGAAAACAAAATAACAAAAAACATGTTAGAGTTAGCTGGGTCAAAAGGGGTCTACCATGAGAAGACATGGGAAAAGGTACATGATGACGTTTGTTAATCTCACATGTAACATACTCAAATTTTGGAATTGAGGATGGGACAAATATAAAACTCCAAAAAAATAATGAGGATGATGACCTAGACAATAGTGCTATTGATAAGGAAAAACATATTTGTTTCTGTTCATTAAAATTTGTTATTAAACTCGTGCTTAAAGGCCTTTATTTTTTTTTTATTTTTTCCTCACACACAAAACATTCATAATTATATTAAGCCCCACACTACATTAAACATCTTTGAAAAAAATGAACAATCACTTGCATTGCATTTTGTGCTGGCATGATGCCTCTAAATATTGATTTGTGACATGAGGATGATGACCTGCAACACGAAGAACCTGAATGGGAGCAATTATAATATTAGGAACATTGAAGCCATCTATCAATTGAGATTGCATACCATGCAAAAAAAATTGTAAATCAGAGAGAAATTTGACAATAATAAAATCTTCATTCTACTTTTCCCAAGTAGTTACATTAGTAAAGGGGCAATACTGAAGTAAGTTGTCGAAAGTTGTTAAAGTATTATGGATATGCATATCATTTTTTTGCAAGTGAAAACATTTTATCATAAAGAGTGTAGACATAATAGATGTTATCTTCTAAAAGTATACTACAACAACAACAACATCAAGCCCTTATCCCACTATGTGAGGTCGATTACATGATTTTTTTTCTTCATTGTGTCATGTTAAGAGTGTTTTCCAAGTATTTCTCTATTTCGGTTGGATTACATCAAGGATCAGGCTTAAGCGCATATCTTTTGTTGTAGTCATGGATGTTCTCACTAGACATTTGCAAGATGATGTACCTTGGTGTATGTTTTTTGCTGATGATATTCTTCTTGTTGATAAGACTAGAGAGGGAGTTGAAGGTAAACTTGAATTATGGAAGTCAACCTTAGAGTCTAAAGGTTTTCGTTTGAATATATCTAAAATTGAATATATGGAGTGTAATTTTAGTAGTAATAGACATAGTTCGGGGATTATGACTTTGGGTGATCAAGTCATTAATAAGAGTACATGTTTTAGATATCTTGGATTTATTATTCAGAGTGATGGTGAAATAGATGGGGATATTATCAACAGAATTAAGTTGGATAGTTGAAGTGGAGGAATGCATCAGGCTTTTTGTGTGATAGAAAAGTCCCCCTCAAACTTAAGGGAAAATTCTACAAGATGGTGGTGAGACCTGCAATGCTTTATGGTGCCGAATGTTGGCCATTAAAATAGAAGCATAATAATAAGTTAAGCGTTGTAGAGATGAGGATACTCAGGTGGATGAGCGGCTTTACCCTTAGAGATAGGATATGAAATGAGCATATATGTTAAAAGGTTGGAGTAGCTCCAGTGGAAGATAATATTAGAGAGAGTCGTCTTAATTGGTTTGGACACATAAAATGACGAGCTTCTGATGACCCAGTTAGGAAAGTAGAGGTATTAGATTTGACTTATGTTAAGAAAGGTAGAGGTAGACCTAAAAATACTTGATTAGAAAATAATATAAATGATATTTATTTATTAAATTTAAACGAGTATTTGACTTTTAACATGACACAATGGAGAAAAATGATTCATTTAGCTGACCCCACGTAGTGGGACAAAGGCTTGATGTTGTTGTTGTTGTCATGTTAAGAGTCAAATTCTCATTTATAATTAATAAATAAATATCATTTCTAATATTTTCTAGCCAAGTCTTTTTAGGTCTACCTCTACCTTTCTTAACATAGGCCAAATCCAATACATCTACTCTCCTAACCTATTTATCGAAAGCTGACGTTTTATGTGTCCAAACCACCTCTCTAATCTTATCTGCTATTGAAGCTACTCCAACAATTTCACGTACATACTCGTTTCACATTCTATCTCTAAGAGTGAAGTCAATTCACCTGAGCATTCTCATCTCTATAACACTTTACTTTATGCTTCTCTTTTAATGGCCAACATATGCACCACAAAGCATTGCAGGTCTCATCACCATCTTATAGAATTTTCCTTTAAGTTTGAGGCGTACTTTTCTATCTTCCTAAAAGTATGTGAAACAAAAAATCCCACATGGAGTTCTGAACATGATTGTGGCCATGGAAAGTCTATTGAGCAATAATGTAGGAACAGCATAGTCAAAAGCTGTCATTTTGAGAACTTGACAGTGTAAATTATCGAAGGAAAGTGATGCACGACTAAATGCTTAAAAATGAATGTAAAAGAATTTGCACGATTTCTTGGTAAGAGCAATTAAGATTAGAACTATTAGCAATTTAAATGATCAAATAAAACATAAGAGCGGTCACTTCTGTTTAGGCTATGTTGCACACTAAACATTTGGGTTATCAAAACAACATAGAAAATCAAGTCATGTAAATAAATAGCTTTCAATAAAAATTCCTAATCTAACAATAAGATTAGAGAAGCAAATAAAGTACAATCAACCCTACGCTTACTAAGCTTTGGCAACGGCGAAATAAAATCCTACGTTTACTAAGCTTAGGCATAAGGCGAAACTCGGCTCCTTGGGATTCGTCATCACCTACAAGTTTAGGGGATTAAAAAGGTAATTGAAGAGGAGGAGAAGTTCACCTTAGTCAAAGTCCGGGAACAAGTAGTCGTGATGTTGGAGAAGTTTGTCGTAGGAGAAGCTGTATTCCGTTTCCGGGTCAGCCACCTATGCAAGAGGTCACTGTTTTTGATGTTGGGACGTGCTGGACGGTGAGGAGAAGCTTACCCGATGGAGCTATGGTGAAAGGAGCCGGCGGGAACTATTGGGCATCAAGCTGTCCCTTGAAGACAGCAGTTTTGGAAGCCTTTAGCCGACGAAAGTCCGAGAATGGTTGCAGGAATTTTCTGGCAGCAGTCTTGGAGATCAGGAAACCCCGCGTGGGATGGGGTTTGGGAGGGATTTGTGGAGGGAAAACAGTACAGGAGTCTTGGGGAATTTCGGCCAGCAGGGGAGAGGGGGGGCTTGAGGCTTAATTCCAACTTGGGAGGAGTGGTTTTGGAAAGATTCAAGGAGGTGGGGAGCAAGGGGAATTTCAGCCACGGGAAAAGGAGAGATTTTGGAATTGTTTCCAAAAGGGTGAAGTGATTATAGGAAACAATCTCAAAGGAGATCTCTATGGGGCCAGCGGCATAGGGAGTAGGAGGAGAGGATTGGGGAGGCATTCAATGCTTACTTAAATCAAGAAATTAAATTTGGAATGAAAGATTTCATCCAATTTAATTTGAAATTTAATAGGCTATGAATTAGAAAGTTACCAAAGATAGGATTATAATTTAGGTAACCATTTAAATTCAAATAGATTTGAATTTACTCATGAATAGAGTTACCTAAAATATAAAAGACTATTCTAGGAAAGGTTTCAATTAATCCTCATGAATTTTGAAATTCAAAGGGGTCTATATTTAGAAACTTTCCTAAAATAGTTTCCTTAAATAAGGAAAGAAAATCTCAAACTTAAATTATTTGAAATTTGAAATTGGATCTTTCCAAATCAAGAGCATTTATTTATGAAAAGTATTCAAACAAAGATTTGAATCTTGGAGGGAGGGCAAAGAAGTTGAGGCCGGCGGCTATGGTGGGTGAGCCATGGGTGGGGTGAGGGGAAAAGAGGTCGGGTGAAGGTGGAAGGGGAGTTAGGTCTAACCAATGGAGAGGGGAGTTGAGTGGTGGCCGGCGACTTAAGCCAATGGGGAGGAGCTCTAGGCCGGCGGCTAGTTGAGGGAGGAAAGAGGGGAGAAGAAGATAGAGAAGGCAGAACCACAAACCCGGCCGTCTCCAAGGTTGGTGGGTGATCCGATTTTCCCTCTCCTAGAGATTTCTCCAAAGTTCTCTCCAAGAACTCTCAAACGCTCTTAAACACACAAGTGCAAGAATTTTTTCATAATAATCATTCATTAACTTTTGAAGAACAACATGAGGGCTATAAATAGCCTCGTACAAAAAAGGACTCAAAATAAGAAAGACGACAATGCCCTTAGGGCTTACATACGACCTCCCTTTAAGTAAGGGGTAAAAACGGAAAAACAACATAAATAATAATAATAAAAGAAAAATAACATAAATAAACCAAAACATGAAATAACTCAAAATACATTGACGCGATCGTGGCCGTAGATCGACGGCCACGCCTCTGATATACGATTCATGCTCTGATGTCCCCATCAGAAAGACATCAAGATGATGGAGCATGTCATGTGAATTGACCAAGTAGTGGACGACCCCAAACCATAGGAGAAAATTGGTACAACTAAATACGATGCTGGTGTAGAATGTCAAGGCATTTGATTCTTTGATATCAGATGGAAAAACCGTGACTCTTTCTAATAATCTAAGGGGAAACATAGAGCAGAAAGCTTGAGCAAATCATGGACTACTAAGCCCAAAGAGCTTAAGCTTATATACCACAGGTAGTGGTGCAAAATGCAAATCATAACAAGCACGAGAGTGAGCACCTCACATGTAAACCAATGCAATCATGACAATGATCAGACCAGCATAATATGTGGACCAACACATTATTTTGGAATTATAAGTGAGAGGGCTAGGTTGCGAGAAGCACCGGCATGGAGCAAGCAAGTCCATAGCACTTTGAATAAGCAGGTTGCGTAAAAGACGAGCGAAGCATCTCACGTGCAAGTAAGTTGCGGGGTGGGGCATTGACAAGGTTGGGTGCACGCAAGTGCATCATATGTGTAGGATGCATGTGGCAGGGGCATGCCATGTGAGAGCTAATAAGGCAAAGGGTGCAGTTAAGTGAGCGAGGAGAGGGAGCAACTAAGATAAATAGGAGGGAAAGGCGAGAGCAAGAAAACCTTGCTCTGGTATCATGTTAAAGAAAGAATTCTTATTCTTATTGATTGTAATTAGGAGCCTATAAATAAGCACATATGGTGAATAGAAGAGGAAAGAAATAAACAGGCTAATATCCTCAATTAAGAAGATATAAAAATGTAACACCATAATCTATTTCTTTCCAAAGAGAACATTTTCTAATATATTTTGTAGAGCCATCACATCCCCAGCCAATTTTTTTTCTAAAATGAAATGATGCAATTTAAATAACTAAGGATTGCAATAGATCTTCTAACAAGCATAAAGGCATTTCTACCATTAGATAAATTCCATCTAAAAATAGGTCCGATGATTCACAACAAAAATGTGCAAAAGTTTATTAAATCCATGAACATAGAATGACAACAACAACAACATCAAGCCTTTATCCCACAACTTGGGGTCAACTACATGAATTCTTTTTCTCCATTGTGTCTTGTTAAGAGTTAAATTATCATTTAAATCTAATAAAAATATGTCAGTCCTAATATTTTCTAACCAAGTCTATTTTAGGTTTATCTCTATTTCTCCTAACATAGGCCAAATCTAATACATCTACTCTCCTAACCAAGTCATCAGAAGGCTGACATTTTACATGACCAAACCATTTAAGACGACTCTATCTAATCTTATCTGTCACTAAAGCTACTCCAACATTTTCATGTATATGCTTGTTTCACATTCTATCCCTAAGAGTAAAGCCACTCATCCACCTGATCATCATTATCTTTGTAACACTTAACATTGTATTTTAATGGCTAACATTCTGCATCATAAAGCATTGCAGGTCTCACCAAAATCTTATGGAATTTTCTCTTAAATTTGAGTGGTACTTTTCTATCACACAACAAGCCTGATACATTCCTCTACTTCAACCATCCAACTTGAATTATACTAATAATATCCCATCTATTTTCACCATCGCTTTGGATAATAGACCCGAGATATCTAAAATGTGTGGTCTTATTAATGACTTGATTGCCCAAAGTCATAATCCCCCCATTAGATCTATAATCTATTACTACTAAAATTAGAATCCATGTATTCAGTTTTAGATCTACTCAAAAGAAAATATTTAGATTCTAAGGTTGACCTCCATAATAAGTTTACCTTCAACTCCCTCTCTAGTCTTATCAACAAGAAGAATATCATCAGCAAAAAGCATACACTAGGGTACATCCTCCTGCAAAAGTCTGGTAAGAACATTCATGACCAAAGCAAAACGATATGGGCTTAAAGCTGATCCTTGATGTAATCCAACTGAAATAGGAAAATACTTGGTACAAACTCCTTATGTTTGAACATAGGTAACAATTCATGCAAGCATAACCTTAATGCCTTGAGTATAGACATTATTAACCCCTTTCTTTTCTAAAACTCTTCATAGCACTTCTCTTGAAACTTTATCATAAGTTTTCTCTAAATCAATAAATATCATATGTAAATCCTCCTTATTATCCGTATAATTCTCCATCAAACCTCTCAATAAATGTGTAGCTTCCATAATAAACCTATTCGGCAGGACTCCAAATTGATCTTGAGAAACAAGAGTATCATGTCATAACCTATTCTTAATAACTCTCTCCCAAAGTTTTAAAATATTACACATTAATTTAATTTCTATATAATCTACACACTCTTATGCATCACCTTTATTCTTAAAAATAGAAAGCAACACACTCCTCCACTCATCTGACATCTTTTTTAGTCTTCAAAATAATATTGAAAAGTTTTGTAAGCCAAAAAAATTCTTCATCTCCTAAGCATGTTCACACATCTATTAGAATATCAACAGGTCCAACAGCTTTTTCACACTTCATTTTCTTTAAAGCCTCTTTTACTTCGGTTTTACTAATACGCCGATAAAAATAAAAATCTCTATTTTTATTTAGGGTGTTAAGGTCACTAAAGTCAATCATATTCTCACAATTTTCATTGAAAAGCTTATCAAAATATCTTATTCACCTTTGTTGAATATCCTCTTCTAATAAAAGCATATTTTGATCTTCACCTTAATGCACTTCACTTGAACTAAATCTTTCATTCTTCTACCTCTTTGCTTGACTAACTTATATATACATCTTTTACCCTCCTTTGTATCTAATATATTATATAAATCATTAAAAGCTAATTTTTGTGCATCACATATTGTTTTCTTAGACTCCTTATGGATCTCTTTATATCTTTCCTAATTTTTTGAGTTTTTACATCTAAATTAAGTTTTATAACAAAAATTCTTTTTTTTTATCTTTTCAAGCACATTTTAATTCCACCACCAATTATTTTTACTATTAGGAGTTTTAACTTTTGATACTCCAAGCACATCCTTAACAACATTCTTAATATCATTAGCTATTTTCCCCCCATAACATTAGCTTCCTCGTGCACAATCAAAATCTTAAGATATTGCATCTCACTCTCAAAAATATTTTTGTTAGTAGTATTTAAATGCTCTCATCTAATCCTAAAATAATATTTTACTATATTTTTCATATTATGCCCTTCATCTTAAAGTCCAAAACTAAAAGCGATGCTGGATATATAAACATTTACTCAAAATAACTTTACAATTTTGTAATAAAAACGATCTATTTTTTTATAAGAAAATAATCAATCTTAGTTTTACTATATCCATTCTTATAAATGATGAGATGCTCCTCTCATTTCTTAAATAAAATATTTGCAATTATAAAATCATAAGCTAGAGAAAAATCAAATATAGTCCTCCCATCTTCATTAATCGCTCCAAACCCACAACTACCATGAATACTTGTAAAATCTTCTACTTCTCTACCAACATGTCAGTTTAAATCTCCTCAAATAAAAACATTTTCTTCAAGATGTATCTTTTGTATTAATTTATTCAAAGTCATTCTAAAATTTTAACTTTGAACGCATATCCAAACATACTTGAGAAGCATAAGCACGAATGATATTAATAATCTTAGCATTAACAATAATCTTTAAAACTATAATTTTATCTCTAATTCTATTAATTTCTACCATATTATACTTCAAACTCTTATCTATAATCACACTTATCTCATTTCTAGTACAACTCCTACCTACGTACTATAATTTAAACCCTAAACTATCAATTTCCTTAGCCTTCTCTCAAACACATTTAATTTCCTAAATGCATAGAATATTTATCTTCTTATAAATCATAATATATATTAATAATGACATTAACATAGAATGAGAAATAGATAAATTTATGGCTTATTGAATGCTAAATAAAACTTTAGCACTTTAGAGAGTATCAATTCAAAAAAGTTATCCAATCCCTTATTCGAAAAATTCAGTTCAAATAACATGGTGATGAATAGGATTTCCATTTGAAATCTCAATCCCAGACACTAAGAAACAAGAAAAAAGATAAGGCATTGATTGTCCACTAACCAATAAAGAATGGAAGCTCTAATTCATTATTTTTTTTTTTGTTTCATGAGAAATTTAAGAAAGATAAAGCCATAAAGGTGACTATTTACCTAATTCAAAAAGGTTTATGCTTTTGAAAATAAGGAGCAATGTTAACCAAAGTTGATATCAGGTTAATCATAAAATTCTTTGGGAGTCCAACATTCTATTTTTATCACTTTATCCTCATCTCAAAGTTGTGATTAGCTTCATCATAGCACCAAATGATACTATTTCAATTTCCCCCAAAAAAATGACACTATTTAGTTTTTATTAGTTAATTGTTACTAAATATTTCATTTCGGATTAAAAAAACTCAATTTATGGGTGATCTTAATTTAGGAAAAAAAGGTCCACAATTTAGAATAAAGTATACCTATTCAAACTGAGATCAAATTACAATAAGATTCTAGGATTTTGTGTGTGTGTGTGAAGTGTTTTTGGATGTAGGAGTATATTTATGTTTTTTCTAGGATCTACAGAGGGTATCACTTTCATAATAGAAAGGAATTGGTTAGGAATGTCAAGGTTGTGCAATCTATACCTCAATATGATCAACTATTAGTATTATTCCCAGTATGACACAAGGAAGACATGGATAATCAAGTTCATTTTGCATGATCCTCAACCTCTTCAAGTTACATAGAAGTTCGCACTACTAAAATGTGATAAACTCTAACAAGCCTTTTACAATCTAAAATTAATTCAATGTCATGTAATCAATGCCTATGAGACTTAAATTTCTGTCAAAATTTTACACGAACACATTGAACAGTATGAATTCATTCTACTCTTTTTTTCCAAGACGGGATGATTATTTCAATAAAAATGTCATTAGCCTTTCAATATCCCAAATCGAGCACCAGATTGTACTTCGATCAAATCAAGCTTGAATCAAGCTCAAATAGACAAGTTTAGCCAGACTAAAGAGCAAGCTTAACTCAAAGCAGAACTCGGAATTCAAATTCAATCAATCATAACATCCGAACTATATGAATGTTCTTTGAGTCAACTCGAAAATACCCTATACATAAAATTAATAATGATGATTCGTAAGTAATAAAATGATAGCCTCTGATCCTTAACAGGCATTATTCTAAACTTCGTAAGCAACCGAATAAACTTCGCATAAAATTCTACCATCGCAAATACCTTATTAAAATAAAATAAACAGAACAGATGGTAGAGAAACTTTAAAAAATCACTAGAATTATATCCTAACCTAACCTTTAAACCAGGAGATGGTTGCTCTGGAGACAACAACTGTAGACCTTCTCCCAGAGACCGTCAGTCTAGGGCGAGCTCTGTCTGCGTAAGGAGCCCCAGAAGGTGGCGTTTCTCCTTGCAGCGGTTGCCCTCGCTGTGGTCAGAAAACTCACGAGCTAAAAAGTTTACAGTTTACGGACTGTAAATGGTCAGGGGACACAAATGGCTGCATCCTTCTGAAAGATTAACGCACAGCATCCATTTAAATAAGGTATCAAAGGTAAATAGGATATACCGGTTCTCCTGCACCGTCGCCTCCGGGTGGGTGGAAATGGTAAAAGAAAGGTTAGGGTTTTGGCTTCGCGGGTCGATCGAATGATCTGTGGAAGTGGTAATGGGATGCAGCCTGTGGAAGTGGAAAAGGGTACAGCCGCGCGAGTCTCCAGCGCGCCGCGCGGCTCGCGAGTCGCGACCACATGGAAAAGCATCCGCATATCCATTAAAAACTGACAGAATTGATCCCTCGCCGTTGGATTAAGTGGCTGTTTAATTTACTTAAAAAGAAATTTAAAAGAATGTAGCATACAGTATATTGAAATATTTTAAAATTATTTAGATGAACATAAAATAAATATATATAATTATTTTTTTATTTGATTTAAAGTAAAAAAGAATGTAGTGTAAAATTTAAATATGATGTTGGCCAGTAAAGTGAGTGGCTAGGTGATATGGTTGATAATAGTGATTGACGGCTGGCAATGATTGGCAATGACGGGTGATTGTCAATGATGACCTATGGAGGTGGCGATTGGGTGGCAGTAGGCAATGGTCGACGAGTGGTATTGATAGTTGACTGCAGTTGGCAATGTTTGATGGTGGCAACGGTTGAAGATGAGCGGTGGCTGATGGAGAGTGGTGATGGCGACGATTACAAGAGGGGGGCGGTGGGTGGCAATAGTGCGGGCAACCGAAAAGGGTGGTGGTGGCAACAACCGTAGATGGGGTTGGCGATAGCCGACAATGGTAGGTAGCAATAATGATGATGAATTTAATAGTGTTTTAAAAATAGTCTAAATCAGAAAAATTTCAAATACAACAAAATTAAACTAGATGATGAATTCTAAATAATCGAATATTTAACGTGCATTTATTTATGCCAAAACGAATCTGGTTATTCTCAAAATCCTGCATTTGAAATTCTTTACACTCATCTTACTTCAAACCAAACGAAAAAACTAATAGATATTGTATATTTATATTAAAAAAATACAAGCATGTAAAGCGCTTATCAAATTAGTTTAGTGGTTATTTTGCCAAATATTGTGAAGTGAGACAAAATTTTATAAATTAATAAAAAAATAAAATAGATTTTTAATCGCGTAAATTTTATATTTGGTGGTCCTGTGACAACTTTAATGGCTGCATCAAGTAATAAAGATTACTATCCAAAATAGAGCTTTCGCCACCAATGTTAAGAGGTAACATGAATACTATAAAAGAAGACGAAAATCATGGAAAAAAATGAATTTTTTATTTTAAATAATCAGATCCATAATTCTATAATCATATTTAAAATAATAATAGCTTAATGCTTTATTTTATTAATCACTCAAACCAACAGTAGCCTAGTTTGTGGCAAAGATTAAAAAAACTATAATCAATCATATTTACCATCAACTTTGCTGAAGTCAATAATAATGTCAATCTCAATAGGGCTCGGCACACCCCTAACAATCTACGATGATGAAACGAAAAAAGACACCAAAATGAAAAGAAAAAAGAAGAGGTTCACAGTTTGATGGTTCAACCGAAGTTAAATCAGGATTAAACCGGTTAATATAATAAATATGAACATTATTCAAATATAATCTAAATTAAGTAATAGTTGATATGTACATAAAAAAAAATAGTTTGAGTGAATAAAAAAAGTATGTAAATGATAAAAGAGTTCAATGGCATATATGTAAGTCACCCTAAGGACAAATGACAAGCTATCTAAAAGCAGATGCTCAATTATAGGGAAATTATTCTGTGTGGTTACCGGACCATTCAGAGGCGAATTAGGATGTGCCACGTCACTCAGTACACAACACCAATAGTCTGATACACAGTAAAAAAGTAATGTAATGCGCCATGATTCGCTTTCAAACGGCATCCGGTGACTGCACAGAATAATTTATCGGTTATAACATTATATGAAGGTATGGCAAGATGCTACAAAAAGGTTAAGCTCAACTACAATAAAACAACAATGATAGCAATTAATAGTAAAAGAACCGTAAAAACTATTCACAAAGAACTAATTACATCATTTTACAGATTAAAGCTTTATTTGGGACGGCTTTCTTACTGCGTCTTAAAGCAGCTTTCTAGTACAAAAAAAATTAATTTTTGTACTAAAAAGCTGCTTTAAGAAGCAGTAAGAAGGCTGTCCCAAATGAAGCCTAAGTATCAGTGTACGCATCAAAAACGGCAGTAGTAAGAACAATTATTATAACTTCTCAAAGATGTATCTATCTACAGTCCATAACATCTTAATGAAGCATAAAACAATAATTGAAGAGAAAATTTTGAGGTCTTCCTTTCAAATAAGGAGGCATGTTATGGGGTTGTGGCTGTCCCAATGATGATTTAGAAGGTCACCTTGCATGCATACTTCTTTCAATAGTAAAATAGAACTAAAGCCCTTAGAATTTACAATAATTGCAAGAAAAAATTATAATATAGAAATTAAAAATTCAATAATAAATGATACATGCATCTTAGAAATAAAATAGCAATAATTTCATCTATCATGTTTGGATAATACTTTCTTAAGAAGGAGGCCGTCCATTAAAAATTGTTTATTAGATAATTTTATCATAACTCCACTTTTAGAGCTGTATTTTATTTAAATATCTTTATAGAGCTTATAAATCCCATAGGATTATTTTGAAATGATAAGCAAGCTACATGAGCTTAAAAACTCCTTCAAATATCATTTTTATTTATTTAAAATTTTTTATCATTTTATTTTCTTTTTTTTTATCATATTTTATCCAAATTCTTTCTAATTATTTCACAACCAAAAGCAAGTAATCTTTAACTAAAAAGAATTATTCTAGTTCAAGTTGCTTAATTTTAAATATGCTTCTTTTCCTCATATATATTTAATGACATTATGATTATAGGTTAAAATAAATACTTTCAAAATTAAAATGGAAATTTTAGATACATGTTTGACTTAAGGATATAAAATTTTCTCTCGCTCTCTCTCTCTCTCTCACGCGCGTGCGCACCACGTGCACACACACACACACATATATATATATATATATATATATATATATATATATATATATATATATATATATATATATATATATATATATATATATATATATATATATATATATTCCATTTTATAGTTATTCTCCTTATTTTTTAATATACTAATAACATGCACTTAATTCTCATATGAAAAAAAAAATAATATATATACACAAAAAAACATAGACACTATAAATAAACTTGATTGAGCTAAGCCCAACTATAATATAGATGTATAAACTATCATGTAAATGCCTAAACTTTGTTAATAAACGTAAGCTTCGTTTGTGACAACTTTATTACTGCTTCTTAAAGCAATTTTTTATTACAAAAATTAAATTTTTTGTAATAAAAAGCTATTTTAAGAAACAGTAAGAAAGTCGTCCCAAATAAAACCTTAATTTGAGTCAACCTCTATCTTAAGTTTTAGGCTTCATTTGGGATGATTTTCTTACTGCTTTTTAAAGTAAAATTTTACTTTAGAAAATAATAACAAAATTGTCCTCCTCAATAATCTTTATTAATTATTAAATTTGAGCTAAGTTAACTATGCTAAAGATGTTGAGTTTTCATTAAAGCAGTTGTGATTTGACTAATCGGCTCACTTGCACCAGTGGGACCTATGGGCCAACCGAAGTGTGCCACGAAGGCGAAGATAGTTGCGAATGGAAGGAAGTCTGCACGAATATACATACGTGCGGATGATTCACGGTCATTCCGAAGCCAAGACCAGTACCCTAAAGTAGAAATAATGGAGGCAAGTTGCAGGTAATAGAGTTGCTCTTCGCAGCTGAGAACCCCGTGATTTTACGGAGATCAATTTTGAGCCATCAGCCACCCTTTCTCTATCTCCAGCAAATTAAAGCTAAAGAGACGATGAACTGGCCGAAAACAGCTTCAACTTCAACTGACCGATGAAAGAGGAATAACGCATCGCCATGAGTTCAGAAAGCAACGGTCCACCTGCATGTCCGAATATTCTAATAGAAAAAAATTTCCTACTTGGACTAAGATACATTAAGCAAAACCCTAAGGGCTGTTTGGTAGAATCTAGGATTTCATTTAAGTAGGATTTTGTAAATCCTCCAAATCCGGATTTACGAAATCCTGGGGAGTTAAATCCTGAAAACTGTTTGGGAACATTCATGATAAATCCAGTTAAATCATGTGTGACTGTTTGACTATACAAGTCATGATTTAAGGCAGTTAAAAAATTTAACATTCATCGAATCGGCCTTAAATGCTCTCTCACGAATAAGAAGTTAAATCCGCCAAATCGGTGGATTTGCGAAATTCGGAATTTACCGCAAAAGGTGGTCTTTTTCCGCCAACCGCGGACCATTTACCGTGAGATTTGGATTTGCATTTTAGTCCGTTTGGCTGGATTTCGCCCGAATCCGACCTTAAATCAGGCCTAAATCCGCATACCAAACAACCCCTAAGTTTTCTGAGACCTATTAATTCATAGTGGTTAAGGGTGGTGACTGAGGTGGCAAAAGTCATATATGGAATGGTTAATCTTCAGTTGTTTTACACAAACATTTGTGTTGTTCTGAATATAAGTCTCTAATATAAATGATATATTTGTAAGCACAAACCTATGATGCACGTATACGGATACAACGACATAGATACAATACAACATGAATATAGGACACATAAATTATTAAAAAAGTAGGGCATAAACACGGATTACATATGGCATTATAAATTTTCTATTATAAAAATAAAAAAATATAATATTAAAAATAATAAGTTATTTAACTAAAATTCGTGCTTAAAAAAGATTAATATTAGGATGTCGAGAGTTGGGCGTCGATGTCATGTATCAGGCATTGAGAGAGTATACAACAATGTTGTCGAAAGCTGGGCATTAATGTTATGCAATAAGTATTGGACGTCGATTTCAAAAAGGCATCTGTTGTCAATGTTGAGAGGGCGTTGGTCTTCGATGTTAAAAAGACGACAGACAAAGATGACCTGTCAAGTTATGGGTATAGAAATTGCTAGTGTCGAGCATCAATGTCAAGACTGTGTCAGACTTTGATGTTGAGATGGTTTTGAAATGTCGATATTGTAATGACATCAGATGTCGATATTGAGATGATATCACACATTGTTATGAAACTAAAGTCACGATTGATTTGGTGTTCTGAATAGAAAATAAGAAATTTAATTTTTATATTTAAATAAATAAAATTTTAAAAACAAGAAATTATATTAAAAAAACTCATAAAATATTTAAGACATTTGTGTCAGACAAGTGTTTTCAATTTGCATTTAATATTTTTTAATCGTACATGTTTTCAGTATGTCTATCACATGTCGGAGGCATGTCAAACGCGTCATGTTGAATACGTGTTGGATATTGTAAGACTCTTTAAGAAAAAATATCAGTGCATCATAGGCACAAACCTTAATGTAAAAAAAAAAATGGTGATAAATTAACCCCCCCCCCCCCCCCCCCCCCCCCCCCCCCCCCCCCCCCCCCACCCCCCCCCCCCCCCCCCCCCCCCCCCTAAAGTTTCTTTTATTAAAAATAGTGATAACCATAAGTACATTTTTTTCCTTCTGCGGTCACCACAAATGGAGTTTAGAGAATGAGAGAGAGAATATAAAATGGATGGACATATGATCTCCTAATAAGAATAGCGAAGATATCTACCATCGTTTGCTCTCCTAGCTAACTTACAGAATACCCATCTTCTTAATTTGACAATATCTGGAACTTCCTTATGATACTCAGATCAATAAAAATGTCATTACGGTGACAAAACAATATATCAATTAGTCCAATCCAACTAAAATGAACTCAATCATAGTTCTAACTTTTTTCCTCTAATTACTTTTAGCCAACAGCTGCATTTATGTTGGGTTTAACTAACAAATCAAAAATTGTAATCCTACCCACCGGTGCTTAGTTTGGATGGCGGACGAGTACGGTTGGGAACATCCCAACCGTGCTCGATTCCCCTCGAAAGACAGCGCCTCTTAAGTGGAGCCCCATTAAGTGCGGGGACAGGAGGTTTCTAGGGTGGGTGCCTCTTCTAAGTCAGTCAAAGATTAGTCACGCCGTCAAGCGCCCTTTCGGGGGTGGCAACGGGTGGATTCCCCGTTCCAAAAAAAACAAAAAATTGTAATCCTAAAATATATGCGAACCAAACAAGTGACATTGATTTTAAAAGAAAAAACATCACACCTAATCTAGCTGTTAGCCACCCAAAACAGCTCCCAAATATCCATCAAATTAATGATGAAACTGTTTAGATACTTGCCCATTTATTTGATTAATAGATCAACAGAACACTGTCCAGGAAAATATCCAGTTGCCAACTTGAAAGCTAAAGCCAATATTCCAGCTGTGAATACTACTCTTTACATCCAAAATCTTTCATGAGAATCTTGCGAGGTGATGGTTCCAGAACATGATCAGGATTAAAAGAATAGGAATTGCACAAGTTCAACTCTAGAGTAATCTATCCTAATGAAATGGTGGCATGTAAAATAAAGTATAAATCACAATTCATTTGCACAAATCCAATCAGGCTAAAGACCAATTTGGTATACGCGTTGGAAAGATCGAAAAGCATTTGCCAGTGCGAAATAATTAACATGGTTATATTTGTTATTGAGTAACTCTACTACAGAGTTCCCCAAACAAAACTCTACTAAAGATGGTTACTGATTCCATATGGATGAATGTTGAAATTACAGATCACTTCATCAGATGCAGAACATTATCACATAGTAAGGTTTAGTTTGGGACGGCTTTCTTACCACTTCATAAAACAGTGTTTTAGATAAAAAAAATAAAATTTTTTTGTACTAATAAATTGCTTGAAGAAACAGCAAAAAAGCCATCCCAAACAAAACATAAGTCATACTTCTAACATAGGCATATAGAACTGTACAAGAAAGGAAAAAAAATTTATCACTATTTGTATTAATATTATTATTATAAAGATTAGATATTATATAATAAATTTTCTATCCTCTCATCCATTTTATGAAACTTTTTTTTTTATGATAATACAAAAAATGACAATGTAACATCTAATTTAGAAGGGAAAGTTTTATAAACTATTATCTAGTTACTATTAAATTAAGATGACACATTGTCTTAAGATGTATGAAATTATTAAATTAAAATATGACAATGTATCAAGATTTATAAAAATTTCAAGGCAAAATCAAGATGTATAAAAGATTTATTTTCTGTCTAATTATTAAATGTAAGATGCAAATCAAGATTCATAAAAACTTCATTTCCACATATCCAACAAAACTTCATAAATTATTATCAACTAATTTTTTATAATAAAATAAAAAATAGTTATGCATCAACTAATTATTAAGAGTTTGTTTGAAACAGCATTTTTACTGCTTTCTAAAATAGCTTTCTAGTATAAAGATTTCTAGTTTATAAAATTTTTTATGCTAAAAAAAAACTGTTTTAAAAAAAAAAAAAGTAGTACAAAAACTGTCCCAAACGAAGCCTAAATTTAAAATAACTCTCCAATATTAACTTTTTCGTTCGACTTCCATCAAAACAAAGAATAAATTAATCACGTAGCATTTACAAGTTCTTTTATCTTATTTTTTAAATGTTTAAAATGTAAATGAATTATATTGAATTAATGATTGATGAAAAAATCATTTGATTTCTTTAAGTTTATCTTCTTGAATTTTAGTTTATGAAAAAATGTGTTCAAGTTTTTTCACATTTTATTAATATTTTAATAAAAAAATCTATGCTTTAGGGCATTGCACCTAATTACTAAGTTTTTAGAGAATAATGATATCATTACAATTTTATCTCAAATTATTTTTTTAACTAAACGATGGTGGAGGTATAAGAGCCACAGATCTGCATGCTTCAGTATTATTTTGACCCAAGAAAAAAAGAAAGTTTCTGCTGCTGTGATTCATAGCAGGAACCATGTGAACTAAGTTATTATCGACTCTTACAGTTGCTTGCTTTGTTAAAAGAAAATGATGCACAACCACGCAAACCCACCACATGAAGGAAGGTCTCCTAACTTCCTGATTTATATATGAGGTGTCTCTGGTTTCATATGTGCATACGATTTCTTCAATCTACCATTTTTCTAAGTTGCAGATACCCTTCTCTAAATTTCTCCCACTTATAAAGAAAATTTTTTTGTACTCCCATTTATGCCAAAGGCCATGAAAGTAGACCAGCTTAGCCAGAAAGAAGAAACCAGAATCAACGCACAGCCAAATATACTTATGAAGAAAGCGAGAACGCTTCCAGTTTATGTTTGCAGAAACATATGGAAGGTGGGAAAAGATGACCCAAGGAGGGTCATCCATGCTCTCAAGGTTGGCGTAGCCTTGACGCTGGTTTCCTTTCTGTATTTGTTGGAAACTCTCTTTGAGGGAGTTGGGCAGAATGCAATGTGGGCAGTGATCACAGTAGTTGTAGTGCTTGAATTCACTGCAGGTATATTCATAATATGATCTCTAAAATCAGTAAACAATGAGAATTCATTTGGTGTTTCTGCTCGATCAAATGTTTATGCATTCAGTTTTTGGTGCTAGGTGCAACTCTGTGCAAGGGTTTGAATCGAGGGTTTGGGACACTCTGTGCTGTTTCTTTAGCATTTTTCATAGAATTCATGGCAGAAGAAACTGGAAGAGTTTACCGTGCGGTTTTCATAGGTGCAACAGTGTTTTTAGTAGGTATGCCTACACAACTTTCTGGCCTACAATGAAATATAATTTTCTTTAATGTAGAGATGTTGATTTGATATTGTTTCTGAAATAACTTATGTATGGCATACTGCGAAATTTAACAAGATTTTTCTTGATTCACTGTTATAGGCTTCATGTCAACATACTTGAGGTTTTTTCCATTTATAAAGAAGAACTATGACTATGGAGTGGTAATTTTTCTACTAACCTTCAATCTGATAACGGTATCTAGCTTTCGCGTGCAAAATGTGCTGCATATGGCACAGGAACGCCTCTACACCATCGCCATTGGCTGTGGTATCTGCCTCTTAATGAGCCTTTTGATATTCCCCAACTGGTCAGGAGAGGATCTCCATAGGTCTACAGCTAGAAAATTTGAAGCATTAGCAAAATCAATTGAAGGTATCAAATCATGTTTGGAATGTAGTATCAATATATACTATTTCCGCAAGACAAATTTTCAAATAACATTAAGAAGATATGGTTTGCAGGTTGCATAGACGAGTATTTTCACGACAAAGATGATAAAGTCAGTGAGAATAAATTAGACGGTTCAATTTACAAAGGTTACAGGGCAGTCTTGGATTCTAAATTTAGTGATGAGACTCTTGTAAGAATAGTCATGTGAATTGTGAAACCTTTACATATAGCTTTTCATACTCAATGCTAACTGTGTATGTCTTCCAGGCATCCTTTGCAAGCTGGGAACCCAGGCCCACTAGGCACTGCCACAAATATCCATGGCAACAATATGTAAAGCTTGGCACAGTTCTTAGACATTTTGGGTACACTGCTGTGGCTCTTCATGGCTGCCTGCAATCAGAAATCCAGGTTGTTAGTTATGGTTTCTCTTTTTTTAATCTGTTTGCTTGTCGCATGAAAAAATTAGTTTGGCCTATTTAAGTTTAACTTGATTTTTCTCCTCAATATAAAATGGAAATCGAAGGAGAAAAAGATCAAAGACATATTTGGTCCCTTAGTCTCCTTGACTGGTTTAAACATTTCATACTAGGATTCTTCTCTTCTCTCATTAAATGAGCTAAGGCTTCCATTGTTACAGGCTCCCAAATCTGTAAGATTACTGTTCCGAGACCCATGCATGCGAGTTGCATCAGAAGTGTCCAAGGTTCTAGTTGAGCTAGCTTATAGCATAAGTAACCGCCGCCTATTCTCTCATGATGCTCTCTCAGACCATCTCCATGAAGCCTTGCGGGACCTCAACTCAGCAATCAAATCACACCCACGTCTCTTCCTTGGTTCAAAAAATGGCCGCAAGGTAACAGAAACAAAGCACGATAAGGCTTCTTCAGCTGTTGCCTTGCCTTCACTTAAAACTGATACATCAGTAATGCTACAATGGAAGAGCAATAGGATTGCAGACCAACCAAAGAATTCATCTGAGCAAAAACAACTAAGACCAACGCTAAGTAAGCTTGCAATAACCACCCTTGAGTTCTCAGAGGCACTTCCATTTGCAGCCTTTGCTTCCTTGTTAGTTGAGATGGTTGCAAGGCTGGAACTTGTTATTGAGGAGGTAGTAGAAGAACTAGGAAGGGCTGCATATTTCCGAGAGTCTACAGCCAGTGATGAATTAACAATCAAGGTTAAAATAGACAACATGAGGCAAGACGAAAATTCTCACGATTTACATACACACGAGGTGCACCGGATAGTTGACTGATGAGGGTACAAAAATCAAATCAGATACTGTCGCCAGGGGAGGTGGACAAGTCATTGCAGAATTATTGTTTTTTTCTGTAAGTCTGCTGAAATTCTTCCACAACTTTTAGTTGAAGTGTGTGGATTTGCTAGTTATTGCAATAAACCTGCCAAATATGTTTCAGATTAATCCGTTGAACTCATCCACTCATTATTACCGTCTATGTTGGAATTCAGTTCAGAATGGTTTCTTGCAGTCCTGTTAAAAAGACACAAAATTTCTTTAAATAGTTAGCCGGTTTACCAGTCAGAAGATAAAACTATATATTGTATCATATTTAGAAATACAGCCTTAGTAATGTATTGCTGATATATAATCCAAACTTATCAATAGAGAGAAATGCTGAAGTAATCACATATTCCAAACTTAAGCCATGTTCCATCGCTTTATTAATTTCCAATATTTTAAAGCACTTTTTATCTTATTTATACCTGATGCATTGGAACTACTTTTCATAGCTCGTTGAATTTTTAATTTAAAAATCATACCATATGCGTTGTCAACTCCTGCATAAACTACTCTGAAGTGAACAGGATGGCTTTGGGAAAGTAATGAAATCTATAATCTCCCTCTTAGGCTTTATTTAGGATGACTTTCTTACTGCTTCTTAAATAAGCTTTTTAATAGAAAAATTAATATTTTGTACTAAAAAGCTGCTTTAAGAAGTATTAAGAAAGTCATCCCAAATGAAACCTTAGTATGCAGGTTTACTGCTTACAATTCTGTTTTAAGCTCAGTTTTTGTGCATCAAAATGAAGCTTTCCCAAACTGCATAGAAGTAATGAGCTCAAAGCATTATGTAAACGCTCTAACTTGGGAGCTGATGCTTCCAACTTACTTGGAAGCACAGGACTCACTGTTCATTATGCCAAGTCATAATTCCATCAAACTACTATCAGGAAACAAATAAAAGTAAGGTATCCCAAACTATTGGAAGATTCATCTGTTTATAGTCTTGCCATTATACTTTCAATATATTTGTATAAAGAATATGCTTTTCTTGGTATAGAAATTTGATTTACTCAAACTAAAGATGCTTATTGCTGATAGTTATAACAAGCTTAACCATATGGCTTCATATATTTCCAAAAATATCACACGCGGTAAATCTCATCCCTCTTTGAATAAAATTAATGTATTCGGCATCACAATTTTTTTCCCTATCGTATTCATTACATTGAGAAGTGACATCAGCTCTGAGCTGCTTGAAAAAAATGCAAATTCGTTTGATTTATTTCATATCACTGCCTTTTTTTCCCTCAACTTACTAAAATCATACTTCAGATACAGAATTTGGTCGATGTCATACATAGAACCATTCAAGTTTATGCAAATGTAGCTTTTGTTCCTATTAAGAAAATTGATAAATTCATCCAGATAATGAATTCGAACTATATCATTAGAAACACATCAAACCAAAATGTGAATCCACAAGGATTTTAAAGCTCACCCAACCAAGAAGAGAAGGACAAAAAAAAATCTGACCAAAGAGCTCAAACACAAGATAGATGCAAATTATCTAACCAAAACCTATCCAATGAAAAAAATAAAGGAAATTGTGGATTTATAAGAAAT
Source organism: Dendrobium officinale (assembly GCA_019514585.1). NCBI lineage: Eukaryota > Viridiplantae > Streptophyta > Magnoliopsida > Asparagales > Orchidaceae > Dendrobium > Dendrobium officinale. Next base: position 211,259 of record JACXSL010001565.1, read on the forward strand.
CTATGCTCTATCAAAGTGTTGACCATTCAAACTCAAGGAATTTATCATAAGATATCTCTATGACTGTTTCATGTTTTGATTATAGTGTGGACTACATTACAAGAAGTTATATATGGAAACATCCCATACAAGGAACAATTGAAATTGAAGAGATATGCTTGGGCATCCTAATCTATTATGAACAATTGAACATGAGGTGTTAAATCTATAATGCACAAATTATTTTGCACAACTTCCATACATATTACCTTCGGTCTACTCTCTTACCATCCTAATCATTTAAAGCTAATTTTATCTACCTATCTCATGGGTAGTTTTTCAGCCTTTCACTGTCCAAATTCAAACTAATTAAAGTTCTTTGAGTGAAACTTCTTGCTACCTGTTCTTGCTTAGTGATACAACCTTTGTGGCAGTTGATGGCACCTTACAGCAAGATAGCGGGAGTAACCTGCAAGATAACATAATGCAAAGGAAAAACAGGACACCGAAATACCTGGAGCATAAGTTCTATGTTTTTATGTATTCAAGATAATCAAAAGCTGTCTATCTTTTCTTCTCTTTGAGTATATGTAGCTACTCCTAATAACCTTTTACTATATCAGATAACTAATACCAAAAGCTAACATGTACGGGAGAAAAACGAAAATAGAAATGGCAGATAGTGGAGAGTGTGAGAATTGGTTAGGGACGTGTTCCACTGTTCCACCAGCCTCCATAGTAACATGCTCTGCATCAGTCCTCCTCGACGTCGGAAGAGCTCGACTCCGACGAGCTACAAGTGATAGCAGCTTCATCTAGCAGTGTACACATGCCCATATGTCCGAAACATTGAAAGTTGGAGACGTGTTACATTCTGGTGGCAAGGCGACAGTATAAGCATTATCATTAATTTTTGCAGTAATGGGCACATGACCAATCTTATGGCGAGAGAGCTTAGAATAAGCTCCCTGTGGAAAATGCTCTCGACGTAATCGAACCATAACTAAGTCTCCAACGTTAAATAGGCGTTCTCGATGGTGGTTATTGGCGGCTTGCTTATACCGTAGATGAAAAGTCCGTATAAGTTGTTAGACCTACGCAATTGTCCCAAGGCTAACCAGGAGGGGGTGAATTGATTATTTAAAAAATCTCTTTGAATTTTAATAGAAAAACCGTTTAATTATTTTTACAATTTGATTTTTCTTTTAAAATAAGCTTTTCAATCACAACCATAAAATGCTGAAAATAAAATACGAAAATAAAAAGAACACAAAGATTTATAGTGGTTCGGTCCAACATGACCTACATCCACTCCCTAAAGACTCCCTCTTCAGATATTGCACTATTACCAAAGTGACTCTCATTTTTCCCCCACAGCAAGGCGGAGAAGCTTTTACAATTTTCCTCTCTTCCAAAAATATCCGGCATATTGTAATCGTCCTTTCATACCCTCCAAGTATCGGCAGAGTACCGTCGTCCTTTCACACCCTCCAAGTGTCGGTAGAGTACCGAATCTTCTCCAAAGATCTTCTCTTGAGAAACTAGAAAGAAGAAAGGAAGAGAATTGATACAAAAACAAAAGAGATTATTACATTTGAGTAACCTTGTCAACCCACACTCTACTTCCAAGAACTCTCTCTCAAACACTCTCCCAAATCACACTTTCATTTGCTCTCTAAGAAATCACGAAGACTAGATTCATCCATGTCAGTTTCTAAGGACTTTATATATAAAAGACATGAAAAAACGTCCAGAATAATGAAAATTTCAATTTTGAGCGTACATGATCATACAGTATGATCGATAATCGTACGTACGAACAATTTAAAATTTGCTCGTACAAACCGGTACGAACCATTTTCGTACACGAGGATCGTACTGTACGAACCTATATCGTAATGTACGAACTGTTCAGAAAATTTCCTGATTCGTCGGGACGAAAAATACCACACAATTTCATACTCTGGACATCGTCTGTACGAACATGAGAACGTACAGTACGAACAGTTTAGGAAAAATTTGGTGTTCATCGAGATGAAAAGGGACCCATTCTTTTCACACTCTGGACGTCGTCTGTACGAAGGGCACTTCGTACTGTACGATTAGTTCATAAAAATTTCTAGATCGTCGAGACGAAAAGAGACTCAATCTTTTCGTACTCTAGACGTCGTTTGTACGAATGGCACTTCGTACAATACGATTAGTTTAGAAAATTTTTTATGATCATCGGGACAAACTTGTGCGTATCTATTTCGTACTACGAACGTCGTCTGTACGAAGGTCTCTTCGTACAATACGAATAGTACTTAGAAAATTTAGGATTGCAAAATAGGATTAGTGAAATGGTTCTTGTTCAAAAATGGGTTTCTTATATCTTCTATAGTTTTTACTTAGAAAATGGGTTTCTTAATCTTCTATAGTTTTTATGTCTATTCATGGATTGCATAAATTTAAGATACAAAATATGATTAGTGAAATCTTCAAGTCTTGGGGGTATCCTATTATCCTCGAGAGCTTTTATCTTTAGTTTATAAAATGAATTCATATATTCCAATATACGATTTGTATAATTTATCCGATAAATTTTGCTCTCAGATTCATCCTTAAAATCTTTAAATTTTTTTTCAAGTTCTGTATTGGATGATTTTAAATTTTCATGATTCTTATTCAAATCGTCAAACTCATCAAGTAATTTCATGTTGTTGTTATCAATTAAAGCATGATCTTTCCTAAGGATCTCTTGTTCTCTTTGCAGTTCATGTAACTCTAAGTTCAGACTAACATATATTCTCTTTAACTTCCTATATGCAACATGTATGTGTTCAGAAACTTCTAAAAGTTCATTATAAGTCAAGTTACATACCTCTTCTTGATCTGATGATCAAGATTATCGGCCATCAGGCATAGATTGGTAACTTCTTCTTCCTTTTCAATTTCTGACGAGTCTGAAGCTTAGTCCGCCTAGAAAGCTTTTTGGAATTTCTTCTTACCCTTCTTCACTATTGGTTTCTCCTCTACCTTCTCCTTGCTAGGAGTGGCTTTGAGTTTTGGGCATTCTAATTTAATGTGTCCAGGTTTCCTGAACTCATCGCAAATAACATCATTTGAAACCTTAACATTCCTATTGAACTTAACTCGATTCCATTGTTGGCATCTCTTTTGCTTCCTCTTCAGAAAGCTTTTGAACTGTTTAGTCATTAGTGCAATGTCATCTTCATCCTCAGGTTGTAATAGATCACTCTCCGACTTCTCCACTTTCAGTGTTATGTTATTCTCCCTTCGTGGTTCACCTTCATCAATCTTTCTTTGACTCACTCCTTGCTCGTAAGCAATTAGTGATCTGAGAAGATTGTCAATAGAGTAAACATTTAAATCTTTAGACTCTGTAATCGCAGTTATTTTAGCATCATATATAATAGGCAAACAACGAAGTATCTTATTAACTATTTCAGCATTCGTTAGTTCCCTATCCAATGCATATAAAGATGTGACTATTTTTGTGAATCTTGTATACATGTCAGAAATGGATTCATTAGGTTTCATGTGAAACAATTCATAGTCATGCAACAAGATATTAAGTCTGGATTGTTTAACTTCATTAGTCCCTTCATATGTTATACAAAGTTTATCCCATATGTTCTTTCCACTTTTGCAAGTGGAAACCCGTATGTAATCTTCTAACATAAGTACACAAAAGAAACTATTTAAACATTTAACATTTAGTTGTGCTAAGTCACGTTCTTCTACTGTCCAATCCGCAAATAGTGTTTCTACTCTAATGCCATCAACTAGTCTAATTGATTTTGTATACCTTTTTTGTACTAAAATCCACATGTGATAATCAAGTGACTGTAAAAATATAGACATGCGTGTTTTTCAAAAATCAAATGGGATATTATCAAACAAAGGAGGTCTTGTGATCGAATATCCTTCAGGTGTATTTCGATTTTTGAATGTAGCAATGGTCGTTAATTAAAAAGTAGTTTAAACTTTTGGTTTTGAAACAAAGCTCTCTTATATCACTTGTTGAAACTTGTTAATTATGAATTAAGTTGTTAGAACTAAGATTATGTTCCAAAAGACTAACCAAGAGGGGTGGTGAATTGGTAATTTAAAAAATTCTTCCTCTTTAAACCGATTAAAGTTTGAGTGAAATTTTTAAAACAATTTTTTAACCACAGGTCAACACAAAAGTAGTAAAGTAAAAAATAACATAAAATAAAAAGACACAAGATTTATAGTGGTTCGGTCAAACACGACCTACATCCACTCTCTGAAGTCTCCCACTTCATGTATTGCATTATTATCAAAAGTGTCTCTCATTTTGCCCCCACAGCAAGGCGGAGAAGCTTTCACAAAAACTCTCACCACTATCCAGTGCGGCAGAGAACCGTCGTCTTTTTACACCCTCCAAGTGTCGGCAGAGAACCGTTGGCTGTTCACACTCTCCAAGTGTAGGCAGAGAACCTTCGTCCTTTCATACTCTCCAGGTGTAGGTAGAGAACCCTTCAGCTGTTCACACTCATTGAGTGTCGGCAGAGAACCGGATCTTCTTGAAAAATCTTCTCACGAGAAATCTAGAAGGACAAGAGAAAAGAATGAAGTAATCACAATTCACAAATGGAGATCCTTACTTTTAAGAAATCAAATGAACTCTTCACGCTCCAGTAGTAAGAACTCTCCTTCAAACACTCTCTCCTTCAATCTCCCTTTAGTATGCACGAAGACCAAAAGACAAAAAAAAAAATTTAAGACAGCCAAAACAGGACCTTTTATAGAAAAGACACGAAAAACAGTCCAAAATTGCAATTTTCAATTTCTGACCGTCCACGTTATCCTGTACGATCCAATTTCGTACGTACGAATAGTGTAAAAACTGTTACGTATGAAACATATATGAATCAGTACGAACTACCTTCGTACCCGATAATAGTCCCGTACAAACTAAGTTCATCCGGTACGAATAGTTATTCCCAAAGTTCGTTGGTACGAAAATGCATGATGAATTTCAAGTCTCCAGAACAGAGAAGATCATCCTGGGATGAACCATAAGTATCATATGGATGAATAGTTCATTTTGGCCAATCCAGAGCCCATCGTCCTGGAACGAACTATATTTATCGTCTGGACGAACCCATCTAGAGAGCACCGTCCTAGGATGCAAAATAAATATCGTTCGAATGTACGCGTCCAGAGCCCATCATCTTGGGACGAACGAAAAATATCGTCTGGACGAATAGTTCATTTTGACGAATACAGAACCCTTCGTCTTGGGACGAACCCTAATGTTCGTCCGGACGAACGCATCCAGAGAGCATCGTCCTGAAACGAATGATAATTATCTTTTGAACGAACATGTCCAGAGCCCATCGTCCTGGGACGAACGAAAATATCGTCTGGACGAATAGTATTTAAAAAAAAGAATTTTGGCCCTCTCTGTTCATTCTTTCGCTCGTTTGAGAGTTTTAACTGACCAAATCGTCCCGTACGAACATGGTTCGTACTGTACGATCAATTTCAAAAATTATGAATTTTAACTCTCCCCCGGTGTATGTGTGATAAGTTACTTAATTACAATCACACACTCTCTCTCAGATTCAAATAAAGAAAAAATACATACTTCAATATTACAACACATTCTAAGCAAATTTTGATTTGAAGTTTTTAACAATCTGGAGTATGATTTTCCTAAAAAGTTAGTACACAAAAGCAAAAACAATTCTTCTAAAATGTGTTAAGAGAAGATAATAATCAAAACAATAATATTTGGAATCATCAAAACATACAAGTTGCAAGAATGTAAATCATGCAAAGCTAAATAACAACTCTCTCAACAATTTTTGCCTCATCTAAATTATAATATAATTCGACATAGCTCGTAGGAGATATTTGTTCAATAAACACTATGATGCACCGACACTTCTCCTCAAAGAGGCGTGCAGTGTCCGACACGACACTCGTCCGACACTCCTCCGACACGTGTCGGACACACCGAAAACGCGTCCGATTAAAAAAATATTAAAAACAAATTGGGCACGCGTGTCCGACACGCGTATCTTAAATATTTTATAATTTTTTTAAAATATAATTTCTTATATTTGACGAGATTTAAACAAAATTTCTTATTTCATATCCACAACACCAAATCAACGTCTGCATTTAATACCCATTCATCGAATATTTTCATTTTCATTTCTCTTTGGCAATGAAGGTATTTTCATGTCAGTGAGTGATTATTTGCTTATGTTTTTGTGGTTGTACTAGATATTTTGTACTAAATATTTTATATTATAAGCTAGACAAATTATCATGTCATTCATTTATTATTGTTTGTCATTTTTAATATGATATTATTTTAATATATATACACTATATAAAAAAATGTATTGCCGTGTCTGCACCGTACCCGTGTCTTATATTTTCAAAAAAAGCCGTGTCCCGTGTCCGTGTCGTGTCGTGTCCGTGTCGCCGTGTCCGTGTCCATGCATCATAGAATAAACACTAAAAGATCATGCTCTTGCTTGAAAGTGAGCTGCAGTGTTCGCTACGAATCTCCTATTGTCGCCTATAGGCTAGTTGTGTGTACTACGAATTTACTCTCCTACTCATAGATGAATTGTAGCAAGCTTTACAAGTTTGTTAATATTGTTTGTAAGCAAACAAATTCATTACAAATCATTTGTTGTTGCTTGTAGGCGAGTTGCATTAAGTATAAATCCTCTAATATTGTTTGTAAGCGAGCAGATATGCGCATTAAGAGTCCTAATTTACCCTCGTAAGCAAGTTGCCTCATTTGAGCCTTTTATTAACACCCGTAGGTGAGTTGTCGTTTACATTATAGGTCCTCTGCTTGTTCCTTTTTATTCGTTCAAAGCAACAAAATTATACTTTAGAGTTTGTATTTTCATCCTCATTGTGTATTTAGGTTTTATTTTTATTTTTTTCAAATTGTTACATGTTAAGTTAATAGGTTGTTCTTACAAGTCCACCGTTCACCGAAAAACTCAGCAAACTACCGACATCTCCCTACTATAAGAAAAAATTTGGGAGTCTAGGCCTACCCACCACACTAATAAAGACGTGCATTGTTAGGATATATCAAATGGCAATGCGGTTGTGGTCTTCAATCTTACATGCCAAAAAAAGGCGTGCATAGATCTTTAAGTACCTGCATAGAAGCTTGCAAATTTTCCCGCCAACATGAAGCATGAAAGAGTGCACAAGTACTTAATTTTATCCCGTTGTGCTAAGAAAAATACGCGCAAGGCTTACCCGATCGTAGCAAACATCACATCAAGCTTCCTCCCATCGGCTAAGAAAAGCGTGCATAGGTCTACTCGTTGCACCGCAAGCATTGACAACAGGAATTGAGATTTAGAGTTTAGCAAGTATTATACCTTTGCACAAGAGACGGTGACAGTGGAATCTAGAGCACGAGGAATCAAAACACAAAAATACTCTTTTTTCTTTTCGTTTTTTTTTTTTTGGAAATCTGCTCTCTTCTCTTTTTTTTTTTTTTCTTTTTTGATTTTGCTTTCTTTTCTTTTTTTATACTAATAATAATAGTAATAATAACAACAATAATAACAATAATAGAAAGAGGGAGATTATGCAAGAGTGAGAAAATGAATTCTCTATTAGGGAGAGAGTGGCCAGCAGTTTGGAATGTTGTAGATGTAAACGGTTGTTTGGTATGAGGAGGTTTTCTCACATCTATTTGGGATGCCAAGCTTATGCATTTAAACCCACAAATTACGGGAGACACCAGCAAAACGAGGAAGAAAGTAAGTAGTTGTTTGCACCATTCAATTTGGGCATGCAGGAGCATTAGCATCAAAGAGTAAAAGTGTCAAACTATGATGGGAGAACAATAATCAAAACCATCCACTTGGTTATAGACATGGAAAAATGATCTTCAATATACACAATCATATTTTCATGCTTAAAATTTTATGATTTGCGATATTTTTAGTATTGTCAAGATGGAATTACTACACGACCTTGGTTGACGCACCAAAGAGATTGCTGGAACTTTACAATAACAAGTTGGATATGCAATCAAAATCAAATGCATGGAAATCAATTAATCTAATTTTGGCATTAAAATTTGATGCAAGCATGAACAAAAGAGTATTAAATTGTGGAGCCTAATTTTTGGCCTAAGAACAAAAATGCACCTATGTTATTCAGTATTTGTAGGATATTTCATCAGGAAATTTAGTGAATTTTATCATATTTTAGCTCCTATAGATTTTACCTAAGAGATTGCTGGAACTTTACAATAAAAAGTTGGATTTGCTATAAAATCAAATGCACGAAAATTAATTAATCTAGTTTAGCATTGAAATTTGGTACAAGCATGAACAACAAAGTATTAAATTGTGGATCCTAATTTTTTCCCTAAGAACAAAAATGCACCTATGTTATCCAGTATTTGAAGGTCATTTCATCAGGACATTTTGCGGATTTTACTATATTTTAGCTGCTATAGATTTGTTTCTTTATAAATATGGGATCACCATTTTTATATAGTATAAGTGAAATTATGGTTGCAATTCTCCACAATCAAACTATGGTGAAATTGATGGAAGCAAAAGAAAACTAGAACAAAGAAAATTTTGTTCACTGGATATCTCACGGACCAAAGAAAAAACGAAACAAAACTTCTGTCTTTTTCGGAGACGGGAGAAAAAACAAAAACAGAGAGAGTGCACAGACAATTTTCCATCGGGATACTAATACAGGCAAAACACACAAAAAACGGTTTCTAAAACTGTCTAGTAATAAAAATAAAATAAAATAAACTCAAACAACGCATTGTTTGGTTTGAAAATTCCAACAATCTCCCCCTCAAACCAAAACTTTCTTCATCCCAAGCATCTTCAATAGCTTCACAAACCTCGGTGTCGGCAAAGCTTTAGTGAACAAATCGGCTACCTGATCCTCTGTACTGCAGTGCTCCATGCTAATCTGACCCTTCTTTACTGCATCTCTGATAAAATGGTAACGCACATCAATGTGCTTACTCCTGCCATGTTGTACTGGATTTTTGACCAATTCGATCGCCGACTTGTTGTCCACATAAATTGTTGTAGCTTCATCATTCTTTCCATAAAATTCATTCAGTAAATTCTTCAACCACATTGCTTCACAAGTCGTTGCCACCGCTGCTATATACTCTGCCTCACATGTAGATAATGCTACAACTTTCTGCTTCTTTGTGCTCCAAGTGAAAGCTGTATCACCAACATAAAACACATATCCACTTGTGCTCTTTCTTTCCTCATGATCATTTGCCCAATCACTGTCACAATATCCAAGTAATCTCATGTCTCCACTACACTGATAATGAAGGCCAAACTCAACTGTGCCACTGATATATCTAAGAATCCTCTTTGCCGCAAGCCAGTGAGACTCCCTTGGATTCTCCATGAATCTGCTCAAGATGTCCACACTATACACAATGTCTGGTCTCGTCACTGTCAAGTATCTAAGGATCCCAATCAAACTTTTGTACAATGTTGGATCAACCAATTTTTCTTCTCCTTCTTTTGTGAAATGAACTCCAGTTTGCATTGGTGTTGAGACACTATTGCAATGATTCATCCTGAACTTCTCAAGCAACTCTTTTGCATACCTCTTTTGGCAAATCCAAATGCCATCCTCTTTCTGATGCACTTATATACCCAAAAATAATGACATGAGGCCAACATCTGTCATATCAAATCTTCTGAACATAGTTGATTTAAAGTCTGCAATCATTTTCTCATCATCACCTGTTATAAGCAAATTATCCACATATAACCATATAATCAACCTGTTGCCATTTGAGTCTGTCTTCATATACACACCATGTTCATAAGGGCATTTAGTGAATCCTTCTTCTCCAAAATGCTTATCAATGCATAAATTCCAAGCCCTCGGGGCTTGCTTCAAACCATACAATGCATTTTTCAAACGATACACCATATGCTCTTTTTCCTTCACAATAAAACCTTCAGGTTGATCTATATATACTTCTTCCTCCAATACACCATTCAAGAAAGCCGACTTCACATCTAATTGATGAATCTGCCATTTATTCATAGCTGCAATAGAAAAAATTAATCTGATTGTATCAAATCTGGCAACTGGTGCAAAAACCTCTTCATAATCTATCCCTTGCTTCTGCTTGTACCCTTTGATTACAAGTCTAGCCTTGAATTTGTTAACACCTCCTTTAACATTTTTCTTTAATTTGTACACCCACTTGACACCAATGGATTTTTGACCTTTAGGAAGTGAGGTCAAACTCCATGTGTCATTTCTCTCAATAGCATCAATCTCCTCTTTCATGGCATCCATCCATCTCTTATCTGCAACTACTTCATTAAAAGTTAATGGCTCTTCATCTACATATAAAGCAAATTGAGATAACTCTTCATTGTAATTTGTGGTGTCATATATCTCCTGCAGGCTTCTAGTCTTCACCTTTTCAATACCACTACTAGATGATTCTCCCAATCTCACTGTAGTGTGTGGTGGTCTTTGTTGCTCTACATCATCAATAGTTTTTTCTGAATTTCCCCCAACTGTGACATCTTCCTTGTTGCCATTTTCAAGCCAATCTCAAGATAAACTCTCCTCAAATCTCACATCTCTGCTCACTACCACTTTCTTTATTGTAGGATTATACAGTTCATAGGCTTTAGACCTTTCACTGTATCCTACAAATACACACTTATCAAATTTTTCATCCAATTTCCTTCTCTTTTGATCAGGTACATAAACATAAGAAATACATCCAAAAACTTTCAAGTGATCAACAGTAGGCTTACGACCACTCCAAATTTCAAAATGAGTTTGAGATGGAGTACTTTTTGATGTCACCCTATTCAATAAATACACAGCACAAGACACAACTTCAGCCCAAAGCAAATTAGGCACTTGCCTCTCCTTCAACATACTCCTAGCCAATCCCATAATGGTTCTATTCAACCTCTCTGCTAACCCATTTTGTTGTGGTGTGTATCTAGTTGTTAATTGATGGCGTATCCCATTCTACTTTAAATAATTTTGCATCTCATGACTAACATACTCTCCACCTCTATCACTCCTCAACATCTTAACGAAATGACCACTCTCCTTCTCCACAAGTGCTTTGAATATTTTTAAGTATTCAAATACTTATGACTTCTCTTTCAGAAAATATACCCAGATTTTTCTGGTATAATCATCAATAAATGTGAGAAAATAACAATTATCTCCAATAGAAGTAGTGTGCATCGGTCTACATAAATCTGAATGAATAAGCTCCAATGGCTTCAAGGCTCTCCATGATTTTCCAACTGAAAATGGTGCTCTGCTCTGCTTTCCTGCAACACATGCTTCACAGATCTTGTCTTGAACTTCAATATGTGGAAGTCCATCAACTATATTCTTCTGGCTCATATAAGAAAGTGTCTTGGAACTCAAGTGATCAAATCTACAATGCCATAATCTTGAATGATTTTCTATGGAAGTTTTCAAACAACCATTTAAACTGCAAATCATCTTCATGGGATACATTTTATTTGGAGTCACATTCACCTTGGCAATCAAGAATCCATGTTTGTCTTTAATGGTACAAGTGTCAAAAGAAAATGTCAACACATATTCCTTTTGATCTAGTTGCCCAACACTAAGCAAATTATGCTTAAGATTTGGAACATAGAAGACATCTGATATCTTCTTTTCTCCCTTCCTTGTTTGCACCAAAATGTCACATTTTCCTTCCACAAATAATTTGTTGTCATCTCCCGTACGTACTTCACTTTGGATTGAATTATCCAAAGTAACAAACAATCTTCTATTGCCAGTCATGTGATTACTACAACCACTATCAATAAACCATACATCTCCTGAATCACCATATTCCTTACTATGTATAAGAAACATCGTGTCTTCACTTTTCTCCACTTCCTTTTCTTGCACCATATCCACATTTGCCTCTTCATTTTCCTGCCTCTTCCAACAAAAACGATAAATGTGTCCGTACCTTTTGCAATTGTGATATTTGATATTGGCAAGGTTGCTTCTTCCTCTAACTCTGAAACCGTGTCCACGACCACGTGCACCTTCTCCATCACCATGAGTTCCACCTTGAACTTCACCTCCACCACTTTGTATAGATTCTCCTCTACTAGCACGGCCTCTCCACGAGTACCATAAGAGCCTCTTCCTCTACCAAAAGAGCCTCTTCCTCTACGAAAACCTCTTCCACGGCCACCTTTGAAATTCCCACGCAATGCCACTTGAGTTTGGAATGCTTCTCCTCAAGTGGTGAAGAATCATATTGCTTCATTCTTAATTCATGGGATTGAAGAGATCCAAGCAAACCTTCAATAGACATTTTCTCTATATTCTTTGCTTCTTCTATGGCTACCACCGTGGCTTCAAATTCTGGTCAAGCTTCGTAAAATCTTCTCAATAACTCTTTTATCTTCTACAAGTCTCCATTCAACTTCAATTAGTTAACAATGGTGATTACCCGATTGAAATATTCTTCCACACTTTCTGACTCCTTCATCTTCAACATATCAGATTGGCTTCGTAGGGTTTGTAAACGTACCATCTTCACTTTCTCATCTCCTTTGTAAGAAGCATGTAGTGTATCTCAAGCCTCCTTCGCGGTCTTCCCCGTAGAGATCCGCTCAAAAATAATTTCATCTACCGCTTGATAGATTAAGAAAAGGGCCTTCCGATCCTTCTTCCAATTTTCTTTCAACTCTTGAAGAAGTCTTTGATTCAAATCTCTCTCAACTTCGGGCTCCTGAAAACCGCTCTCAACAATCTCCCACAACTCTTGAGATTGATATAACACCCGCATTTTGAATACTCCATTGATTGTAGTTCTTCCACATGAACTTGGGCAACTGAGGTTACAAATTATTGTTGCTTGAACTCGCTGCCATTCTCCAACCGTGGCTCTGATACCAATGATGGAAGCAAAAGAAAACTAGAACAAAGAAAATTTTGTTCACTGGATATCTCACGGACCAAAGAAAAAACAAAACAAAACTTTTGTCTTTTTCGGAGACGGGAGAAAAAACAAAAGCAGAGAGAGTGCACAGACAATTTTCCTTCGAAATACTAATACATGCAAAACACACAAAAAACGGTTTCTAAAACTGTCTAGTAATAAAAATAAAATAAAATAAACTCAAACAACGCATCGTTTGGTTTGAAAATTCCAACATAAATCAATAGCGATGGTAGTAGCAATGTAACCATCATTTGGATGAACATGTCATAAAATTTTTTATTTAATGATCTTCTTTTATGCTTTATATTCTTTTTTACTCCTAGTTTTTGAATTAGCTTTTGCCTACTTCACAAGTTCTCTATGCTAAGATTTATTTTTTTATTTGTTCATATGAAAAGAAATGAATCGATTTTTTTTATTTGTTCCAAAGACAACCAGGGAAATGAAAAGGGTAATGCGGGCACTTAATGGCAGACCAAATACAATTTGTAAATTCTGATGTGTAACTTCCTGTGTAAGAAAAGGCAATGTAACAGCACCCCTCACTCCCCTCAGCCATGCCACGTCGTTCATAATTGAATTTTGTGCATTTATGAAACTTCTATGACTTTAAATTAAGGGAATCTAGAAAATTATTGTTGAATCCAGTTTGTATCGGGAAGTTGGCTGAACATACAATGTTTTCTTCATGTAAGTACAAATATTTAACAGAAAAAAAAAAAAAGATTTTCTTGCCGATAGCATATAGGATACCTTTCTTTAAGAACGGAGACATTACTCGCCGGAAGCCACACCATACCGACTATCAGCAGGGTTGGCTTCCAACTTGCGACAAGAATTCTGATCTCCCAACCTCTTCCTCGCTCAAGGACCCAATTCTCACTGCTTTATTGCTCCAGTAGCCTCACCGGTCTCGCCGACATCGCCGGACCGCCCTCTAAAGCCGGTGTGGGCTTCACTCGCCACAGTTGCTCTGCCCCGAGATTTGTCGGCACTTACTACTTATATATTCATCATTTATAAACAAAATAAAATTTCCAATATAATTAAAAGATAAATTTAATGAAGATTATATTATATTAATTATTAAAATGGCATTAATTAAAAATAGAATATTTAAAAATAAACTCGAATATTTAGATATATATAATATAATGAAATATATAATTAAATATTTGGGAAATTTACATACATACCACTTTATAACATCCTATTTACATATCTAACACTTAAAATTTTAATATTACATGCATACCAACCTATACTATTTTAATATCAAATATGTCATTCATATTTCCTTCCTACCACTCATATATTTCATTTTTACCACTCATATTTGATATAAAAATGAACTATGGGTGGTATGCATGTAATATTAAAGTTTTATGTGTTAAATATGTAAATAGAATAGTATAGAGTGGTATGTACGTAAATCTAAAAACAATATTACATGAATATAAAAAGATATATATAAAATATTAGCAAGTTCTATTCTTCTTCATTTTTATTACTAATTTTTAGATAGTCAAGAGTTTTGCCTCAACTATTATATCATTGGCTTTATAAAGCTCCAATCCCTTGGAAAGCTTTCCCTTCTCAAGAAATGTTTCTTTGACACACTCAACCCTAAGCTCACCCCGCTTGAGAGTCTTCATAAAGTTAATCTTAATCATAACATTTTATCAAGTATTATCCCTAGTGTGTTAATTTTAGATCCTATATGTATCGAGCCAACCAACCTAGTTGGAATTATCTCCCATCACCCTAGAGCCACATTATCACAACTCAGACCAATAAGACCCACAGACAGACTAGTACCTAAGGTATTATCTTGCAAAAGGCCAACCAAAGATGAGAGTTTTAGAAAAAATTTTAGATTTTTTTTTCTTCCAATTGAACTTAAAACAAACAACATACAACAAAGCTGCTAATAACTGTTAACATACAACAACTCAACCAACATTTTTTTTTTATTTCTCATTAAAATGCATCTATTATTATTACACAATAATACATGACTATAGGCCAAACTATAGAACAGAGTAATTTAAATAACAAGTCATGATTGTAAAAAAATCAGAAAAATAAAAACTATACAAACTCAAAAAGATCGGATCCTAACTCCACTACTCAACTGCATAATTCCCTTTTCCACATCCTAAAATAGAGATAAATTGCTAGGTAACATAACTCAGCAAGTTGCAGCTACCAATCTAAAATTTTAAATTATTTTATTGAAATTAAAAAGCAGCTAACAATGTAATTATTATACTGAACCAGATATCAGAATAGTGTTTGTAGATATCAAAATAGTATTTGAAGTTATCAGAAATATAAATATCAATGTAGAAAATGAATAAATAAGTGCTTCATATATCAAAATAGAAAATAACAAATTGTTCTAAAGTCCTTATACCTCCCATTAGAACAAAATTCAAAGAATTATGACCCTTATAACTCCCGTGTTGACATATTAGAAAATAGATCCTCATGACTCCAATTGCCCAGCACAATAACAGAGCTTCCTCCCCATACAACAAATCTCCTCATATTCACACATTTCAATCTACTAAGCATATAATTCATTTCATTTCAGCAAAAAAAATATATAAAAACTTATTTTAAATTTTAACAAAATATTTTAACGGTAGGCAACATAATATATTGTTGAGCATAAATATACTATTTCAGAATTTAATCAAATTATCATAGAGTGTTCAAAATATTATTTTGAAGCTTTAATTATACTATATTATTATTTTTGGGAACTATAATGATTTTTAAATTTGCCAAAAATCCCATATTTTTAAAGATATCTGGATAGGTTATATCATGTTGGCTTGTGACTAGTAAACCCTAAGATCTAAGTTTTGAAAATTATTCAAACATTTTGTCCAAGTTTTAACTTTAAAATAATAATAAACACAAAACTACTAACAACATTTAGTGTATTAAAAATAAACTCATCAATAAAATTTTCTTTTTATTAATTATCAAAATGTGTATACAACTATAGTATATGGCTACATAATGAGGTACAAAATAGGACAATGAAAATTAGTCATGATCTTACAAAAATAAAAAAAAAGGAATACCTCTATAGACTCAGATTTGATCCTCACACTACTACTTACCTAGCCCTTTCTCTCTATCTGATCTTATAAAGATGAGGCGAAACAATGGTGAGCTAACATAGCTCAACAGACCACAATTTCCAATCTAAATTTCAAATCACCTTATTTCGTAAATGCTTAGCTGAGTTTTAAAAGCCATCCATAATAATCATTGCACTAAGCAGAATCATACTTGTGGACCTGTGGTTAGTAGAAACTTAAATAGTGATACCAAAAAGTAAATAAGTAAGAATTATGCATTCAACACCTGAACTTCCACCACACATCAAAACTTCCTTAGAATCACACAATTCAATCCCATAAGCACATCGTTCATTGCATTGCAGAAATTATAACATAAATAAACTCATTTTAAGAATTTTGCATAAATACAATTTCAAACTTTAATTGTATTACAACATTTTTTTTAGGGTTCAAAATTATTTTCCACAATTAAAAAGAAGCATATTTCAAAATCCCTGGTGTAAAATTCCTCAAAACATACTTAAATATTCAAAATCATTATCTCTATAACATATAGAAAGTTACACAGTAAAATTTTTGCTAGTGAAAAGTTATCATCGTTTTTTCCTAACATAATTATAATTCAAATAAAAAAATACTACAACTTTCTTATTTATGAAAACTAAGATAGGCAAAATATTACCTACTTCGATTCATATAACTTTCAGAATTAGGCTGTCAGCAGAAAATGATCCAAAGCAGCTTGAAATGGACTTTCTCTCACTAAGATCCCTCTCCTCTCTCTAATGTTGGTTGACTTAAGAAAAATGAATGGGTTCAAATAATGGATTTGAATATTTTAAATAATAAAAATTTCTCTAGTGCCGGCCATGGCACCATTCTACACAAAACCATGGCACCATCTGCATGCCGCTCATTAAAGCATAGAAAAACCTGAGAACATTGGTGGCATGGCAATGCCAAACCCAGCGTCATGGTGCCTAAGGGAAAATTTTAGATTTTTTTTAAACAAGAAAATAGATCCTCAAAATCCAATTCATAACACATAAGACTCTTACATGCAAACAAAGTATTTCCAAACACATGCAAAAAGGTTCAAATGATAAAGCGTAATAAATTTACCTTATTCAGATCAGGTATGAAAAGGTTGAACTAAATACTGAATCTTGGAGTGTTATATATTAGTGCTTGAGCGAGTGCTTTAAAGAGTATAAGTAGGAGACAACTTTTTTCCCAAGCATCCTATGAGTGAGGGTAAGGAAAGTGAGGCTTGGCATGAGATCTAGATGGGTTGTTTGAGTTTTATAACAGCGAAAGGGAATGGCTCATGAGTTGGAAGTTTCTTGTAGAAGGCATTTATCTTTTTCTTTTTCTCAGAGAAGCTGAGTAAACTCTCTACCCTTTTTTTCTTGGTTGTGGTGTTTCATTGTTGTGAATTTTGGTGGTATTAGATGGCTTATTAATAACTAAATTAAGATCATATATGGACTAGTAAAATCATAACACAGTTTTGTATATAAAATTATTTTCTCTTAAAGTTGTGGTACTTAAATTTTAAATTTGTGTGCTAGAATATTCACATTGGAAGAAAGAATGTGTTTAACATCTTAACATGATATAAAAATCTACCATACACATAAATAAAAGATGAGTTGCAAGCAATACAAAAAATATTTATGTTAAAACCCTATAATAGGAAAAAAATCATGACGACTAATCAAATTGAAATGATTCTACTAATATATTTCATTTGGTTACAAATGAGTCCTTTCCTCATAATTGGGAAAGGTATTGACATAATATAGTAGACATAAATTAGAGGGAATGAATTGTATGGTGGAGATTGAAAGAGCCTAGGGGTATTAGTGTTATCTTCATGTTACTATTTGTAATATGTTTGATTATTCTCTTTTGAGATGAGAAACAAAGAAGTCTAATATATTTTTTGATATTGGGTGTCATATATGGTATCAACAATGCACATCAGTCTTATTGGTGTTGATATGAGTCAAAGTTGTGAGTGATGGTAGAAGATGAAGAGGGCATCAGCATCGATGTTAATAGAGTCCATCATCCTTATAAGTGATAGCGTGCGTCAACATTACTGGTGATGGCATGCATCAACTTTTTAATCGATAACATACGTTGATCTTTTAGATGATGGTATATGTCAATGTTGATGGTGATGAAGAGCCATGAAGTCAAAGTGCCACTCAGTGATAATAGCCTATATGAAAGAAATTCACACACAAAAAAATTTGACATGTCCAAAATATTTGAGAGTATTACTCAATAACGTTAATATGCTCAAAAGTAGTTGAATCAAGTGATCCTACATGTTAATTAGAATGGGAAAAATGACTTATGAGTTCCACACTCTCATCTTGCTTTCGTGTTTCATATGTCCATCCTTGTAACAACTCAAACTCTTAACTATCGAGATATTATCCGTTTTGTCATAAAGCCTCCCGATTTTATCATGTTGGTGTAACTTACCAGTAGGTCACACATCCTAGAATTGCTCTGGGATGAGCACGCTTAACTGCAAAATTTTTTAAAATAAAAATTTTAACTATTAAACCTAAAGGCGTATCGATGTTTAAGAGTTTAGCTTCTTTTACCTAAGGGGTTTCACAATCTCCCCCACTTAAATAACTGACCTCCCTGTCAACATCTTTATCCTAGAATCATCCACCTGGTAGATATGATTCAAGAGGTGATCCCTACAAGTTCAAGTGGTGGCTTCCATCATGTAAAACTTTATCTCATACAGGATTCAAGAGGTGTCTCCCATGGCATAACACTATATCTTGTATGACACTTAGTTTCCATATGCGGCTGGTGTATTGCTCTGATAAAATTGGAATGATACAGAGAAGATTAGCATGGCCCTTGTGCAAGGATGACATGCATAAATCGAGAAGCCTTTTGGTGTAATGGTTGAAATTATATCAAGTAATGATACAGAGAAGATTAGTATAACCCTTTCTAATTTTGCATTCACATTTGACAAGGACTTTCAAAGCCTACATAATACCATCAAACATCAAATTATATCAAGTAATGATAAATATGCTTCTACGGTAAATCATATTGATCAACAAAATAATTTAAAGAGGATGATTATGTTTTAACGTCTAAAGCGTTATCAAACATCTAAGTTTAAGAATTACATGCAAAGACTTGTGGCATATTCAAAATTCTTAAGAAATGTGAATCTAATGCCTATCATCTTGATTTAGCTGTTGATATGTTAATCCATCATGTTATTAATATTGAAGTTATGAACACATATAAGGAAGTTAACAAACATCCATTTGTTTAGTCCAACTCTTTAGCATGAGACATAGCACCTCATTTGAAGAATTTCTCATTTTTTGAGATCAATTATAACATGACTATGAAAATACCCATAGATCTAGCTGTTGAGCATTATTTTTTTAGTTTGTTGGAAGAATAAATCACTTAGTGATGATACATGATTGGCTTGTACGGACTTACAGACTTTGGCTCCATAATTGGTATAATATTATTTGGATTTTAATTCTATAAGATAAAGTTTAATTATGGCTGAGTGAGTTGATGTGGCACATCATGTGACTAAAGATAATCAAGCTGAAAATTTAATAACAAAAGCTAAGGCTAAAACTTAAAAAAAAAAAAAAATCAAAGAAAATGCCCAATTATAAGAGCCCATAATTTGAAAATAAAATTAAATGCAATTGTATTTTATATTTAATTTTCAACCTAGGGACTTGCATGACCAACCAAAACATGGGTTGGTATGGATGAGATATTAAAAAGGACGGTTCAAACTCCTCATTATTAATGTCCACTAACATCTTTTTTCTTTCTTTTTTCCCTTTTTTTTTTTTCTCCTTCAAAAGTAGTTTCACAATAGTTTTGTAATGCCTATACATATAGATTGAAATATTTCATATTTTTTTTAAAATTTTTAATGAAATAATTTTGTTGAGAAGTGCTCTTCATTTACATGGATGGTACTTGACGGCTTCAAGTATGCACATATTTTTTTATAATATTAGATAGTTATCTTTATTTTTTTAATGTTATTTATTATTCCTTTTTAATAACTACTTTAAACATTTTGTAACTCTTCATTCACTTCATAAACATCCTCTAAGATCAATAAACTAGTAACCAAAATCTTAAAACAATAGTAAATACTTCCATATAACTACTGGCCCAATTAAAGAATACTCGAAACTAGTCTTATTTCCTATCTCAACATACTCTTAAACTTTATCAAACTCTACCATAATCTCGAGATTATATGTTCACATCCTAAGCTAGCATTATACTATTGTTTTCAGCCATTTATCTCACATAGAAGTCACTCCCTTAAGTGAGCTTCCAAATCAATCAAAATTGAACTAATCTTAGTATTCATGCTTGTATACCCCTTTAAACCCATCATCATTCCACCATAAACTCTAGAACATCTCTATGAATATGAAACTAAAGATTCATAGCCGTTTCTAGTCATTAATCTCACAAAAAGACTACCCTCCACCATCACCTATGTGTAAGGTTTTCAAAAACTTAACCAAAAGACAGCAAATAATATCAGGACCCAAATAACATTCACCTCAAAATAAAATCATTCTTATTCAAAAAAAAAAAAATGATCGCACGAGTTTGCCATAGTTCAAGTAGGCGCACAACAATATAGCACTTTTTAAATGTTTTTCTTATAAAAAAAAATTGAAATTATTGTGCATGGAACTTTGAAATATCATACCAAAGCATCAGCCTTCCTCTCCTTCATCAAGTAGTCCTATTCATAACTTTAGCTATGCCTAAATATAAAATTTTCATCAAGAAACAAAAAAATTACGGATCATAGATTTTACACTCCACAACCCTATCCCAGAATCAAAAGCTTCTTGTTATTTAATAAATCCACAAGCTAGATTTTGATGACATGATAGTCTAAGTAGAAACTTAGGCTTTGTTTGTGACGGTTTCTTATTGCTTCTTAAAGGAGCTTTCTTTTGTACTAAAAAGTTATTTTAAGAAGCAACAAAAAAGTCATCCTAATCGAAGCCTTAGATGTACCTCACCACTTGCAAACACCAATAAAATTATCTCCAATTGCAAGTATAACAAGGTTTCTTTTGGAGATCTTTACTCTCAACTTATCAACTAAGCTTACTCATATTTCTTTATCAGGGCAATCAGTAAAAGACGTTGCCTCTAGACATAGCTCATATACTTCAGCATTATATAAAAACATTCAAACCATATACTTGAAACTATCTTCCTGAGAGCATAGATTTGGTTCATCTGCACTAGCTTGACGGCATAATGGAGTATATATCATGGGATTCCAAGCTTCAAATCCTGGCACCGACATGTTCTCTTCATTGAAGTAGAAGTTCATGCAATGCATTGGGCTTGGACAGATTGAAGCTTCGTCTGTGAAACTTGAACAAGATGCAACTGGAGACATTCCATTAATTTGACAAGTTTCTGTAGAGTAAGTAGGAAATGGAGTTGGGAATATCTTCTCAGATATGTCATTTTCAAGTGAAATAATCTGAAAGATATCATAAATTCAGGGGAAACAATGTCAACTAGACCTCATTTTGATATAAAACTTCTTTCATTTTTTGTTTGATAACTTTTCCATGAATGTTACCTTTGAAGCATGTGAAAGAACAAGCGGTGACTGATATTTGGTTTGACAAGAATCTGCTATATGTTGGGCTACCTCAAAGCTATTTCCATAGGAAAAAGCTTCAGGGAATGTGTCATTGTCCAGATCAAGGAGGTTTATCACTTTACTACTGCATTTTGTCTTGCAGATTTCACTTGTGGAAGAATCAAGAGCCATTTTAGCTTTAGCTTCTCCTAGCTGATGCAAATGATCACTTCTTTTAACAACACGGCACAAAGCAAAAGCTCCCTGGAGGAAAAGATGGAGAATTAAACATATATGTTTAATTTTTATCAGCAAACATGCTTGTTAAGAAGCAAATTCAATTGCAGATTACTTAACCAAGAAAGAAATGTTTCCTTGAGGAAGATCATCATATAAACGGTACTCATGCATAACCCAATCAGTTCTTTCTCCTCCAGGAGCTCTTCCCCGGTAGAAAAAAAGAGTTTTCCTTAGTCCTTTGGTTGAAGACTCACAGATGATTTTTCTATCTTTACCAGTAGCTTTCCAGTAGCCTGAACTTGTTGCTCTATTTGTGCGAGAACCGTTTGGATATTTTTGATTGCGAGGGCAGAAGAAGAACCATTCCATGTATCTTTTTGGCAGGAATGATTTTTCTTTAAACAATAGAGTAAATAAAGGACAGCAGATCAGAATATTATAGTACAGAACAAATTTTGGTCACAGTTCATATGAAAAGATAACAAGCTCTTAGCACTTTTAGAGGGTAAAGTTAAACTTTTTTTTTTCTTAGCTCTTAAGTATTTAGATAGAAAGGAGTGACAAAAGCTGGAATTTTACCTGGTAACTCCCATGGATCAAACTTGTACAGGTCAATAACTGGAATCACTTCAAGCTCAATCTTCAGCCCATCCACTTTCCTCTTTAAGAAATATTCCACCAATTCAACATCCGTAGGGTGGAAGCGGAAACCAGGAGGTAAAGACATATCACCCACCCTTCGAAGTTATAACAATTTTGAAATCCGAGTTTGAAATTTTCTAAAAGACCGAGCTTTAGGCTGAAATAATTTAAAATAAAAAGCTGCACTACTTCATTAGATCGAAGTATGTTTTTTAACGGCCAATGCTGTATCTATTGAAGATTTGAAATATCCAAAAATAGAAGCTTTTCTGAACGCGATGTTTCTCCACAACGAAGCAGAATTTAAATAGTATAATACTCTTCCGCAACAGAACCATTATTCTAAGGAACTTCAGTGTTTTGGAGAACACGAAGTTCTCCGATTGAGGAACACAGGTAGAACTCAGAACCTAGATTTTAATAGGAAGATAAATGTAGACGGTAGATCAAAAGAAAGTCAAATAAAGATGTGATTTTGAGAGCAGTTAGATAATCAAAATCTCAAATTTGGTTGTAAAATCAAAGAATTGAACCGAATAGAAAGAGAACAAGTTAAGTGCTTTTTATAGAAAAAGGAAAGGGAACGCCGAAGCAGCCGAAGCAGCCGAAAGCAGGATTTTGTTCGTATGAATTATGAAACAACCCCTAAAGCTTTCAAAAGCGAGGGATGTTCAGACTCGAACCGTTTTCCCCCAATAATTTGTTGAACAATGCTATAACAATTTAGCTAAAAAGAATAGTCATTTAGAGTAATATGCTTTATGCAGCTCATCTTGATTTATTGGTTGAAGTTTTGACTATTAATTAAGGGGCTCTTTGGTTGCCTTCAAAAGAAATGCAGTGTAAAGTAAATGCAATATAAAGTAAATGTAATACATTTCAAATATTTTGCTCTATTTGGTTGTCTGCAAAAGAAACGCATGAGATTTGTTTCTCTTGTTTGGTTAGGTATATCCAGAGTAAAATAAAATTAACTTTTTTAATTATTTTTTTACAGGGAAGAGAACTACCTTCAGTGAACACCATTGCATCTGCAAATCTACTGGCTTATGAACTCAATACGAGCGGGTTTCTAATTCCCGCAAAACAAGCCCCCTAATACACGCCTAACGCATCCGATGATTTCCTTTTGTTCCACTCAAAATTAACCAAACAACCAAATTTGATAAATACATGTAATTGTTTAACTTTACACTCTTAATTCAGGCAATCAAACAGCCCCTAAGAGATCTTTGTGGGCTCCGAAAAATCTATGCCCCGGTCTCTCTGTTTCTTTTGTTTGATGAGGAGAATTTGAACGAGTTTAAATTACGGGATGAATTTTTAGAAGGCAGTTGATTGCCACAAATGGGAAAAAAGAAAGAGTAATATGCTTTCTCTCTCTAATTTAGGATTCTAAGTAACATAATACATTGTTAATATCTGCCTGCCACCATTAAATTTGTTGGAAAAATAAAGGCCAAAAAACAACATCAATCATCAAATGTAAGAAAATTATATAGTTCAATGCTTGAAATATTAACTAATTGAGCTTGGACAATTAGCCTCATTGTCAATAATGACTCAAAGACAAGATTTATTATAAAATAAAGTTTCTTAGTAATTACTAAAGATTTATGTTTTGTTTGGGACTATTTTTTTGTTGTTTTTAAAACAATTTTTTAATACAAAAATTTTATTAATTAGAAAGCAGTAAAAAAGTTGTTCCAAACAAAACCTAAGACTACAATATTCTAAACTCTAAGGGGCATTGTAGACTTTGATACATGGTATTCAAGAATTGTGCTTCACATGTAATTCTACTAATATCATATCTTCATAGTCTCTGAACAATAAGAAGAAGCATTTATCTTACTATGTGGGATATGTTATATGAATTATTTTTCTTTTATGTCTTATGAAAAGTTAAATTCTCATTTAAATATACTAAAAAATATCATTTTTAATAATTTCCTTTTAAATATATCTCTATTTTTTTTATCCCAGATTGGATCTAATACATCTATTCTCCTAATAGGGTCATCGGAAGGCCAGCGTTTTACGTGACTAAACCATTTAAGGCGATTCCAACTAATCTTATCTGTCACTGGAGCTACTCCAATCTTTTTATGTCAATATTTTTTTTTTGATAACTGATAGCATATTCTTGATGGTATGAACCCTTAGAAAAATTTAATCAAAAGTTTACAAAGGCACTTCAATCTGACTCAGAGAACATCTATTTTGTTATTTGTTATAAGTAAATGATCAAAAGCTGTAATTTTTTAATTAATTTTTTTAAATATGATTTTTAATTTCAACTTTTGAAGCAATCAATAATAGATTGCAGTGACGAAGAAGGAGAAGAAGACAAAAAATGAAAGAGTGGGAATAATACAGAGCTTCTTTGGCAGTAAAGAGAGGCCCTTATCCGACGACTTGAACAACACAGCTTTCGGTGGTAGGTTTTTGTCGATGATATGATGGATGATTCACCATTGATGCCACAGTGGGACTATGAGGCTTAATAAATCTTTCTTTAGTTCATAATTTTTTTTTAAAATCTTTTAAGGCATAATAATAAGGACGAACGCATGAGAGCCTCTTTTAGTGCAAACATTTTATGAGATAGAAATTTTTTATACTAAAAATTTTATATTAAAAAACTGCTTTAGAAACAGTAAAAAAATAATCCTTTTATTTGGAACAGTTCTCTTACTGCTTATTAGAACAGCTTTTTAGTATAAAAATTTTAATTTTTGTACTAGAAAATTATTTTTAGAAACAGCAAAAAAACTATCTCAAATAAAACCAGCTTATATTAAATAATTTTAGATAAAAAAATAAATAATTATTAGTGTTCAAATACATGTGATTGGAATTTTCTAATAAGCCACAAATTTTTACTTAAAAATTAGTAATCGAAAATTGAGTTTTAAGGCACAATTTAAGTTCCCTCCAACTACATAACAAATAATATAAGAAGCAAATATTTGGTTGAATTGATTCAGTATTTGTTAACCTCATAAGTATTTGACTATTTCTCTTATAAAAAACAATACTATCAAACATTTATCCTATTATGTAGGGTAGGCTATCTGAATCCTTTTTCTCAATTGTTTCCTATTAAAAGTTTTTTAAATCTAATAAAAAAATATCATTTCTAGACCTTTTTAGATACACCTCTACTTTTTTTAACATAAACTGAATTTAATGCATCTACTCTCTTAATCAAACCATTTAAGACGACTCTCTAATCTTATTTTTCCAACCTTTTCACGTATATACTCATTTCACATTTTATCTGTAAGTGTAAAACTACTCATCCACCTGGGCATTCTCATCTCTACAATTTATGCTTCTATTTTAAATGACAAAATTATGCACCATAAAATCTTGCAGTTCTCACCACCAACTCAAAAAATTTTCCTAAATTTGAGGATAAGGTGGTCGAATCCAAGTAAGAATCTCACAAATTACAGGCAATGAATAGCATTCTTCATCTGTAACATATTTAATTTCAGAAGAAAAAAAATTTGCGAATCATGACCTTATGTCACACAAGCTCTCATAAGCTGCTTAAATGGTGATGTGAAAAGCAGCCATGGATGACAAATCTAGGTGCAACTTTGCATTAAGATTTCATCCAGAAGGCAATATTACCCTGCATCTTGGTCAGGTATTTGCTGCAACACTCTTTCATCTTCATTATTGTTAAGCACAGCTAATTTCTCAGTTCCAGCTTCACCATCAGCTCCTGTAAATTGTTCTTCCTCACTCTCAGCTTCAACTTCATCATCATAAGCACCAGTAATCAATTTCCTTCGAATCTCACTTTTAGCTTCAATATCATCAGCTTCACTGGACTGTTTTACTCGAATTTTAACACGTTTCCCTTTGATGTAGCGATATTCCCAGTTAGGTGGAGGGTATTTCATATGCAATTTCTCATATTTGTCATGCATGCCTAAGTTCTGAAACACCTCTCCAACCATCTTCACAATGGATCGATCAGGCCTGACGCCAAGTTCTTCCATATCAGCAAATACCTGGAAAAAGAGAAAAGCTCACATACTGAAGCTAAAATCTGGATATGAGGGATAGGGATAGGGCCATTTAGATAAAAATACAACAACATTAACAACATCAAGCCTTTGTCCCACTACATGGGGTCGGCTACATGAATCTTTTTTCGTTGTGTCTTGTTAAAAGTCAAATTATCATTTAAATCTAATAAAGAAAGATCATTTCTAATATTTTCTAACCAAGTGTTTTTTAGGTCTACCTCAACTTTCCTAACTAGGTCATCGGAAGGCCTCCGTTTAATGTTGCCAAACCATCTAAGGCGACTCTCTCTAATCTTATCTTCCACTGGAGCTACTCCAACCTTTTCACGTACAAAAAAAAAACATTCTTTAAGTGGACATATTTAGGCACACTAACATTGGACATTTCACATTTCTCATCATGCTCAAGCTAATCTTAGCCCCTATGGGTTAGTTTGTTTTGATGCAAGTATCAAAAAAGAGGTTGGAACTTAATCCCATAACTAAGGCTTCGTTTGGGACGGCTTTTTTACCACTTCTTAAAACGGCTTTTTAATAAAAAATTAAAATTTTATTACTATAAAGCTGCTTTAAGAAGCAGTAAAAAAGTCATCCCAAACGAAGCCTAAATTCAAATATTTGTTCCTAGAAACTACCAATTAAAAGTGCATTGACTTCAGTTTTTCCTTAGGTAAAATTTTAAGAAATATTAAATTAATAAGAGTAAGAATAAAGGTGATGCACAAGATTGTGCAAATTATAGAGGTATTAAGTTAATTTGTCATACTTTAAAACTATGGGAGCGAGTTATGGAGCATAGGTTGCGGCGTGATACTAATGTTTCTCAAAATCAATTTGGATTCATGCCGGGTAGGTCGACTATGGAAGCCATACATTTATTAAGAGTTTTGATGGAGAAATATAGAGTAAATAAGGAGGATCTACATATGATATTTATTGATTTAGAAAAAGCATATGATAAAGTTCCAAGAGAAGTGCTATGGAGAGTTCTTGAAAAGAAATGAGTCAATAATGCTTATATTCAAATCATTAAAGATATGTATGCAGGAGCTATTACTTGTGTTCAAACACAAGGTGGATTGACCAAGTATTTCCCTATTTCGGTTGGGTTACATCAAGGATCAGCCTTAAGCCCATATCTTTTTCCTTTAGTCATGGATGTTCTCACTAGACATTTGCAAGAGGATGTACCTTGGTGTATGCTTTTTGCTGATGATATTCTTCTTGTTGATAAGACTAGAGAGGGAGTTGAAGGTAAACTTGAATTATGGAGGTCAACCTTAGAGTCTAAAGGTTTTCGCTTGAGTAGATCTAAAACGGAATATATGGAGTGTAATTTTAGTAGTAATAGACCTAGTGAGGGGATTGTGACTTTGGGCGATAAAGTCATTAATAAGAGTACACGTTTTAGATATCTTGGATCTATTGTTTAGAGTGATGGTGAAATAGATGTGGATATTATCAGCAGAATTAAAGTTGGATGGTTGAAGTGGAGGAATGCATCGGGCTTGTTATGTGATAAAAATGTACCCCTCAAACTTAAGGGAAAATTCTATAAGATGATAGTGAGGCCTGCAATGCTTTATGGTGCCGAATGTTGGCCATTAAAAGAGAAGCATAATACTAAGTTAAGTGTTGCAGAGATGAGGATGCTTAGGTGGATGAGTGGCTTTACCCTTAGAGATAGGATACGAAATGATCATATACGTGAAAAGGTTGGAGTAGCTCCAGTAGAAGATAAAATTAGAGAGAGTCGCCTTAGATGGTTTGGTCACATAAAACGGCGGCCTTCCGATGACCCAGTTAGGAGAGTAGAGGTATTAGATTTGACTTATGTTAAGAAAGGTAGGGGTAGACCTAAAAAGACTTGGTTAGAAAATATTATGAATGACCTTTCTTTATTAGATTTAAACGAGAATTTGACTTTTAATAGGACACAATGGAGAAAAAGGATTCATGTAGCCGACCCCACGTAGTGGGATAAAGGCTTGATGATGTTGTTGTTGTTGTTGTTGTTGTAATAAATTTTACTTGTAATCACCTAATTAATAAAATAATATAAAGTGGTTAGAAGCGAAAATAAACAAACAAGCATCATTACAGCTTACTTCTAAAACTATACTGAAATCACTTGAAACGCTTACGCCGAAATTATTCATGGTACAATCATGCCTGAGTATGCCCGGTCCAGCTCCAGCATCTTACCATCAAACTATTGAGCTAAAATTCAAGGTCCTAATTAGGAGTAATTTTTCTGTGCGGACGTCGAACGTCATCCAGAGCCCAATGAATTAGGAGTAATTTACTGTAGCTCGGTACCACTCAGTACCAGATGACGTGGCGCATTTTCATTGGGCTCCGGACTTTAGTTGTGTCCGGTGACCGCACAGAATAATTTTTCCTAATTAGCATGCCACTCAATACTAGGTTTTCTAGATGGCTTTTTAAACAACACCAATTGATGATATGAATAATATAGGATTCCAAGGTAGCTTATCGTTTTATAGTTCTGATGCTTTATTTGTGATTACGGCCTCACCCAGTTGTGTACTTAGACGGCAACTTCTCTAGCTCATGTGAGCTCCTAGGATACGGATTAAAAATAAAAGAATAGAATTGCTATACCTCAAACATCTTTTCGTTCAAGCCTTTACTGTAGTATAAAGAGATCATTTTCATAAAGAAAACGCGAGGAAGACTTTCCAAATATTGTGAAAATATTTTCGTCCATAATTCTTCTGCTTCTTCAAGCCTTCCATCCTCCGCCAAAGCATTTAATAAGGTGTAATAGGTTCCCAGGGTTTGTCCCTGGCCTTTGCTTAACATCCACTTTATCACCTACAACCAAAAGTTCACAATCTGGAATAAATGGAGATTTGAATCAATGAAGCGTAAGAAGAACAAAGAGGGGGGGAGAAAGTCATATATTTTAGGGTGGTAGATACCTGAATTATTCTCTTCCATTCCTTCTGAAACTCGAGTGTCTTCAGTGCCTTCTTGATTACGATCAAAGGAAACTCCAAATCCCAAGCAATGAATGAATCAAGAGCTCCATAAACCTCTTCTTTAACATTTGACAATTCCTTTATCTGGGAGACACAAAAAAGAAGCAGCAGCTAACAGAATATGAAAATTATCCCGAGCGTTTCTCGGCCTTAAGCCATATTTCCTACAGGTATGAAGTTTCAGAACCAGGGAATTTAAACTAATCACCTTACGCACCACATTCTATATCCAGTCTTTATGCTATTTCAATCACACATTAAACAAATTCAGCCTTGGAAGAGAAAAGAGAAGAACCGCTACCATATATGAAAATCACAAAGAGCAGTTCTGTCTTCTCTTACAGGCATCAAGTTCCAGAACCAGAAAGTAAAACTCAATAAAAGAAAATTGGTTCTTGTTTTATGTCTCCAATTCAACTGTTGAATGATAATTGGTCAACCAAGCAACAATATGATCCATGAAGTTTTCAAGGTATCAAGGAACTGGGTCACAACTCATGGCCAGTTACTTCAATTTCCAGGCGTTAGAGAAGCCAAGACAACATTAAAGCTATAACAACACCTGCGGCTAGATGGGAGGTAACACTAGAGTAACCTGCCGCCATATGGGAAAGTCAATTGGGTTGCTTTGGAGTGTGAGCTTAGAATGATATAGCATAATGTATTGTAATTTTAAACGAGAAATTTTATCCCAAGAATATTATATTTGACTTATGTTAAGACCCGGTTGAGAAAGTAACATGTTGTCACATAAAACAGCGGCCTTCAGATGACCCGGTTGAGAAAAGTAGATGCATTAGACTTGACTTATGTTAAGAAAGGCAGAGGTAGACCTTAAAAAACTTGGTTATATAATATTAGAAATGACCTTTCTTTATTAGATTTAAATGAGAATTTAACTCTTGACATAACACAATGGAGAAAAAGAATTCATGTAGCCGACCACACATAGTTGGATAAAGGCTTGTTGTTGATTTGTTGTTGTTGTTGTAATGTAATTTTTATCTCTTTAGAGTTATATGATTTACAATTTTCTTTATAGTTCAAAAGTGTAACACAATATTTTGAAATACAATTAAGATTACTCTTTTTTCCCCTCAAAACTTAACTTGGCGGCAAGTTTGTCATCACTTGCTTTGGTGAGATTGAGTGATACCCATACTTTGGTACGAGCATATTGGTTACCTAGTTAGTTTCCTGCTAATTCTCTTGTATTGCTTGCAATCTTCTTTCACAACTCTTCTAGGATAAAGCATCACTTCATTAGGTGAGAAATTCTCTTATCTCAAAATTTGAAAGCACTACGGCCCAAGTTAGCTCGATTGACAACCTTATATGCAAATCTTTATGGGCGATAATCTTATCAAATCTTTATTTATAATTCAAAGGAGTGATTGAATTTAAGAGGGATGCTATAATCCAACAATGCATTAACAACTAAATCACTTTTTTCATCTAATCCTCTCTTTCTCTCTCTTTATATATATATATATATATATATAGAGAGAGAGAGAGAGAGAGAGACGTTCTCGAGAACCCTGACATATCTATCCATCTATATTGCTTCAAGGGCAATCTTCTCTTCCAAATTAACCCTATCAGATAATTAATAAACATCTTAAAAGTACTACCATATTTCTCATTAAATCATTAAGAATTTATCATATTTTGATCGCCCTTCCTTCATCTCTCCCCCTTCTGTGTATTACACTTAGGTAACTCTAAACATAGGTAGTGAACTTCATTAAATTGCTTTGGAATGCTTCCTTCCTTGAAATGCATTCAAAGGATGCACTTCTATTTCAAATCAACCCTAAAAGATACTTGGAATTTTACTTATTAAATCCTTAAGAATCTATTTTATTTTTATCCAAGCTTCCGCTAAAAAACATCACCTCCAACAAAACTAGTAAAATCAACACCACTTATATATAACAAATTGTAGCATGAGCATCTCGTATATCATCTTTGTGGAATTGGAATATGAAACAAGGTCTACATAAATTGACGAAGGGTTACTGAATAGTTTTATTGATTTTGTATTTTTTTACTTAGATTTTATAGGTCAAAGATGTATAGTGACTCAAAAAATGACTTAACATTTTCCAGTTTTTGAACAACACAATGCTCTTAACAGATAAAAATTCAAATGCAAGTACAATTGCTGATTAAAAAGCAGATTTGTTGCGACTATCATGATTATAATAAAATTTGAATGATTTTGCAGCTCTCACGATGATGCTTATTAGTTACAAGATTGATGAAACCTTATAAGGAACCTTTAAGATGGAGCAAACGTGTTAGCCTACAATCATGTAGATGGGATAACAATGTAAGGTCATGGCTGCTAATGTGACTGGATATTAAGATACCCTATAAGTTTGATGGACAGATTCTGCTTGCTACGCTTGAGGGAATAATTGTGTTATCATGCTACATGCAATGGTTCCCTGAAGAAATAAGTTGTAATTGCTGAGAGAACGTATTCAACTTACAGATTCAACAAGCTTTTGTGATTTGGAGATGGTGCCAATCCTATTCCTGGTTTTCCATACACGAGGGAATCTGGGTCTGGGACCCCTGGCATGACATACCTGACGTACATGTCATCGCTATATATGAAGGAAATGTAGGAACCCACAGGAAGCAAAAAAACTGATGTTAAAATGTAAAAGACTGAAAAATCTCCATAAAAAAATACACATTGAATAGGTTTTGCACAAATTTGCAGCAAGAAACACTTCAAAACATTCTTACACAACTATAGGTCTTAATCAGGATTATGAAAAACACCAAAGGCATGATCCAATAACATCTTTTTGAGGTGAAATAATATACGTAAGCGTTTAAGGCGAGCATGTTGAAAACCATAAGCATTTCAGTAATGAATATCAGCAGTCATCTGTAATACTTCAAATAAGACTTTACAGTGATAAATTTATCAGAACAAAAAAAATCAAAAGATTTTCTTTTTTAGGATCACAAATAATGAATCACATGGCCCCATGACCATACTTAGGGAGGAAAATCAAAGAAAAGTCGGTCTCTAAAACTGATTCTACAATTCATCAATCAACAAGACACTTGCAAAAGAATGACAAAAACAACTTGAACTGTCATTAACTCCATCAAGGAGTCATGTACCACATTATGGTGGCTTTTATAATTTAGCAGTCAATTAATAGTGAATTTTCTATGGCTGCTGGCTCAGAGCGTGATGGGGACATCAGATTTCGACACGTGTACCATCGCCGACGGCGCAGATCGACGGCTACGATCCAGAGCCTCTACTTTTGAGATTATTTACAGCTTATGTCATGTGTTCTTTTCTTAGTTTTCCTAGTTTGCCCCTGAGGGCATTGTTTGACTCATGTAGCCCCGAGGGCGTTTATGTCTTTTCTTTTCTTTTAGTTTGAGCCTCCTTATATGAGGCATTATGCATTGTAATCTCTTAGTTTTTGGAAATGAAAAATATTCTCCTTTGTTCTCTTTGTGAGTGCACTTCCTTTTGATCTCTTAGTGAGTTCAAAGGTAGAACTAGATCTCTTCGTGAGTTCTAGATTTAATCCATGATCATTTTGTGGAGGAAGAGTTTTGAAGAAATTCAAAGCGAGAGAAATCAAAGCCAAAGAAATTCTCATATTTCTTCAGCCAGGCCGCCGCCTCAGCAGCCCAACCCGCTCCTTGCAAGGTAGCCTCCCGCCGGCCACAGCATCGCCACCCTCTGGCCAGCCTCCCCCCGGCCACAGGCCTTCCACCCGCCGGCCAGTATCCTGCCAGCCAGCCCGTAGCTCCATCCTGCCGCCCCTTTGGGAATTTTGGATTTGAAATTCAAATCCCTCATGAGCCTTTGATTACTTTCCTTAATTGACTCCTAGAATTTAGTCAATTGTTTTAATTGAGTTTTAAAGCAATTTTGCAATTCAAACGGTTGTCTAATTTCCCCCACCAATTAAAGGAAAGTTTCCTTTTGTTAAAATCTGTTTTATTACAGATTTTTACTCAAAAATCTGCTAATACAATACGTGGTCCCCACTTTATTTAATTCCCTCTTCCTCCTCCTCTAGTCCAGCCGACCCCTTCATGGCTTTTCTCTCTCCCAATTAAGCCTCAATTCCTCCACAAAATCAGCCCTTGAATTCCTCCTTCATGACCGCCCCATCCCCCTTAGAAATTAATTTGAAATTGTAAATTAATTCACTCCATATCTTACCCAAAATCTGAAAATTTCAGATTTCTGCATTAGTGAATCTCTTTACCGCCGGCCTCCCATCCACTCCAACCCGCCGCCCCTCTCTCCCTCCCATTGGAGAGCCTCTTGCGGCGATAGCCACTCCCACTTTCAAGAATGCATGGAAGAGCCCGAATGGAATTTCGGATTTGAATACGACCACAACGGACGAGTCGACATCCTCCATTCACCCTTCTTCGACGTTGGATTCGACTTCGACGACACCCCCGAGGAGTACTTGGACCGGATCTTACCAACCCTCGTGGACTCCATCGACGATCATTTATCCGTCTACACGTGGATCATCGAAAGCCGTCCACCCGCTCCTCCGAACCCGGCCTCCGTCCCGGCAACAAGTCCTCTCAAGATCACTTGTCTACTAGTGGCGTCGCTAAGCCTACTCACGGTTCTTTTCCGCTAGCCTCCACTTTAAATTGAGTAACAGATCCTAAGGTGAAGGATCTAAATCTTAAATTTGGGGCTTTGTTATTCTTAGCTATTCGCATTACTTGAAGTTTTGATGTTATTTTGAAAAGCCTTCTAATCTCTAACTGCGATTTCTTGTTGTTACTTAATCATTCGTCTTCTAATTCTTGAACTTCTCTTGATTAAGTATAAAGTTTTGGTAGCAAGTTATGATTCAATATTTCTATTAATTTTAAGTGCAATTCTCAGTTCATCGCATGATTGATTCACATCATAGAGAATCCATAAAAGCCCAAGGTCCTAGAGCTGAACTTGTATAAAACGATAAATAGTTTAATGGATGTTTCCGTAAGTTATATAATTTATGTTGAAGTTAAAATAGATAGACATTTAAACAGTCTGTGTTATAGGCCAAAAAGCTTTTTTAGCTCTCAAAATTAGTCTTATTTTATGCAAGGGTAGCTACATCTGGAAGATATAAAACTTTACAGTTTGTGTTGGCTACAACCAACGAGGCTAAAAAATTTTGTGTAGTTTCTTCTTTTACGTTTACTTTAGACATTCTTCTCTTATCCTTCTCAACAAGATTTCATAAATCTATTTTTAATAATGCTGAATCATATTTGATTTGCTGGATTTAGTAATTGAAGCTTATAAATTTAAAAAATAAAATATTTGCAAATATATAAAATTAAAGCAAAAACTGAAGAAAAAACAGAAGCTAAAAGTAAACAGAAGAGCTGTTACATGGTACGCAGTACGATCCCTTTCAGTTATTGAATTTACAAAGCATAATCAACCAAATTGGTATATATATATATATATATATATATATATATATATATATATATATCAATGGCAAATATGCTACTTCATGACATACAAAGGACTAGTAATGTGCCAAATTAAACAAAACAAATTTCTTCAAAATTAGCATCTACAGAGATTATAGTTTACCACTGTACAATCCAGCTTCTGGGAGGGTTCGTTCACTTGTATTCTTGTCAGAATCGATGGTGGATAAATGGTGCAGAGCATTCTGAAAATCTAATAGAATTACTAGTAAAAAAAATGGAGCATTATATAAACAACCGTATTCAATCAAATATAAAACTACTAAAAAAAAATGCATTAAAATTACAAATTGTAACCGCAACCACAACAAGAAATCACGCATATCTCCCCTTGAAATAAGTATGCAATACATAGAAAACTACCTTGGGCGAAATTTTAGTTAGGACAACAACAACAACATCAAGCCTTTATCCCACTACGTGGGGTCGGCTACATGAATCCTTTTTCTCCATTGAGTCCTATTAAAGGTCAAATTCTCATTTAAATCTAATAAAGAAAGGTCATTCCTACTATTTTCTAACCAAGTCTTTTTAGATCTGTCTCTACCTTTCTTAACATAAGTCAAATCTAATACCTCTACTCTCCTAACCGGGTCATTGGAAGGCCGCCGTTTTATGTGACCAAACCATCTAAGGCGACTCTCTCTAATCTTATCTTCTACTGGAGCTACTCCAACTATTCAGCTCAAAAAAAAAAAAAAAAAAACTATTCAGCTCTAAGGGTAAAGCCACTCATCCACCTGAGCATCCTCATCTCTGCCACACTTAACTTAGTATTATGATTCTCTTTTAGTGGCCAACATTCAGCACCATAAAGCATTGCAGGCCTCACTATCATCTTATAGAAATTTCCTTTAAGTTTGAGGGGTACTTTTCTATCACACAACAAGCACGATGCATTCCTCCACTTCAACCATCCAACTTGAATTCTGCTGATAATATCTCCATCAATTTCAACATCACTCTGAACAATAGATCCAAGATATCTAAAACGTGTACTCTTATTAATGACTTGATCGCCCAAAGTCACAATCCCCTCACTAGGTCTATTACTACTAAA
Organism: Dendrobium officinale; assembly: GCA_019514585.1. Classification (NCBI taxonomy): domain Eukaryota; kingdom Viridiplantae; phylum Streptophyta; class Magnoliopsida; order Asparagales; family Orchidaceae; genus Dendrobium; species Dendrobium officinale. Next base: position 247,508 of record JACXSL010001565.1, read on the forward strand.
ATTACACTCCATATATTCCATTTTAGATCTACTCAAGCAAAAACCTTTAGTCTCTAATGTTGACCTCCATAATTCAAGTTTACTTTCAACTCCCTCTCTAGTCTTATCAACAAGAAGAATATCATTAGCAAAAAGCATACACCAAGGTACATCCTCTTGAAAATGTCTAGTGAGAGCATCCATGACTAAAGCAAAAAGATATGGGCTTAAGGCTGATCCTTGATGTAACCCAACCGAAATAGGGAAATACTTGGTCAAACCACCTTGTGTTTGAACACAAGTAATAGCTCCTGCATACATATCTTTAATGATTTGAATATAAGCATTATTAACTCCTTTCTTTTCAAGAACTCTCCATAGCACTTCTCTTGGAACTTTATCATATGTTTTTTTTCTAAATCAATAAAAATCATATGTAGATCCTCCTTATTTTCTCTATATTTCTCCATCAAACCTCTTAATAAATGTATGGCATCCACAGTCAACCTACCCGGCATTAATCCAAATTAATTTTGAGAAACATTAGTATCACGCCGCAACCTATGCTCCATAATTCGCTCTCATAGTTTTAAAGTATGACACATTAACTTAATTCCTCTATAATTAGCACAATCTTGTGCATCACCTTTATTCTTAAAAATAGGAATTAACACACCATTCTCCACTCATCCGGCATCTTTTTAGTCTTCAAAATAGTATTAAAAAGTTTAGTAAGCCAATAAATTATTTCTTCTCCTAAGCATTTCCACACCTTTATTGGAATATCATCAGGTCCAACAACTTTTTCATCCTTCATTTTCTTTAAAGCCTCTCTAACTTTGGTTTTACTAATACGCCGATAAAAACAGACATCTTTATTTTCATTTAGGGTGCTAAGGTCACTATAGTCAATCTTATTTTCATAATTTTCATTAAAAAGTTTTGCAAAATATCTCATCCACCTTTGTTGAATATCTTCTAAGAAAAGTATTTTTTGATCTTCATCCTTAATACACTTCACTTGAACTAAATCCTTACTACTCTTATCTCTTTGTTTGGCTAACTTATACATATATCTTTCTCCCTTCTTAATATCTAATATATTATATAAATCACTAAAATCTAAGGTCTTTGCATCGCATATTACTTTCTTAGATTCCTTACGAGCCTCTTTATTTCTTTTCCAATTATCAGAATTTTAAAATTAAACCAATTTTTATAACAAATCTTGTTATTCTTAATTTTTTCTTGCACATTTGGATTCCACCACCAACTATTTTTATTATTATGAGTTTTTTATTTTGATACTCCAAGCACATCTTTTGCAATATTTTTAATAACACTAGTAATTTCTTCCCACATAACATTAACATCCTCATGCACGGATAAAATCTTAATATCTAAAATCTTACTCTAAAAAATATTTTTGTTAATATTCTTTAAATGCCCCGATATAATCCTAGAATATCGTTTTACTTTATTTTTTATTATCTGCCCCTTTATCTTAAAGTCCAAAACTAATAATCGATGTTGGGTACATAAATTTTCACTCGGAATAACTTTACAATCTTTGCAATCTAAACAATCTAATTTTCTTATAAGAAAATAACCAATCTGGGTTGTACTATATCCATTTTTATAAGTGATGAGATGCTTTCCTTTTCTTAAATAAGGTATTAGCAATTGAAAAATCATAAGCTAAACAAAAATCTAATATGATCTTGCCACCTTCATTTGTTGTTCTAAAATCATAGCCACCATGAATGCTTTTAAAATCATCTACCTACCTCTCTCCACCAACATGTCCATTTAAATCTCCTCCAATAAAAACTCTTTCTTCTAGAGGTATCTTTTGTAATAGTTATTCTAAGTCATTCCAAAAATTTAATTTAAATCTCATATTCAAACCTACTTGAGGAGTATAAGTACTTATAATATTAACAATCTTATCATCAACAATAAATCTTTAAAGCTATAATTCTATCTCCAATCCTATTAATTTTTAACATTATCTTTAAAACTCTTATCAATAATAACGCCTACACCATTTATAGTATGACTCCTACTCGAATACGAAAGTTTAAATCATAAACTATCAATTTCCTTAGCCTTCTCTCCAACCCATTTAGTTTCCTGAATGCACAAAATATTTATCTTCCTATGAAACATAATATCTATTAATTCCATTAATTTTCCTGTAAGGGAACCTATATTCCAAGTTCCTATCCTAATTTTAGTTTCATGGGCTAGCTTCTTTGTCCACATCCGTCCTTGATGTGGGAACCCTTACCTATTTAACACTACACCCAGGCGTCGGTACAGCGGCCCTTGCACACTTGTCACTGTATTCAGGCCATACAGCGCGTCGCTTTCAGGGAACGTCCTAGCAATAACACAATTTCTTAAAGGATTCATGACATTATTATTCGACAAGTTTTATGCTGACTGTCGACTACCTAACGCAACCCTCCACTTTTCTCATCCAGGACTTGGGAATGGCAACGGTAGTGTTTAATTTTAAGAAGGACCATGTGTTTAATTTAATCAAGCAGAATGAGCGCTGTTAAAATTCATTTAAGAATATGTAACCCCCATGCATTTTAATAAAATGTTTTCATTAAATGCAAAATATCCAAAAAAACCATTAATGTTTTCATGAAAATGCTTTTTTTTGTATTTTCTACCTTCGTCGCATGCACGTGAAATCCATTCAGGGATATTAAAAGCTTGGTCAGATAATAGGCAGGTAAGCAAAATATGAGCGAGGAGCATTTGAGGTATTTTACTATTATAAATAGTGTTGACCCCTAACTGCATAACCAACCCCACTACCCACGATCTCTCTCATGTAACTCCCTCTCAAGGCAATAAGAACCTCAAGTTGAATTGAAACTGCTCTATTCCATATTTGCATGCTCACTCACGCAGACAAAAATCGAAACTCCCTCCCACCCACTCTCTATCTCTGTCTTACGATCAAAGCCAACTGCAAGCATCTCGCAAGCAACTCCTCTCCTAATCACTCAATCACACAGGAAGCCGAAACCTTCCACTTGTTGTGCCGTCGACCCGACTCTGAAGCCCACACCGCATGCCTAAGCCTCGAGCCTGGATCCTCCTACGTATGAACTGATACCTGGTTCTGATCCTTCTCCCCATTTGCCTCAAGCCAGCCCTATGATCCGACCTCCAGCTCTCTGTCTGACCTGTGCCGACCTCCCTCCATCAAAGCCCTAGCTGGCTCGAGCCCGTCTGATCTCCTCTTCCTTCTTTGTTTGTTTATCTATATATAATTGTTGCGGACTAGAATATACGCGGCAATATAGTTAAAAACTTCCTAGGATCATCATTTGAAGATATGTCAACTTGGATTTTGATTTCTACTTCTCCTGACTTGGGAAACAGCTTGAAGCAAAGGGATAAGGCACAAGTCCTACTAGATATGGAAGCTAACAGTCATGACCAAAAAATATGATCACCTCTAGGGAACATTTTGGACCCTAGGGCTACTATTGTAGATGCATCGGGTGATACCCTGATAGCAGGGTTATTGGAACAAGTGATGGTTTCTTGTATAAATGAGGGCTGCCATTTTGTAGAAATTTGGGAAAAATAAATTCATACGATGTGATAATTACAAGCCAATTAAAAGCATAAGTAATTCCTAGGCTTGAGTGCATATGATGTTCTGAGATCTGATGACTTCCACAGTTGTTTGATGAAATTCAAGCTCACTAATCAACTTAGGCATCCCATAGATTGCTTGAAGTAGCTAGCATTATCCCTAGCAAAATGCAGTTAGAAGAAGCATCTCAAACAAGTTCATGGCCATTATAGTATCAAAAGAATTGATCATAAGGAAGAAAACATTTCTCTGTTTTATTTTGCTAAAGATAACAATAGTTATGAGAAGAGTTGCAGCCGTCTATTAAATAAAATATTTTAAAAAATGAAATGATTTAGCTCTCACATGAAAACTTGATGATGTTGAGCTTCTTATATTTCCATCTAAAATGCTACCTACATGCTCTCAATGGAGATCATGCTTCATAGGCGCCTACTTGTCGATGACGATATAAGTGTCAGAGAAGCCCTTGATGATGAAATTTGTATAGACGATGATTGGAAGGTCTTACAGCTAAAGAGAAATATTACATGAACGTAAACCAAATAGGGAGAATACGTCATGGATTTGTGAAAAATATTCAAGTGCCTCTACAACAGCTCCAATATATTGCTGAAAATACATCTGTATACTTCGACAACTGTGCTAAAATTGCTAACACCCATGTCTGAAAATGTTGTGTGGGTCAAATATTCAAGTTCCATCATCCTCCTTGAAAGGATTGGAATTAACATAACTTGAACTGAACATCTAAATTGCAAATCTTTTAAAGCGATTCGTTAAATCCCCAATGATGGCCGCGTTGATAGTAAATTTCAACCGGATGGGGTCAATTCTCAAAAGCATATAAGAACTTCAAAATCTAATCACAAAAACTTAAAATTAAAACTCATCCGCTTTCCGCAACCGTTTGTCGGGATGATAAATTTAAAACTAACCTCAATTAACAAAGAGCGAATGTCATGTCAGGTGTATCACTAAGATTCATCCTCAAATAAACTCTTGCTAGCAGGGACGTGGCACATGTTCTCTGATCGTGCAAATGTAAAGCCTCGTAGCATATTTGTTGAGAATATTAATAGAAGAAGAGAAAGAATGATTGAGTTATTCTACGAAAATATGTTGAGAGGCTTTAAATTTGTGGGAAAGTATGTTTGTTAATGATGCTTTTCATAACTCAATGCCACTTGTCGTCTTCTGTCACTAACTACTATCTATCATTAGTTATCAGTTATGAATGTCAAATTGCTTCAAAAAAATTTGCTATTAGTTAATCTTTTTTATTCTTTGCTAGTTTTGTATCTTACAAGTCATGGGCTTCTCTTTTTTTATGTCGATCTATACTACTTTTAGATTCATAGAATTCATTTTGGATTGCTTGGTTCGCCTAACTATAATGCATATTTGAAGAATTGATCTTCATCACCATTAGCATTATCCCACCTATTTATGATTTGGCTCTATCAATCATCAACAATATTTTGTGCAAAGTTTTTTGCACATTTTCTACTTATATTAACTTTAGCTTATCACCTATCTTTCTTCTCTGCATAGCTCATGAATAATTGTTTGTATACCTTAGTGAATTTGTGGATGCATCAAACTCGCAAAAAAATGATAATTTTTTTCTAAAAAAAATTGATACTTATTTCCTTAGTATATATTATTGGAGGCATAGTTGCTCTTAATAGATTTGTTTATGGTAGAAAAAATTTGAGAAGGATCATGTGTTCATTTTAATTAAGAAGAATTAGCATCGTTTTTTTGCATTATCTGCTTTGAAAGTGTACTAAAAAATTCCATAATTCATGGGTATTCAAAGCTTAGTTGGGTGATCAAAGCTTGGTTGGAAGATAAGGGCCTAGGCATTGGATTTCTATAAATAATAATGAAATTCAGTTGAATTCTATCTTTTATCTTTTCGTTCTCTTTAGAGATAGCATTGAAATTAGGTTAATTTCATGATTAATTTTTAATTAGCATAATTTTATTTTATTGTACTTCAAGTAGTTATAATTATTTTTCATTATAATTAACATATTGTAATTTATAATTCTAATCTTAATTTTGTAATTATTTTTTGTTATACTATTTTTTTATTTTGATTTTTTTGTAATAGTTTAGTAAATAAAGATAAGAGTTTTGCTGAGTTAACTGTTAAGACAAACTGTACTTATATCCTCATTTATGTATATATTTTAAAAGTTTTTAGTGAAATTTTATGAATGAACGTGTGTTAAGTGGGATTATATATCATTTAATCATATTTTTCTCATGATATTTTGAAATCATGATTAATTTTTCAAATGGTAGATCCACTGGTATTGAACAAAACCACCTAATTTGACTTCTTCTGCTAAACATATAAGTAAATGAACCATAATCGTGAAGAATAATGGAAAGAATGATTTTTTCATCTAGCAGAAAGTCATTATAATTTTATTTTGCAACATCTCCAATTCATTTGGAATGATAACATTTGCATAAATTGATTTCAAGAAATGTGATATCTCTACAAGAATGTGCATTGCCTCATTTGATGTTGCACTTGATCCAAAAGCAATGGCAGAAGCTCCTCTATAAGAACATGACAATCATGGTTTTTAAGGCCAATCACTTTACATTCAACTACGTTGACACATCTCGATATATTTGATGCATATCCTTTAGGCATTTTAAGAATCTGTGACGCTTTTTATTCCAATATCAACCAGATCTTGTCGTGCATGTAAATTATCTTTGGACTTATCTAGGTCAAAAAAAGTAGCAATAAAATTATCACAAATATTTTTCCCGGTATGCATAACATCCAGGTTATGTGTCAATAAGTTATACTCCAAATAAGGTAGGTCATAAGAAATAGATTTCTTCTTCCATCCCTCAGGCGGTTGTACATTATGAACTCTTTTCAACCCAACTTTAGTAAATTTGCTAGTAGAGAACTGCATCTTCTTTAAATTAGATAGAATTTCAATGCCACTTTTCCTTTTAGGCTCATTTTGGACTTCTTATGAGTTATCGAAGTGATGTTTTTTATGGCAAAAAATATGATCATGTGGCAGCCAACGTCAATGACTCACATATGTGAATTTCTTACCCTTATATAGCCATAGATATTCTGTATTTTCTAAGCAACAAGGGCAAGAAAATATCCCTTTTGTGCTCTACCCAGATAACATGTCATATGCAGGGAAATCATTATAGTCCACATTAATGCAGCAAACATGTTAAAAGTTTGCTTAGTTATAGCACCGTAGCATTGAATTACATGCCATAATTTATATAACTCTTGAATCAGTGGTTGAAGATAAATGTCAATAGCATTCCCTGGACTTTTCTCCCTGGTATAATAGTTGATAGAATGAAATAATTTTACTTCATTCCAATCCAAGGCGGCATGATATATGGAACCAAAAGTACGTGCCAAACACTGTGCGTACTACTCATAATCTTGAAAAGATTGAAGCCATCCGTAGATAAAGCAAGGTGAACATTACATGGATCATTTGCGAAATCAGTGTATCGCAAGTTAAAAGATATCCACGCTTCTCCATCAGCAGGATGACGTAGTAAGCCATCTACATTTCTAGGCTTTACATGAAAAATCATTTCCTCAGTAGATTTCTTTGTTTGAATAATCTTTGCAATCTATGAATTAATGAGAAATATCGAATAATATTGGTTGACTTCATATGATTTTTTTTCATTTAATAGATCTCTTCTTAGTACTTGACCATCTTGCTACTCCACAAATGTGATATACCTATTGATTGGGGTTATCTTTACAAAACAACATGCATTCATTAGGACATGCATCAATCTTTGTATATCTATGATTAAATGCTTTCATTATCTTCTTCACTTCATATGCATTCTTAAACAACAATGCTCCTTCGGAAAAAGCAACAATCAAATAGGTCCAGCAACATGTTAAATATCTTGAAGTCCAAGAACATAAACACTTCAAATGAAATAAGTGCATGATTAAAGATGGTTTTGAGAACGACTTACACCCACGGTACAATTCTGTTCGTATATCATGCATAAATTTTGTAAATTCTTCAACATCACCATTTAGTTGATCAACATTGACCTCATTATATTCATCCATTAAATTTATGGTCGTAGTATTTGGACAAAATGTGTCTCTTAATAATTCTTCTATATCACCTATGTTCACATGCTCAGTATGAACAGTTGCATCCTCTAAATTCGATGTAACATGAAATGTTTCATTTGTTGCACCTTCACCTACATTGTAATGTTCTTCCCCATGTTGATTCCATATAATATATCCAAGAAAAAATTCTTTACAGATTAAGTGATCTCTAACATCTATCATTGAATAGAAGTACCTATTAATGCATGATTAGCAGGGACATAAAATCTTTCCATATGAATTCTAGCTTGTACTTGCAAACTCTAGAAAATTATTAACACCATTTATGAAATAACGACTCGATTTAGCTTTTGTAATCTAGCTCTTGTCCATATCTAGAGGAAAATAAACTTTGAAATCATTGGCTAGAATAAATATTCATTCAGGTTGTATAGAAGAATGTTCTAAAAAAATTTAGGCATATAATGGAATATAATTTCTATCAAACAATGAACTAGAACAAATTGATTGGAGTTTGTTGTTAGCCCAAATCAACCATAACAAGATCTTGATAGCTCTTTATTTGTACATATCAGTTTTGGTCAAATCTAAACACCACAAAAAATGTACAGCAAAATTAAAGTAGGATTTTTTTTTTTTTTCATCACAAACAACTTCTTATTCAAGTAAATGAAAAGCTCTCTACTCATGCCCTTTACCTTCATTCCAAAACTATTTCAACCCACATAATTCTCCATATACACTAACCTCATTTTTCTTTTGATTGATTTTGCAGTAGTAATCATCACCTATGGCCTCTCCCTCACACAACAAAAACAACAAAATTTTCTTATTATGAAAATTCAATAGCCAAGTAGTTAGCATATAGATTGTTGACTAAATAATTTAATCGATTGATGACAGCATATTCAAATAATTATTTGACTAACTATAATCGATTAATTACAACCACATAAAACTAATCCATGACATGCAATTTTGAAATAGTTGACTTAAAATAAAACTAGAAATGAGCAATAATTATCACAAATAATTTCAGCTACCACCAAATGGTCGGTTGCTGTAAAGTTGAACTTTCTCTTGTGGTTGTCATTTAATTAGGGACAAGTCAGGCTTTTTCAGTTCATTAACTATTTGGTGGATAGAATAATAGGCTAAATTGAATAAATATAAATAATGAACAATGAAAAACACTTCTGAAACACGCTTCTGAACTGAAAAAAAAAACGACATCAAATAAGCTAGTAATTGTTATTACCTCACTGTTTCGTCGCAGTTTTGATCGAGCTAGGGTGAGGGAGGCACAGTGAGAGGTCGGCTGCGGCGTACACGCGGTGGACGGTCAGCCGTCTCTTGTAGGAGCTCGATGGAAAAAGAGAAGAAACTGTTCGCCCGATATAGGGCACGAGACGATTGAGTCGGGCTTGCTGGTTGATGCGTCGGCGTACACACTCGATCGATGAAGAGGAGCTGGCTGCAGCGTTCGTGCGAGCTTGGGTTACTACTGGGAGAGGGAGCCGAGCCTGGGAGACCGATACGTGATCGGGAGAGGGAGCCGGGATTCTCTCATGCTAGGGCGAGGGTTGTTTTACTGTTTTCTAAAATAATTTTTTAATTAAAAAAATTAATTTAAATAATTATTATATTAAATTTTTATTTTAAAAAATAATAAAAAAATTATCCTAAATGAAATCTTAAATCTAAAATAAAAGTTTCGGATTAAACCGCGGTTGTGTCCACGATTTTTAAAATGTCACTATTAGATATTTCAAAAAATATTAATTTTTAATATGGTTAAAAATTCTAATTATCATATTCATAATAGTTTTCATAATTACTTTCTAGAGTACTTTCATAATTGTCGTGTTCTGAAATATTTGCAACGTTAGAGAAATATAAAGTTTAATGTCTTAGCTTTGTACGAAGATCCAGCACACAATCATATAAAAAGATAGGGTACATTATTTATAAGAGACACCAATATTTTTACATGGAAAATTCTAAAAAGTAGAAAAACTACGGGGTCTAACTCAATTTGAATAAATTTACTAGTATTTGCAGTTGATTACAAATGAGGCCCTTCATTGGAGGGAATGTCTTGGCTTGGTGTAACAAATATACATCATATAGAATGCATTATATGACGGAAATAGGAAAAATTAGTATTAATATGTTTGTTTGGTTTGCATGACCCTAGTAGTTGGCATGTGGCGAATGTCATAAAGATCATTATCTTTCGATGAAGGTCAGACGGATCATAGTTGACAAGCAACGGTGGTTGGAAAGACCATAATATGGTGATAGAGTTTGAAATGATCGTTATTTGACGATGGAGGTCAGAAAGATCGTATTCAGCAAGTGACAGAGGTTGGAAAGATAGTTGTCTGGCAACGAAGGTCGAAAAGACCGTAGTCGGTGGCGGGGCAAAAGTCAAATGTCAGTTGGTGGCCAAGAAGAAGTCCGACATCAATCGATGGTTTAGCAAAAGTATGTCGTCGGTTGGCGGTCGGGAAGAAATCTAACGTCAGTTGAGGGCCGCAGAGAAGTTTGGCGCCAGTTGGCATCCAAGTGTAAATCCGACGTCAATCGGTAGTCGTGAAAATGTCTGGCATTATTCAATGGCCGAGCAGAAGTCCAACTTCAGTCGGCGGCAGGGTGGAAGTCCGACGATGGTTGAGGAGGAGTCTGGTGGTAAGAGGGCTCTATTCCTTCTCTTCCTTGTTTGGGTCCCCCTTTAATGAAGAATAAATAGTATATTTATAATTTTTTTATAGTAGCATGACCAATAAATAATGAGTAGATTAAGGGCAAAATGGGAGTGGTTTGAATAGACGGTCGATATTGATCCCTGATCATGGATCGTTTACTAGGAATTTGAATATTTTAATAATATCAAAATTTAACGATATTGGGCTCGTTAGATTCGTCTCGTCGAGCCACTCAATTTGAATATAAGCATGTCCCATTTGGAAACCATTGTTAATCCAAATCATGGTTTAAAACTTCCAAATGTGCTTCAGGCTTTTGATTTGGACTCATTTGGGCAAGGATTGAGTCGAATTTAGTGTCGTTAGGTTTGTATTTTCGAGACGTTCAATTCAACTGTAAGTTTATTGAAATCAAAGTTTAGATGGTCCCAGATTTAATTTTTGAAGTTTCCAACTTTATTTTGCCTCAAGATTCATGCTAGATCAAGATAATTTTTTGATAATATATTAATAACCAACTATATCAATATAATCAGGCTAAGACAAATAGAATTGTTGTAAGTAAATAAGTATGCTTGATGAATAATTTAAACTATTCAAATATTTTTTAAAGAGTCATTATAGGTTTGATTTATAAATTGCCTTCACCATAATATTTATATTGTTATATTTTAATTATAATAATAATTTTTTTTAATTTTAGAAGTAGCATGAAAATTGATGCATGTCGGTACATATGGGTTTGTTTTCTATTGAAATCGTTAGTAGTTCTTTTTACAAACTGATTTCACAAGAGCTTTTAGATATGCTAGACTGTTTTATAATTACTTTTCTATAATTTTTTTAGCAATGGATTTGAAAATGTTAAAAATTAATTAGATTTTTATGCTAAAAATTAAACAAATAGAATATTTACATTTATATCCTTATGACATTTTATTATAAATATCTTAAAGCAATTACAGTATTTAGTAAAAAAACTTCATTTCCATTATAATTCATTTAACAAAGACCAGAAACAAAAATTCAATGGTTATAAATCGGATGTCCTAATAAATATTAAAATTATTTAAATGATATATAAATTATTAGATAAAGTTGTAATAATTATGTTATAATATAAATTTGTGATTAATAAATAAATAAAATTCATACACAAATAATACATTCCATAATTTATAATTTAAATATCCTCAATTATTACTTTTAAGTTTTGATTCATATTTAATATAAATTTAGTTCACATATTAATTTATAAATTTAATATAAATAATTTCTAATTTATACTATATATTTAAGCATAAGTTCCGCTCATAGATTATATACAATATTCACATTATAAAATACAATTTTAAACCCTAAACCCAAACACAAACAGAGACATTGTTCAATCATTTCAGCTCATATACTTATTTTTTGAAATTTAAAATATTAAATGGTTAGTTGTTAATTTTTGAGCTTAATTGGTTATTATAATCATATAATTTAAGCAATTTTTTTTTTTAATTTCATATATTTATTTTGATTTCAATTATTTATTTAAGAAAAGTTGATATTTAGTAATTTTTAACTAATTATAGCTAAATTCGAGTCAAATATGGGGCATACAGTGGCGGAGCCAGGAAATTTATCAAGGGGGGGCCTAAATCAACTTAGTAAAAATTTCCCTCAACTTTTTTCATCCGGGCTTGGGACCGGCATAGGCAGTTTTAAAAATTTTTTATTAATAATTATCCCAAAACATATAATATTAAATACAAGATAGTAAACAACTTACAATTTATAACGTCTACTCTTCATATTCTGAAAGAGTTGAATGATAACTTCATTATCAATAGAATCCAAAATTTCTTTTTCAACATAAGCAAGTAGTAAATCATTCATCCATTGATCGCCAATCCTGTTTCGCAGTCGATTTTTTATAATATTCATGGCAGAAAATGCTCTTTCAACGCCGGCCGTAGCAACAGGTAATACCAATGCCAATTCTAGTAGTTTAAAAACAACCGGATATATTATATCCTTCCTACTTTTGATCATTTTCTCAGCAAGACTTCCAACATCTTTTAATGAGGTGAACTGATCATCAGATCGCATATCCATGATATAGGTATCCAATTGATTTTTAAGAACCGCCCGGTCAACAATACTAAAATCAGTTGGATAAAACTGTGTCATTTGAATCAATTTGTCTTTGTTGAATGCATGAAATCCATCATTAGGATTCAAACATGCAATGCACAATAGCTTCATCCCGAATATTAGGATTAAAATCAACAATAGGAATTCGTAGTCCTGGATCAGATGGAAGATTTTCAATGCTTACATCTATATTGTTAGGTAAATCAGTTTCCACTCGAATGCGCTTTTCTTTATGATCTTCAACTTGATTGCTATTGTAATTTGATGTTTTTGAAACTGATGATCGTTTGAAATATCTCTCCATTATAAGGGACTGCAAATTAACCCAACATGTTAAATGAAGCAAGGGCAGTCTTAGCCAAAAACTAAAATCAATAATACTGATAACCCACTGGTCAAATAAAAATATTACATAGCATTCATAAAAGTGAGAATGCATAAGAAAACTCTTAACCCAAAATGATCTATTTTATGAAATTAAGAATGCTTAAATGATGGCCACCAAATTAGCGAACACAATGATAAGCACAAAAATAAATATCACAAGCTCACAAGAAACAAAACACAAAGGGGAAAAATCCTAAAAACAACAAGGAAGCTTATAAGTTGACATATTTCAAGAAGTTTATCTAATAAGATGGACGATAAGTATTAGTTGATGAAGAAATTCTTAATAAATTACTGAACAAAATACCAGACGCTCAAACTTCCTCAAACACTCAAAAAAACATTAAAAAAAAAATAACACATATATCCAGTAATTTGGGCCCGAAACTTTGTCCTTCGTGTCATTTAAGAACTTTAGTTTTTGTTAAAAAAAATTACCTCAAGTCCGTCGCCGCCGCTGCTCTCGGGAGTCGGATACTCCGAGTAACACACGTCGCCGGCTGGGCAGCTGGGCTCCAACCGTCGTCTGCCGCCGCCGGTCGGCTGCGTCGCCGGAGAAACGCCAACGAACGGCGAACCTGCGAGAGAGAGGCTAGAGGCGGCGACGCGGCGTGAAGAAACGCGAAAGAGAGAGTCGGGAGACGGGAGTTGTTTTCACAGAACGAATAGGTTTTATTTAAACCTAAACTTTTTTATTTATTTATTTAATCCCTGTTTTTTTTAATTAAAGTCTAATTACTCCTAATCCTCGTTTTTTTTTTTTTTTTTTTGGGGGGGGGGGGGGGGGGGGGGGGGGGGGGGGGGGGGGGGGGGGGGGGGGGGGGGGGGGGGGGGGGGGGGGGTGCCCCCCCTTGCCCCCCCTCCATCCGCCCCTGGGGGCATAGACAAACAAATAGAAGGGTTACGTTAGGTAGTCAACAACTAGAGTAAAATTTATCGTTTAATCATGACATAAATCATTTAACAATAGAATAAGGATCCACAACTATTCTTTCAGTGCTCCACTTGGCATATCTCCCTCCATATCTAACAAATATTTTTGAAGTTTTTGCAACGTAAATAAGACTTCTAAAATGTTATCCATATAGTATGTAGGTTTTCTGAAAGTATATAGCAATGAAATGAAACAACTTTAGAAGTTTCACAGCTTTAAAGTTTACAATTAAGCTTCGTTTGAGACGGCTTTCCTTTTGCTTCTTAAAGCACTTTCTAGTATTAAATTTTTTATTTTTGTACTAAAAATTGCTTTATGAAATAGTAAGAAAGCTGTCCCAAACGAAGCCTAAATTAATTACTTTGACAAACATGTTTGTGACTGGCATCCACTCATACTGACATGGTCCCAACACTGTGTCCTATGCCTGTCTGTTTACTTTGCAGTGGTGGAAACTAAGGATCAATGGAGCTTAGTAGGTAGGCCAAAAGGAACAAGGAACAAGCCCAGGATGAAAGTAAGGGAATTGCTTTTGTTGTGGTAAATTATGATTTTATTTGGGACGGTTTTTTTGTTGCTTCTTAAAATAGTTTTTTAGTAAAAAATTAAAAAATTTATACTAGAAAACTGCTTGAGAAGCAACAAGAAAATCGTCCCAAACGAAACCTATAAGAACTAATGACATTACTAGCCCAGTAACCCATCAAGAACATTCAATCTTCTTCTTAATCAACGCTGGTACAAACATTTCAAAACATAATAAGTAAGGGAAATAACCAAATAATCGGCCGATCATTGCAAAACCAAAAAGGGATTGATTTGTCAGGCATTTTCTCATCTAAAACTATTACAATAAAACACAAATGGCTGTAATATAAAGAAAAAGGATGTAGTTTTATAAATTCTATTTCAAAAGTAGTTAGTTGGTGTCAAAATCAATTTATTTCTTGCTTAAGAACAGTCATATATTTAGTCTACATAAGCATTCAAATGAAAAGAAAAAAAAAATACATCTTCTCTGAAAACTCAAAAAATAATCTTAAGCTGGGAGCAAATTTAGGCTTTCGTTTGAGACAACTTTCTTAAAGCTTTTTAAAACAGCTTTTAAGCACAATTAAAAAATTGTTTTAAGAAGCAGTGAGAAAGACGTCCCAAACTAAGCCTTAGTTAAAAAAAAAGGGCCTGCTCTAGGGGAATACATGTCATCCTCAAACCTTTCGGACTTGAACATGATGTGTGAACTCATTTCGCCATATTGGGTGAGTTCCACTCTGAACAAATGTAACATACTCTCCGCTCTTCAGGAATCCACCCTTCTGCAAATAAAAACAACCCAATACAAATTAGAACCGCTAAGAAAAAAGTGAAAGCTGGAACAAGCAAATCGGCATTAAGCTCAGATGTATACCAATAAGCAGTTTATTGCTCTAGAGAAGGTCTCTTCAGCATCATCAGAAAACTTCATATAAATAGGTAATACTCCATGATAAAGTGCCAGCCTTTGCTTAATCCTTACCCTAAATAGAAGTGCATAGTTAACACCTAATGTATCATTTTTCATAAAAAAAATCCAACTTTTTTCATAAAAGCTGCAGCTCATAGTACATTTAAATAGTAAGAACTTACTCATCCGTAAATGCAAATATAGTTGAGGATGGTCGACAGTGACTAAGAAGCACGGCCATGGAACCAGTTCTAGTGAAAACAACGGTAGAACTTCCAATATTGTTGGCCATAGTGGTGGCATGTGAGGCAAGCATTGCACTCAAATGGCTCGGACAAAGCTCCTCGCCAGGGGCAGCCTTAGGAAAAGCAAGAATGGTTTAAGAAATACAAATATGATGCAGAAAAAAGTTCTTATCACTATGAAGTGGACCTCTAAACAATTTAACTCAGAATTGTTGAGATAAAAATTTATAAATAATGAAAGAACGTAATGTTTAATGCAGGTTACAGTTTAGATACCTGGAAGGCTGTTGAAAGACTTGAATGAAGTTTGCTTGTTAGAAGTGTTGATTCAGTCCTCAATGCCACGGTGTGCATCACATTCACTGCTTTTATAGGATACCTAAACCACCAAAAAAAAGCTTGTTTGTTTGGACTACCTCAAAGAAATATAACTGTGCGTTGATGTTATACTTTAAGTAGCTAAAAGCATATCCGAACAAAATCATAACAAACGTTTGGCTTTTTTTTTTTTCCCACCAACATGGAAATCCCTCCTTTATGCACAAAATTATTTAGGTTTCATTCGGGACGGCTATTTTACTACTTTTTAAAGCAGCTTTCAAGTACAAAAATTTTAACTTTTGTACTAGAAAACTGTTTTAAGAAGCAGTATGAAAGCCGTCTCAAACGAAGCCTTAATTATTTTAGAAGGATATGACCTGTAAATGTTCTTGTAGATCATGACTAAAAAAACTAGAACTCCTTAAGCGCAACAATCTGAGTTATGCACCAGTGGAGTCATATTCCCTTCAATACTCCAAAATATTAATTTTAAAAATTCCAATGAGGGAAGATAATAATAATAATAATAATAATAATAGTAATAAATTTTCAAATAGACCAACCTCCCGTTGGCTGTTTCACCAGAGAGCATAATGGCATCAGCACTTTCACGCACAGCAATTGCTATATCAGAAACTTCTGCTCTAGTTGGAGTTGGATGGCTAATCATGCTCTCCAACATGTTGGTTGCAACAATTACAGGCTTCTGCAAGCTGCGGCACCTTTTAATGATCTCCTCCTGATAAATGAGTTGAAAGACACTTATCAAGTAGCTGGAGTAAAAGTAGAATGAACAATTTAATTGTTTCTCGTAATAGAAGATAGCAAATGTTTTGGTCGATAATAGAATGCAGGCTAACAAAGGCCATATATTTTAATATATAAACAAATCTTTCGTTACCTGGTTATGAATCAAAAGAATTTTTATGGTTTGATTCTATCCACCAAGTCACCAAGAACAACATTAATTCAACACACAAGGACAATATCATGATCAAACTAAAAACCATATGAAAAAAGTTAGGGATTTTCGCTAATTAAAGGCGAAAAGATTGATTAAAACAAAGACACTAGTTTAGTATGGAGAAAGATTTTTTTTTTTTTTTTAGTATGGAGAAAGATTGATTAAAAAGTACCATTTCATGAGAAAAATTTGTCAATGTCACAACCACTTATTGGAAAAATATAATACTTCAATTTTTTACTGTTTAATGCATATTCTAAAACTTTTACCTGCAGCAGTGGAACTTCTTCTATTGGAAGTTCTGCTCCAAGGTCACCACGAGCCACCATTGCCTGCAAAAAAAGATATTAACAACAAAAATTGACTACCCAAGGAAGATAAGTTAATTTGTTGCTTTCTCAAATAGTTTTCTATTTACAGAAAGAAGTGTTTTTTTGAAATGCTTGCATCACCAAAGTATGTGATCAATTTTTTTTTATTCAAATACCTTAGAAAAAAGAAGAATATGAGTCCTTCAAATGATGACAATAAAACTGTGTATTGTAAGGCCCCTATGTTTCTTAACAAGACAATATCAGATCAAGGTTTGTGGGTTTCAATTCTTGTGCAGTCAATTATCTTAGGAGCGTGCACTCAATTATGCTTGAAGCTAGCGACGCCTATATTTTAACTGCGCTTTGCACCGAAGTCTTTTTTTCTTTAGGATTTAAAATGTGTGTTTTAAGAATGAATTTTAAGTGTCAACTGTGTACTCTTCCAAGTATCTATTGAGTACCTCTGTTCTATGTATTTACTCATTGAAGTTAACGATGGGTCACTACAAAAGTTTAGTCACCCCCTCTCTAAAAGAAATAAAGCATCTGGCATTAGGGACTAGAGGTAAAAGTTTTGAATCTAAATTCAAAGTTTATGGAAGTGGCTCAGGTAACTTCAGGTGACAATAAAAAACAACTATACTGTCAAATTATTGAAAGACTTTGTTTTTTTTTGAAAGGATACTTTGAGGTTTTTATGCCTCTTTGGTAGAAGTAAGTTGAGTTTACAAGTCTATGGGCTCCAAAAATTTTGCTTTTGGGTGCCCCAGCCTCTCCGCGTAATTTAGGGAGAGTTTTAATGAATTAAATTTCATAGAAAGTTTTCCTAAGGCAAATTGGTTAAAAGATAAGACGCTCACATATTTTGCCCTCATTTAGTGAAGACTTTAAGATCTTCATTTATGTGTCCTATAGGTGCAAGCCCCTGTAGTCAATTACTCTATAAAATGACGAGAGAGTACTTTTGATCAAGACGAGTCATTAAATAAGCACTTAATACACATCATATAGTAGCAACAATTTTAGATATTTAAGATTATAATTAAAAATTTACCACCCTTTCACTAAAAGTAGATGACAAAGGGAATGACGACAAACCCAATTAAGATCTCAGGATTCCGTCTTATCGGGTCGTCATGATCTCTAATCAACTTAATTAGAGGGGGTTGTAATAGCCCAAATTTCATGTTTAAAAAAATTGCTCTGTGAGTGCTACTGTGTCGGGGTTGGCAGCGCCCTGGCATTAAGCTCTAGGGTTTTTGGAGAAAAAAAAAGGATTTGAGTGAGCGATGCGGCGCTGGGTTAAATGTGAGGATATTTTGGAAAAATCTAGAAGATACGTTGGGAGCACAGCGGCACCGGGAAGTTGAGTGCTGCAGAGCTATGTTAGAATGGTGGATATTAAATATTAAAATACCTCAATCCATTTTATCCAAGTCATTTCCCCTCATTTCATTGCTTTGTCGGGGAAAGAAAAGAAAGGAGAAGGAGAAGAGAAGGGAGAGAGAGGAGGGGAGAGAGAAGAAAGAGGTCTTTCAGGGCTTCTTCATTAGTTGCTTCTAATATAAAAAGTGTTATGATCATTATAAATGACATCTTCTCTACATTTGTTTTCAATTATTTTGAGTTTAGTATATTTATCTCTCCTAAAAGTGATAAAATTTTGATATCTTCCATTTTAGAGAACTTTCACCATATAACTTTTGATATGTAATAGATCTCATTATTCTAAATATTTTGCTTGATTAATATTAAAATTTCACCAAGTGGTTTGGTTTATATAACATTTTGATTGAAATGAGTAAGGAAATGTTATATACAAGAAAAATAGTTGCTAATATACTAAACATGAATATGAATTATATGATGTGCATATGATTACTATTCATATAGCATGACATACATGACATAATACATACATAGTGATGGGCACATGGGATAGATCTATATATTATGATAATTGTATATGATGTGAACAAAATACCCATCATTTTGATATACATGATATGTAATGCATATAGAACAAGCAAAGTAAATGAATTAATGTGCTATATGAGATGGATGGGATAGATATGGATCGATTGATAAGACTAATGACTAATACCAAATAAAACTGATGAGTAATATGATAAGTATGTATTGATAAATTGATAAACTAAGAAGACTAATGTGTGACATATGACTGAAGAGATGATTGATGAGATTACTGATGAGTGGAAACTGATAAGACTGATAGATGATAAATATGGTATTTGAATGTAAGCAAGGGAAGCTGGCTATCAATACTATAATAAATATGGGTTGGCTATTAAAGCACTAATACCTTATAGAGGAGGTGGGTCGATCCAAAATCTTTAAACGTGATAGCCCGCCTATGGGCAAGGACATGGAACTTGAAATGAACATCACAGCTTGCTTACGAGCAAGAATAGGGTACTAGTAATAAATATTATAGCTCGCCTATAGGAAAAAAACAGGAAACCTGTAACGAACACAATAGCTTCCTTACGAGAAAGAACAAGAGATTTTGCAATAAACATGATAACTCACATATAGCTCACCCTAGGTCTACAAGGTACCCTTGGACGAAGCAACACATGGCTGCCGACAAGGATCCTTCTGTCAGGTTGGGTCGACTACCTCTTATGACTAAGTATACCAGGGACCACGAAGGCCCGGGACGACGGAACCATGGGATCTTGATCGAGTAAATTATCTATTCCTCCACCATTTGCTTTAAGTGCAAGATGGTGGAAATTTCAATTTTAAATATCAAAATTTCTGATACCAAAGCCCAATGCTGCTACTATATGCCAGATAACAAGTATCTTTACGTATCTGATCAACGACTAGCCTTAATCAAAAGTTCTCTTTCGTTATCGGGAGGGGTAATTAACTATAGGGGCTTGCGCCTATAGGAAACCAGAACTCATATCATAAAGTCCTCACCAAATGAGGGTGAAATATCTGGTTAGTGTCTTATCAACAAACCCATCTGCCTTCTCAAAATTTACCCCGAAACTTAATTACGTTAAAACACCCCCGAAAAGCAACGAGGGAGGCCGGGGCCGAATTTTCAGAGCCCACAAAAGCGACGGAACCAATATCAAGAACACGAGAATGGTGAAGTCTTTCCCTAACCCTATATCTTCAACTCTCTCAATCATGGCATCGTTTAATTATGAAAACTTATCCGCTTAAACCGTATTAAGAGTGTGAGTGAGTGGATCTTTCATATTGACTATTCTAATTGTTGAGTTAGGGATTTTCTTTAAAAACCGCACATTAGCATGATATGATTTGATTTGATTATTTTGTGCTCCTAACATTATTATGTAATTGATTACTTGATATTAATCACCGTTATGTTGGCTTAAATCTTTGCTAAGAACATAAGAAGTTGATTAATTTCAAAGCTTTTTCTATGCATGTGTAATTTTCTGATCCACAACATTTGCCTATACACACATTCTACATCACATTTTCCAGAGAATGTCTCCACATGTTCTAATTTGAGAAGTAAAGCAAAAAATATACTAAAAAATATGACTTCATGAACAAAGAATTACACTACTCAATAACTTCATAATCGACAATAGCGCTTGAGAGGCAAGATATATTTGATCGTAAGTTCAGCTAATACTGCTTATATAAAAGAGTTTAATTTTGTATCGCTAAACATTGCTCTTTCAGCTGCATCAATTATTGCAGCTACATTCAGTACAAACTTAAATAGAAGCGGGTAGGTAATAGCATTAAGATCATGAGTGCTACTTTGGCAAATAAAATCTTCTGCTGTAAACTAAGGCATGGAAAAGTTACATGTCCAAAAATTTTCATACCCCGTCAGAAGCAGATATAATAGATTCGAGGTTTGGTATTGAATCTGCACTTTCAATCTTAACGATTACATTGATATCTGCTTGACGACCTGAAATTTCAAGATGTAAGAGAAAAAAAATTAGAATCATAATTTAAGACAAAAAATATGTATATATATTAATAGAACAGGGATTGATTGAAACCTTACTTTTAAGGTAATCTTTTAGTTCGCAGACAATTTTCGCATCTTTGACAAATGATAATGCATAGAAATCAATTTTGTTATCCACCCCGAATTTGATATCTTCCCAGTCCTTTTCTGTCAGAGCATAATATTTTATCAATACAGAGACAGTGACTTAACCAGATTAAAAAACACGTATAAATTTTCCATTTGCATATTCTAAGCAAAATGTTCAGACCTGTTATAGAAGGCAAGGTAGCACTTTTTCCTCTAACATTTAAATGACGTCTTGATTTAAGTTTTCCACCATCGACCACTTCACATTTTACCGTATCAACAGTTTTTGCCTTCACAGATAGTGACATCATCCCACCTATCAGTATAACACGTAGGTGAAAACGAAGCTTAAATCATAAAAAACCTTATAGATAATAACATTATAGCATGCATGTATACACAAAGTTAAAGGTAACATGACCATCTAAAAAAAGAAAAAATATAGAAGGATAGGTTTCATGATGCTACCGACCTAGTTGGCAATCCAAGCACTTGGCAGAAAAAGGTTTAATTTATTCATATAGTCATGATTTTCTTTCCTCCTTTTTTTTTAATGTAAAAGTGGAGTGTTGAAACATATCTCATTAAAAGGAAAAAATGATACACAAAAAGAATTATTCACCAGGAAATAAAAACAAGTAGAAACTTAAAAAAGAAAGGTACAAATAATTCTAGAAATAGCTTTTTGCGAGTATTTGGAAAGTTGTAGTACACTAGTACTCCATCAATTTAAAGATTTTAGTCGTTTTCTTCCCTTTAGAATTCTTACAGCAGAATAAATAATGTGGGGACGGGCGGGGCAGCTCAGTGGTTGAGCGAAAAAATTCCTCCCCCGGCTCCCATGTTCTATCCCTAACGGTCCCCTAAAAAAAAAATCTGATATTCTGTAGCTTTTATTCTAAAAGCATTTAAAGTTCCTTTCCTTCCAAATAATTCATATCGGTGCAAAAAAAGAAAGTATCACACAATTTCCAATTTATCTATATGACGACATTGTATCTCCAAATGGTAAAAGTTTAGTAATGCATTTAATTGTATTGGTAATACCAAAAATATTAGAGTTTATCCCGAATACAGCAATTAAAGAAAATATGAAAGATGTTTTCTGAATGAACTTGGCACATAATGCAAGTTTATTGAAAATTATTTCACATTATACTATCAAATGTTGAATAGAAAAATGCATGCACCCTCAAAATGCATAATATTGTCATTGAAATTTATTTATTTTTCAATTTGCATCACACAAGTAGAAACATAATGTAAATTTTACAATATGGTAATACCATCAACTATATTATACACAGGCTTGAATGTGACTAGATTGTGGAGAGAATGAGAATGTTATTAAAGATGTATAAGGATGGTGCAAAAGCATGCGGTAGTAGCATCTATCATTAAAATAATTCTAAAAAATTAACTTACGAGACTCAATGAAGATGAAAAGAAGAACAAGATCATAATCATTATCCTTACCCTAACTATTTTGAGTTAGTTTTACAAATCTTCATTTTTTATTTGATCTTGCTAAGTTGACACAATCTGTAACAACTAAGAAGGAAACAATAGATGAAATCTAGCAATGGAAAGAACATCATTTTTTTTTCTCCCAATAGTTGGGCGTAATGGTTGTTTGGATATTATAATAGTATATGGATATGAAAGAAAGTATTTTACTTGATCTTGATTTAGAAGCTAATATTCTACTTAAGCTAAATGATTCTTCTATTCTTTTGGGTGAGCGAGCCCCCTATAACTGATAGATATTTTTTGGGAGTGCTGCGGCGTTGTGCATGGCAACACGATGGTGCTTCCCTCTATGTAGGGGTGATATTTTGGGGAGTGATGTTGTGTTGTGCTCTCTGTCTGGGAGCATCTATAATGTTTGAGAGAGTGCTATGATGCTGGGAAAATGAGCATTATAGTGCTATACAAAAAACAATATTTTTATATATAAATTTTTAAAACCATTAAAA
Organism: Dendrobium officinale; assembly: GCA_019514585.1. Classification (NCBI taxonomy): domain Eukaryota; kingdom Viridiplantae; phylum Streptophyta; class Magnoliopsida; order Asparagales; family Orchidaceae; genus Dendrobium; species Dendrobium officinale. Next base: position 270,730 of record JACXSL010001565.1, read on the forward strand.
CTTACTCCCTCACCATTTCCCTCACCCTTAGTTGTCATCAAAGGAGAAGGAGAAGAGAAAAAGAGAGAGTTTTGGAGGCCGCGAAGCCAGATTCATATTGTCGAGCACGAGATAGGCTTCCATTTCTTTAGTTTAGTTTTCAATTTGGGTAAAATGAATAAAAGTTACGGGGTTTAATTAATTTTAAAAAGTTTTAAAAAAATTTCTCCATGTAACTTTTAGTATGCTATAGAGTATGTAGTTATGGGCATTTTGACTGGTTAAATTCAAAATTGCATTGGTTGGTTTCAAATGTGTGGGATTTTTCATATGTTTTATTATATATATTGATTTTAATAGAAAGTGTTATGATTCAATAAAATCTTCAAAATGATGTTATAAATCTCCCATTTAAATATTTCTATGAAATGTCATTATTGAAGATATGTACAAGTTCTACCCCAATGTATATTGTGAAATATTGTACATGCGTTATGTTAGAAGTTAAGTATAAATGTTGAATATGTTATGTTTCATTCTTACATGTTGCTGCTTTGCATGTTCATATATCGGGTGCAAAATGTGGGAGATTATCGGGTTCAAATAATGTTTCAAGGGACCTTACATATTCATGTTTAGGTGTCCTCCTTCTGTATTACACAGAAGAGAGATGATCTAGTGGAGTTATAAGTAGAAATGAAATTATAAGGGGAATCAGATATGTCTCCATCTATCTTGTATAGATGTGAAATTTGATCATGTGAAAGTAAAGTTATAAGCGGACAACGAGATATGTGCATAAATTATATTTTCATAAGTTGTATTACATTATGTGTTCTATTTTTAAATCAAGTACAAATTTAAAGTTCAATTCTAAAGCCACGTACAAGTGAATATAAGTTGATGTTGTTGATACATACGAGATTAAGTACTAATCAAGTTAATATAATATGCAAGTTTATATGTTACTGCTTACAAGTTAAGGAAAGTACAATACTGATATGTTAACTCATATATGTGTTAAAAAGTAAGTAGACACTAAAAATATGTTACAAATAAAATGTTTCACACTTATCATATAATCTTAAGATATAAACTTAGCATTTACTTTATTCTCTTTCATGTTATTTAAGTAAAGGTTATTGAATGCTTTAGTAAAGGATGAAAAGCCTACTGATCAAGTAGTTTCTCACATAGTGAATTACATATTATTTCAGAAAAAGGGAAATGTCCAGTTGAGTAGAGTAGAAGTTGATCAGGAGGAGTTAGTTCGGTAGAGGTGTTATTTTGATAGTCCAGTTCTTAATTATGTATTTTGATGTTTTACAAATATTTTTTACTATTATATATAGTCATTTTTGTAAGTAATATGAATTTCGTTTATTTGTGTATCTTTTACCTCTGCATTTCTAAATGATTAGCTGTCTCTGATAGGTAAAGTTGAGGTTGAGTTAATTAGGTTAAGTTTAATTTTCCATTAGATCTCGGGGCATGGCATCAACATCCCAAAAAAGAGCATTAGCATTAGTGGAATAATCTTCAGACATAGGTTGCCCATGAACTAACTAAGGTTATGGAGTACATTGCCTAATAACATGACCATGCTGACGGAACTTGAAATAAGCAGCGAACTATAGGTGCCTTTAAGGGGTCAATTTCTTGGACACAACAATCAATGTAGGATAAGCAAGAAGGACCATCACTAGTAATGACTAAGTCCCAATTTCATGAAAAATAATTATAATTAATTTTATTCATTTTTTTTAGAATTTTGACAAGCAAGTCACGTGAGTTTGGAGTGAATGCTATCTATTTTAAACATATTTTTTGAAACTCGTCAATCAACCTAACTTGAAAATTTCCAATGGCAATCATCCATATTATGAGTGGTTTATTTAATTTCCAAAATTGAAGTCAATGAGGGTGTCGGCCATATGTCTTGGAGGGATTTACTGTAGAGGGAATTATGGAAATTATGGTGTGTTTTAGTGTTTCTTGCTTTTTTTTTTAAGCACTTCGTTCATTTTTTATACGCCCATTACTTCAATAAAAAAAAAATTCTGATCACTTGCAAACTTGAGTCTACAAGATTTTGTGTTGTCAGCTTTTGGATTGATTGTAAATCAATTATAAGTAAGATTTGTGAATTATAATATAAAGCTTTATCCCTTTAAAATTGTTCTCCCTCATCTTCACTATCTTCCCAAGACCTCAAACCCTTTAACTTCTTTCAAAATTGAGTCATATTCCCCTCACAAAAACGCAAATCTTATTGTCCACCTTTTGTGATCAGTTCAAAGCGAAAACTCATAACTTTCTAATCACACATTCAATCAATCTTAAATCACCGCATTAGTTAGCTAGCTTCCTAAACTTCAAATCTAGAGTTTCCCAAACTTTTTTGACAAAGAAAATCCAACTATCCATTGTAAAAAATGTTTTAGCCAAAAATATATCCTAAATCCAAAAAGTTTTTTTTTTTTTGTTAAAGTTAGAACAACTTCTAACCATGTTACCATAGGCCCCTCTCTTTTCCTTCATGATGCTTCGACACTAGTTTTATTCTACCTCTCTAATGAGTGATTTTGTACCCTTCATTATATATGTACAAATATCTTAAGCATATTTTCAGCTTGCCTTTTCTTCAATATCTGTCACTTCATCCAAGTTGAATCAATAAGATCGATAGATAAATTTAGAGTGAAAGGAATATAAAATTAATAAAGAATATAAAACGTAAGATGGTTCAAAATTGCAAAAAAAAAAAAAGCAATTACTAGAGTTAGCATCACATTTAACACAACAAAATTGAGTGAAGAATGAGAATTCATAGATTATACTAAAAAGTAGGAAAAAGATTTTTGTTGTTGTTGATGATGACACCAAAGTAACATCTAAAATGAACAATAAGGAATCTAGCTAGTCATGCAATCCTCAGCAGTAAAAGTTAAGATTTGGAGAATTAAAATTCAACCAGAGGTATGCCGTATGCAATAAGAAAAACACTTACCATCAACCAATATGGTGTCTCCAACGTCCACATCGTTTACAAAATCATCATAATTCACACTGACAGTATTCTCAGAGCTGGCTCCTTTTTTTATGGTAAAATTGAATTCCTGACCTTCTGCAAGTAAAATGGGCTGAGCTACATCCCCACTTCTAACTTCAGGCCCCTGAATGAAGTTTACAGCTTCAAACGTCAGGTAAATAGCAATTTTCATCAATTTTATAACCAACGTGAGAATATTTTTTGGCCTTTCAAAAGAGTTTGCTGGTTGTTGGTTATTTATTCTCCTTCTAGTTTAAGAAACAGATATGCCGCAAGAATGAATAAACCAACTACCATAATTAATTAGCCAGAAGAAAAAAACTGTTAAAAGCTTCAGGAGATTTTGCAGAATGTTTAGGTACCTTGGTATCCAACATAATGGCAATAACGTTATTTTTGTGCCGAGCATTGTACTCCCTAACCAAATCAATGGTTTTCAGGTGTGATTTATGATCTCCATGTGACATATTCAGCCGTGCAACATTCATTCCTGCTTGAGCAAGCTTCCATATCATTTCACGTGAACTTGTAGAAGGCCCAATTGTGCACACAATCTTTGTTTTCCTTAGAGAATTTGGAAGCATCTGCATATCTCTATCTTTGTCATCCCCTGATTGTAGCTCATAGGAGGCATTCTTTTTCTCCTGATGAAATATAAAATAATCAGAAAGAGTTGCAAAAAAGGGAAGTATATTAAATTGATTTTTCTGCATATTTTGCAGCAAAACATTAATAGTCATGTTAAAAAAAAGGAATCAGAAATCATTTTGTTGAAATAAGAAAATAAACCTTCAAGTGCTGTTTTTAAGAGCCCAAAAGCACTTGGGATAAAATAAATTTAACAGAATTTACTGAATTATATAATCTCCGTGCATCCATTAGAAGAACTTGCTTATTCTCCTTAAGCGCTGCTCATTTTAATCAAATTTTCTGCCTAATATATTGCATTCATGCAACATAGAATAAACATAAATATAAATAAAATTTCTTGATTACCAAAATTGCTTGCAACAATCCATAAACCTATATCGAAGCTGTATAAACCCACCCCTAAACTCCAAAAACAAAAAATTCGATCCTCCCAGAGCAGCAAAAATAAAAAGAATCTCACCAGATTCGCCACACCGTTGATTGCTGCAAAGCCAACCTGATCGCGCTCAATCACTAACTCCGATCTCACCACCAGGCCTCTCCGCACGAAAGAAGACGAACGTGACTTCCTTCCAGCCAGGCGAATCGCGCAGCTTACATGCCGAGAGGAAGCCAAACCAACACAACCCCCTCCGGCCGGCGGCATTCCCGTTTTCAGGCCACCTATCTCCACCGAAGACGCCATTCTAAACACGCAAAGAGCAAAACACGAAGAAGGAGAGAAAAGTAAACAAAGAGGGTTTACGGCGGCATATGGCCGGTGACTTCACAAATAAATAGCGCTCTCTCAATGGATGTGAGAGAAAGAAGAGAAAAGTGGGGTTGTCGATTTTTCTTTCTATTCCGGCTTTCCTGGAGTTCCAGCCCGAGGGCCGAGATCTTCACGGAGAATATTCCCTTCCTCTGTTACTTTGCCATATACAACGGCTTGATGTTCTGATAGGCCATGTGTCGGCAATCGGACGGCTGAAGTTCGTTTGATGAGGAAAACGTGTTATATTGTACGGGGGTATTTTTGGAACGTGAGATGCCCCGCGAGACAGATCAAAAGAGCGTGCAGCGCAGCGAAATATGGTTCAATACCGTTGATCTGCTTCGGATGGTCGTTGATATTATTTGCACCGACTTTTAGCGCGGAATTTGTAGATCGTTTGATGCTTAGTTTGAACATCTTTTTTTTATTATTTTTTTAAATAATTTTTTTTTGAGAAGTTTTGAAAAAGTAATGATCAAAATTTATCTTAAATGAAACTTAAGTTTCATTGGAATAAATTTTAATTACTTTTTAAAATAATTTTTTTAACATATTCAAAAAATAGATGTTAAAGGCTACCCTAAATAATGCCTAAATTGCGACCAACTTGCACTGCCAACATAAATACAAGGAAAAAAAATGCTTGCATCGCCAACATAAAAATCAGAAGGGACATAAGGAGAGAGGTTCAAATTCAATGGAGGTGAGTTATTTGCGAAAGATGAGTCGTCCTAAAGGAGAAGTGATGCCCTAACCGTTCCTTTTTCCCTAGTGTTTTTGTTTTCTCCTCCTTATCCCTTGCCTCTGGCGCTGATGGAGGCCACCTGTTATCTTCTCCTTCTCATCTTATGAAATCTCCTCATCCAGATTTCCCCCTCTCTAATCCATTTAATAAACATCAAGTGGCATCACATTGCAAGATGTTACTCTATGGTAGCCTTTCGACCTTAGATTTTTCACCTTTATCCTCTCCTATATCAGCATCAACTACTAAACCCCCATCATTTGCCTCATCTCCTCTATAGGCCGAGACATCCATAAATTGAAAAAATATGCTTACCTCAAAATACCCTACCGCTACTGACTTCCCCCTTGACTTTGTACGACATGTGTACAACATTACTCAATTCTCTGATGAAAAAGGTTCAGAAAGGTGCCAAGGAATGGGACATTTCGCTCGTTTGGTGCACTATATGCATGTGATCATATTTCAAGGCTCTCTTGTACGCCGTTAAGAAAGTTTGGCAGCTTAAAAGGTACCATATCTCTAATCTCCCTTAATGAAGGATTTTTTCTCTTCAAGTTCTCTTCTCCAACTGATTGTAACATGGTATGGAATGGAGGTCCTTGGATCTTTTTTGCAAATTGTTTATCATTAAGAAAAATGGATTGTATATTTCATCCTAAAAATAAGACTAGTTCTTCTCTATTTCATTGCGGATTAAAATTATTGATCTTCCCCTCTCTTATTGGAACCCTAATGATGTTTCCAAAATAGCAAGCTTATTTGGTCCCCCTCTTACAGGAGAGTCTCTTGTTATCGAGAAATCCAGGCTAACCTTCGCAAGAGTGTGTGTATGAATTTATAGAAACTCTATGCTTCTAGATGGGGTCAACATCATCATCTCTAGTAAAACCCAATCTCTTTGTATAATATATGATTGGAAGCCTTAGGCCTGCTCTTGTTCTTAGTCATTATTGCATCCACAAATTCTCTATCATTCTAACCCTTTTCTATCCTAGGAAATGATGTTTCAGTCCATGGGGAGGAGTCGAAGTAGAAAACCTAAACAACATATTAAACACCCATCAAGAAAAAAATAGCAAATTAGACCCATCAACTTGCTTCAAACTTTAACCCTCCTCAACAAAATATCCATTCAAATCAATCCATAATTGCAAAATATTCTACATCTTTATCCACGAAACACCCACCTCCTCCTCTAAATGCTCAGCCAAAGCACCTACCTAACCTAATTAATCCTCTTGATGACCCTACACTATCCTCTGACCTACAAACAACTATAAATGATGATATCACGTAACACCTTTAAAGTAGCTTCTCCATACTTTCTATTGGTTTGGAAAACTTCATTGAGGCTTCCCTAAATTTGCCGGCCCAGTTATAAAAAATTCTAAAAACCAATGACCTAAGATAACCCACACACAATCTTAATAATAAGGCCAAAAAGCCAACCTGCCCACCTCCCAAATCAAAATGACAAACATGAACTTTGCCTTTTGGAGTGTAAGATGCTTCGATGGAATTGATAGGGTTTATAATTGTTTGAATATTTATTAAAGCCTTCAATTTATACCTTCTTAATATATATTCGAAGCTAAAATTAATCCTTCTCAAGCATTCAATCAGTGGTTCCCTTCATCTCACTCCTTTTTTCACAATGAGGGTAGTTTTAACAACTTCACTTACGCTACTCCAGGCCAGATATGGATCAAATGGAATTAGTTCATACTAGCTTTTTCTCCTTCTTTTAAAGATTTTTAGCTCATTCATGGCACTGTTATTATGGGCTCCCACTTGAAATTTACTTTGTTTATGGTGTATGTATCCAATTCAACTTCTGAAAGAAGTTATCTTTGGAAAAATTTTAGTAAAATTAGTCCTGTTATATCCTCATCTACCTTTTCATGTATTATTTTGGGTGATTTTAATTACTGTAGATATTAAAATGAAAAATGTAGAGGTGTTAAGGTGCTAGCTCTAATTATGGGAATGTAAAGATATGATTTTTTAGAATGGCCTTATTGACTTGGCTTTAGTAGGGCAAAAACTCATCTGGTTCAACAATCAGCTTGATGACCCTATTTATATCAAATTGGACATAGTCATTTGTTAATGATTTATGGATGAAAGTTTTCCCTACTTCTTTCTATAAAAGTGCAAAATCCAAAGAGTTTTAATCATTATCCATTGATCTTCTATATTGATCAGTGGCATCCTATTCATATGAGGTTCCAAAATAAAAATTATTGGTGCAAATTTTCCCTCTTATGATAGATCTTAAATTCAAACTTTTTCCATCAACACCCTAATGATCTTATCTCCTTCCATTATGATAAGCTCAAAAGTCTTAAAACATCCATTAAATCCAAAAAAATGGAATTATTCAAACTTCCCATATTTTAAAATCAAGGACTTGGAAGAGCACGCCAGGATTGACTTTTTATTCTTAATGTTTAGCCTAATAACAAAGAGCTTATTTTAAAATCTAAGGCTACATTTGACAAGCTTGCTTTTTATTATGGTGTTTTTAACTCTTAGATAGTTCAAAGAGGGAAAACTAACAGGATTACCAAAGGTGAAAAAGATTTGAAGTTTTTGTATTAATCAGAAATAAGAGAAATTATAATTTTATCAGGGAGCTGAATAGCAATCATGAAACTTTAATCATACTGATCATATTGTGACTGATGCTATCAACCACTACAAACAACTTCTCAATTATAACACCTACATATTAGCACATCATTCCACTTGTTCTGACCCGATCTGATTTAAGGTAATCCATTAATTTTGTTTGCATTTGAATACCTCTATATGAGTATATGATTTTTTTGCATGCATGTGTTCTAAAGTGGATCCCATAGGGGCTATTTACATGTTCTAAAAAATCTGATTTTTTTTCCATGGGGCATCGTAGTACCGGTGTAGGTTGCATCGTGATGTTGAGCCCTCAGTCTTTTTGGCAATTAATTCATGTTGCAGTGCTGGTGGTGGCGTTGTGACACCATGGGTTCCCAAATGGAGTGTGGTGGCATGCATAATTGGGCACTATGACATACAATCAAATTTTTATATTAAAAATATCATTTTTTATTATTTTATTCATTTCCACCTAATGAAGGTAGCTAATTAGAGAGAGTGTGTGAAGGAATTCTAGTGAGAGAAATCCAATTTTAGGAGACTTCGGTCTATTTTTAACTTTGGTCCAATTCTAAAAGTTGCATAGTTCAAGGTAGGTTGCATTTTGTTGATATAAATTTTAAAAAATTCAAGAATTTCTAGAATTTCTAATTTAAATCATACTTCTATTAGCAAAAAATGAGAATAAGTTGATATATGCAAAACTTTCATCATGTAAACTTTTGCATACTATAGATAAAACAGTTATAAACATTTAGATATTTTCTTAAAAAAAATCACCTAATAAGTAAGAAAATGTTCTGTCATCATCCAACACAGTATGACTAGTATTTGTGGATCATATTGGGTTGGTTTGCGATAGTTTATATACATTTTATTTTAGGATATGGAAAAGGGAATGATCTAGTTTAGTAGTGGAGTGAGGATTTGATCTAACTAACTCTATATAAGTATTTATTTTATAATTTTTGTATAATCATGACTAGTTCATGAAATTACTTTGTTCCGTATTTTAGTCTATAGCCATGCGCGCACTGTAGTGCATACATTGTATACATTTTGATGAGTAATGAAAAAAACGTGAATGAGTTATTTTCTATATATTGAAAGTTATTACCACCTTTGCAATGTGTTGTTTATTTAAAGTAAAATAAAAAGATGAAAATCTTCATAGTTTTCTCAAAACTCTGATCTTATATTGGCCTGTTACAAGCCAACACGATAAGACATGTTATGCATGTGAGCCTTATTGGATTAGGTTATGAAATTAACTATGAAACTTTCATATTCAATATTTAGTTTAACATATTCTAACTCTATTTAAAATAGGTAAATGATTGAATTTCTATATTTTGAACTCTTTCAATGTGTTTGAGAAGCTTGCAAGTATTCTAAAGTGAGGAGTTTCAGGAATCTGAATGTATATTGGCGAAATTTGAAAATTCCCCCCATGGTGCACTGGCCATTTTTTGCACTTAAATATATTGAAATCCACTATTCCATTCATTCGATCATTTTTGCAGCCAAGTGAGTGAGAGAGAGAGAGAGAGAGAGAGAGAGAGAGAGAGAGAGAGAGAGAGAGAGAGAGAGAGAGAGAGAGTGTGTGTGTGTGTGTGTGAGAGAGAGAGAGAGAGAGAGAGAGAGAGAGAGAGAGAGAGAGAGAGAGGAAGGAGGATTTTAGAGATGAAAGGAAGAGATTTGAGTTGCTTCGGGTCATTTTTAGTAGTCGATCCAACTTTGAAAATTGTTCAGATCTAAATAAGTCATATTATGTCTATCATAATTTTTAAAAATATAAGTTTGTCTAAATTTTTAATTAAATTAATATTTTTATTATAAAAAATGAGAATAACTTTGAACTAATAAAACTTTTAATGCAGAACTTTTTATATGTTATAGATAATGAGATTCTGAATATTTTGAATACTTTATGGAAGTTTTATATAGGATTTTTTGAAATGTGCACCTTTTTAATGAAATCGAAAATAATCTAGACTCTAAAAAATAGTGTTGTAGTACAATTAAAAATTTGAAATATTATTATATTCAATCTCTCCTAATTTGATTATATTTTAAAAAATAGGAATTTATGCTCAGTAATATTTCTTGTTGCCTATCGTTATAACAAGTAATGAAATTATGCACTGAGTTTCTTTATGCTTTAATGGTTACACTGAAAGAAAATATATATTAATTGAATTAATGAGTTTTGATATGAAAAATATCTATTGGGATGTATAAGGGGTTGAAATCTTTTAAGAATATGTCATATAAACCATGAATCTGAATATGAAAATATCTAAAATTCTATCTATTGGGAGTCATAAGTGGCTAGAATTTTGGATTATATCTAAAAGAGGGGTATCTATTATATTCTATTCTATGAAATATATGACATATAAAATTAAATTTATTTAGTTGCTCAATATTATTATTTAAATCTTTGGATAACTGTAATATTTTTATTACTCCGCTCCATATAGTGAATCATTATATTGCATTTAATAATTTAAGAAAATATTTAATAAAATAAATGTTTGAAAATTTAGATCGATATTTATGATTAGTTGAGTTGTTTTAGCTCAATGTGATTTTTTATTCTATTTTCAGGGTCTGAGAAAAGGAATGAAAATGTTGAATAGCTATTTAGGACATGATTTAAGTCTGTATAGGTATTAATCTTTTTTCATTTTTGTATAATCATGTCTAGCTTTTATTTTGTTTAGCTCTTTTCCTTGTTCTCTACATTCATTTACTGTAGTGTTACTAATGTATATATATTTTGATGATGAAATAAAAGACATTTTGTGAATGAGTTTACTTCAACATTTTAGATATTTTTTAGTTGTTTTGTAGTCTATTACAATTTTAAAAGTTTAAAATTGGAAGATGAAATATGATTTTTTTTTTTTAAATAGATCTTAGTATTCGTTTGTTGTAAGCCAAAATGATAGGACCTGTCTCAACATGATATGACTATTTGGTATCACATCACCAAAGACTCTTCTCACCAGTTACTGCAAGCAAGGATATTTCTCTATATGGAATTTGAGTTGGTTAGTGCCTCTAAATGGTGGGAAAAATATTAGAAAGTCGACTAACTTGATAAAATACCTTATTGAATTCAAAATGGTAGACATCTATACTTTTTCTTTTTTTTATGGGACCATTGGTGAAATGACAATGTTTTAGCTGGCTTGGGGGTGGCTCTTACATTGCATATCTAGTGAATCCTCATTTTTTAAGTGGCAAATTTTATTGATAACAAGGAATGGATTCTTCCCCATTCTATTCCTTATGCTTTTAGGCAGAGCATTACATATGTTATCATACATGATGATTATTCCAAATGCATCTATTCAAAAGGACAAGCCAAGCAGAGGATTAAAACTTTTATTCTTTCTATTTACTCAAATGCAACTCCCTTTCCATGATACAAACATCTTTGGCACAAAAGGCACTCTACCCATTTTTAGATTTATGGTTCGCTTGCTCTGAAAGACGGCCTGAAAATATTTAAGTTCCTCCTATGTGTGACCTTTACCTATCTTACATGGAGAGTATTGCACATCTATTTTTCGAATGTCATGTTTTTTTTTAGTTATTATGCTTTTATCTCCTCCTTTGTGTTGCCCCTTAAAATTGAAGAAGTGCTTGACTTTATCCATTGCCCTAATTTCATTAATGTTGATGTTAAAAATGTCTTTTACTTAATAACTTTCTGCTTGACATACTATCTCCAGGAGTATAATTCTAGAAATATGTGTTTCATATTAAAAGTCAGTCCTCTATTTTATGAGAAGTAAATCATGTTGCTTTCTCAAGCTATCAAAATGGAAAAAGTTGGGATGTTTTCAAAGATTACTTGATATGCCTTTGTCTTGGGTTTACACCTAGAGACTCTCACAACAACTTGCATGATTGTATATTCATGATTTTTATAATGTTCTGAATGATGATTATTAGCCCCTACTCCAAACTCACCCTGGATGGTCTTTGCATTTTCTGCTCATGCAACAGGGTATTTCTTAGTATGATTTATGCGCTTAAATAGAATCTATGATGTATTTTTATATCTTCTAAGTCTAGCATTATTTTTATGCCAGTTTTTGCCATTTTTCTTTTTATTTTGTTTGGGAAATCTTGGTTATACTTTTTTATTTTTCTTTGTATATTGAGTTTGCTAGCAATTCATATATGTATTTACTCTCTTGAATAGCCCTTGGTCTCAAACCTTTATAATTATCTTCTAATAGTAATGAAATTGGGCTAGGCCCTCAAATTTTCTCAAAATAAAAATTAAATGGAGGTTGAATAAGATAAAATAATAAATATTGAAATTATTTGAATGATATATATATATATATATATATATATATATATATATATATATATATATATATATATATATATATATATATATATATGTTCTATAAATTTAAATTTAAGCATATTCAACCATTTAATTTAATTTATATTTAGTATAAAATTGGTTCACATATAAATTTATAATTTAATATAAAAATGGTTATTTTATGTTATATGTTTAAAGACAAATTACACCTATAAAATATATACAAAATTTACGTTATAAAATTACATCTATAAATTAATATTAGATCATTTATAATTAAAATGTAGAAAAATTAGTTTTTAATATTTTATAATTAAGTAAATAAAAAATTGAATAAAAAAAATAAATAATACTAACAAAAAATTAAATATTAATCACATTATAAAAATTAATTAGAAAATATATGAAAAAAAATGTAGTATATATATTGTGAACTTAAGAACTTCATTTTTTATATTCAATTATATATCTTCTTAGCACTATGTATTAACATTGTTCATATAATTATTTTGGCTCACATAAGTAAATAAGTTATATGGGATGATGGGATCCTGTAAAATTATTTAGCTGTTATTTATTTGACAAAATGATTATTATAAAATTTTAATTCTCATTTAAAAAAAAAGAATATCGTATATTTAAATTAATTTACTAAGTTATTTATTTTATATTAAATTTAATTTTATGAATAGGTTTTAAATTTTTATTATTCTTCTCTGTCTCGGGTTACTATTTCTTGGTTGAAGTACACTGAAATATTTCTTAATTCAATGATAATCTTTTTTATTATTTTTATTTTTTAATTTTCATTTAATGATGAGCTTTTCTCTCAACAAATTCACAGTATTTAACTACCAATTATAATAATTTTAAAAAATATTGAACAAAATTTTTAATCAAATTTACGCACACAAATTAGTAAAAGAAATACTATTTAAACTTATTTATTAAAATAATAATAATTTAAGGGGCTGTTTGGTTGCCTGAAAAAGAAATGCAGTGTAAAGTAAATGCAATGTAAAGTAAATGTAATGCATTCTAAATACTCTGAGCCTGTTTGGTTGTATGCAAAATAAATGCAGGAGAATTGTTTCCCTTGTTTGGTTAGGTATATTCAGAGTAAAATAAAAGCATTTTTTTGTAATAATTTATTTAAACATTCAAATAAGTATATTTATAAAAGTAATAAATTTATAATAATTATTATTATATTTATAATATATTTATAAAAGCAATATATTTAAATTCCATTATAGAGTGGTTATTATTTATTTCATTCAGCTACCTTTTTTCCTAATTATTACGTTTTAGCAATAAAAAAAATAAATTTCTTGACACCTCATTATTTAAGGTTATATACACTCACACTTGAAAGGAATTGAGAAAAAAGTCATAGGCACATAAAAATTTTGGAATTAAGAAAAATATTCTCTCAAGAAAATTTATATCAGAATTATAATAAAATAATAATAAATAAAGAATATTTAGCACAAATTATAATATCTTTATATTTATGATCAAATATTTATATTTTATTTATTTTTTTATTCTGACCCTAACATAGATTTTCCAAATTAAGAGAACCCATATATGATGATAACTATAACAAGCACATATAAAACTACATATTTTCAAAGATCCCAAATGGGAATTGGCAGACCACTAAGCTCCTCATCAACGTCGAAATAAACAGGCAACTGAACGCCACCGCCACCTCCGACCACCGCTGCCGCGTGTTCCTCAAACGCTCTTATCTCCTCCAACTCATCCCAATTCATCAGCTCCCCACCATTACTCTCTTCCGCCTTCTCCTCCTCCTCCTCCCTTACCTTATCATCCTGCTTAATCACTCCCATCTGCTCTAAAAACTCCTTCAAATAAATCTGCGGCCTCTCCTCATACTGAACAAACTTAGAAACAGAGCAATTATTTCCACTGCTGCTCTTCGTAATCTCCTCCAACCTCTGATGTATCGAATGAAAGCTATGCTGGGCACTGAGATTAAGCAACGGTCGGCCGGCGGCGGCGCCGCCCGTCACTGGAACCCAGCGGAGAAAGCGGTGGCGGGAAAAAGGCTTTCAGGAATTTGTTGAAACAGAGGAGGAAGAACATGAGAGATAACGGAGATGGGGGAGATTGAGATAAGCTTCGGGGCCGTAGAGACGGCGAGCGGCGTCGTCGTAGGCGAGAGCGGCTTCTTTGGCGGTGGAGAAGGAGCCGAGCAAAGAATTTGAAACCGCTCATTTTGAGCGGCTTTGGAAGTCGCGGGATCCGTGCTTTGCATGATTTTTTTTGGTTCAGCTCAAAATTAATCAAATCGCCCAATTTAGTAAATACATGTATTTGCTTTACTTTACCCTTCTAAATTAAATTTGGATTGCATGAAATTCAAAAAATAGTTAAAAAATTAAATTTGGATTGCATGAAATTCAAGAATTGTTAACATATGAGTTAAAAAAAATTAAATTTGAATCAATTTTATTCTTCTTCACATATGTAAGGGTAACAAGGTAATTTGTTGTCAAACAGCAGCAGCACAGCAGTTCGACAGTAATACTACTCAAACAAAATTCACTGATTTATATACAACAACTTTAAAAAGCAATTTTATGTACAACAATTTCACAACCTGCTTTACCGACAGCTGCAGCCGTCCCAAACGCACCCTAATTCAGGCAACCAAACAACCCCTAAATATTATTTAAAGTGTATTCAAAGCATTTTTTTTTTGCCAATTGTGATAGAACAATTAAATTCTTCATATATCAAACATTTTTTTCATTGAATAAAAATTATATTCATTTCCTTTTTCACATTCTAATTCCCATTTACAAATAAAATAAAATAAAATAAAAGAAAATTAATGCCATGGCTTAGTCTATGCTGTTGATTGTATCAAATCGGGCAGATAACCAGCCAAGCTTTCTAGTTAGACAATTTAACGGCCAAGATGCATTCACGCAAATTTAGGGTTTCTTCTTTAAAAGAAACTTAGAGCACGCCGTTTCCGCGACCCTTTCAGCGGCGGTGTACTTCTATAAAAGAAACTTCGAGCTCTCCGTTTCCTCGTCACTTTTAGCTGAGGTGTAATCTCTCGCTCTCTCTCTCTCTTTATTTTTCTCTCCAGCTTGAATCTGTATGTGCTTTGATTTTTAAGGAGTGGATGGCGATGATGAAATAAGATCCGTGTTTCGGAGGCGGATGGTAGTTCGCCGATGATGGCATCACCAACCTCTAAGAAGTTCTGAGCTTTGCTACTCTTTTATGTTTTTTCCTCCTTATATGGTTTTCTGTGAACATTGATTTCTTCTGTGAAGTAAGCGGTTTTGTTTGATTAATTTATTGCGTTATTCCTCCCAAACTAGCGGGCGAGGTGATGAGGAAATTCATGGTCTGTCAATCCACTGATTGATGAAATCGTGATGTTGCATATGAATCCCGACACGTTCTGATCGCCGGAAAATTGTTTTATTGTGAAGTTTCTTCGATTTTTAATGCTTTCAATCTCCTCAATCCTCTATTGTTTTAGTAATGCCCGCAAGAAATTCCCACAGATCTTCCGTTTTCATGCTTAACCTGATGCATGTGTTATGATTAGGGTTGTCTATCGGGAAGTGTTGTGACTGTGCCGAAGGGAGATTGGGAGATTTCCGTTGGAGGAAGTAAGCGCGTTCTAAGTGATCAAGCTTTTGGTAATTCTCCGTGATTTCTTATCTGTTTTATTTTTTTATTTTGATAGTGCTGTACTGGGAATTTTTTTTCTGTTGGTTTGCTCTAGTCATTTATGATTTTGTCTTAATAATATTTTGACATTAAAATTTTTTGTTTAATAAAATATTTGTCGGATTATATGTGCTTATGGTATAAATAGCAATTAATTATAAGATAATGAAGAAAGATAATTTAATTGGTATTTTAGACTCAATTTTTTAATGTTCATAATCATATTAAAGCAAATTTAAAATGTTGGAGAGAAATTAACGAACAAATTTTCTCTAATTAATATCTTGATTTAATGGAATATTAAAATTTTAATTAAGGATATTTTACTTGATTTATGGTTTCAGGAAGGGTCCATGTTGACATCCTGGGAGCGGTTATGCCTTGTAATCATATAAAAATTATAATATTATTTTACAATATTTTAGCAAGCATTTAACATATTTTCAAATTATATGGGCTTTGTTGTTTGAAAATAGGAGTTCAATTGATTCATCAGATAAAATTGTATTGATTGGAAGTTTTGATGTATATTTAAATTGAAATTTTTTAAAAAAATTAAATTTAGGATAATTCAAACTATTTTTAGCAAATTTATAGTTAAATTGAACTTTTCAATAAAATGAATAAAATGGCACAAAAATTGATTTAATATGAGCCCTAATGTGTTCAAATCAAGGGATTAAAGCATATTTAGAAGTTTAAAAATATTAATTGAATTATAAAATGATATTTAAATATAAAATTTTTATAGTCAAATCGAACAACTAGTTGATAGGAATCTAACGAGTTCAAGATTGTTTAATTCTAACATCATTAAGAAACTTATAAGCTTGATGCTTCATGATTAAGGGAATCATTATGGATTATTTGATGAAATGCTATAATTATTTTAGATTTTTTTATATTTATGGGGCTTGTTATTATCAAAATTTATAAATTGTCTCTTTTTTACATGAGGTAGGGCTTGGACTTTTAGAGGTTGATAAATTGGATTATAGATTTAAGAGAACTTCGAGGTTTGAAGCATCTTGAAGCTCTAACATCATTGCCAGCAAACTCTTATTATTAGGTCGTTACTGTTGGATTTTTGCACAACCATTATTGTTGGGCCTCAATCTGACAGCTATTGTTAAGCCTTTATCGGATCCTTGTCCATCAATATGATTACTTCTACTATTGACGCTTGTTGACTATGATCCTTTTGGCCATCGTTGCTTACGAATCACGACCACTCTGATGACTATTATGGTTCTCTGACCTTTTTTTGCCGCTAATTGCAATCTTTTTTCGACATCCGTTATTCGCGACAAGACTTCCCCTTGATCACCTCTAAACCACCGATTGTTGTTGATTTTTTACCTGACCATTGACCTTCGTAAGACTTTCGCCTGACAACTAATCGTCGTCGGACTATAGTCCATTTGACCATCATCACCTGACTATGGTCATTCTGACTACCGTTGTCTATCAACTATGGTTCACTCTGATCACTGTTGTTTGCCGACTAAGGTCCACATCGACCATTGTCGCACACCGACTATGATCCACTCTGACCATCGTCACTTGCCGACTACGGTTCATTATGACCACCGTCATTCTATGATTATTATTTTTTCAATCATAATCGCCCGTCGAATATGGTCCACTCTAACCACCATCACATGTCGATTACAATCCACTCTAACCACCATCTCTTGTCGATTATAATCCATCATCGTCACGTGCTGACTAGAGTCGTCGTCGTCCTCTCGCTGACTATGGACCTCTCCGTCCACTATCGCCTGTCGTCTATGATTTTTTTGACCTCAATAACTTAAATATTATCCTATTGACTAAATATATATGCCAACACTCTTTTAAGAATGACTATAATGTAACGAGCTTTATATAATGTGTATTTGTTACAAAAATTCTGCCCCCCAAGAAAAGGTTTCATTAGTATTTGACCATTAATACTGATTCATTCAAATTGGGCTAGACCCTATGATTTGTTCCTTTTTAGAGTTTTCATGTAAAAATCTTGTTCTCTTGTGAACGCTACATCTCTATTCTTTTTATCAATTTGTGTAAAACTAAGATGTTAAATTATATCTATCTCTACTGTTGCAAATTTTTTAGGACGTAACGGTTTGACGTCGTCTGTGAGAAATGATTCCTGATTGAGGGGAAAATTTTGCAGCAACCTCGAAAGGCCGTTCACATTAACAACTTGAGCATGGTTAAAACGGGGTCATTCCTTTACCATGATCTTCTATTAGGTCAATATTAAGTGCAATCTCTCTACCACAACACAATTATCAATTTATCTCTCCTCAATTATAATAATAGTTGCATCATATGCAGGAAATAAATTTTAACTAGGGAGCAACTTTGATTGCAATCAAAGACAATTGTGACCCAGAGCAATTCTCAATTACTTTCAACATTCAAGATAATAAGGAAATTATTTTTCATAAAGCTCATAGCAAATGTAATTATGTTTATAATAAATTACATGCTCTATACAGTCCTTGGTTGTACTTCCATTCATTGGGTAAATGTCTCAACCTCGAATTCAAAAAGTGAGTAATGATCTAAAGACAAACTAATTTTCTTTTTTAATTGGGATACACATGACATTCACCCCTCCCAAATAAAATATAATCAATTCCAAGAGGATTTAATTCGAACTTTCACACAAGTTGATGTTATTGAGCAAAACTCTGACAAATAACTTCAAATAGGTCAAACATTTTTGGTGGATTCTTCCGACTTCTTTCACATATGTTAACGTTATTGAGCAATGCTCTAACAAGCAACCTTGAATAGGTTAAACATTCTTGATGGATACTCTCAGCCTCTTCTATATAGGTTAATATCAAAGAAAAAAGTGTGCATAATGAAGAGTTGAGAAAGATCATGGAAGATTTGATGAGAGATAATGGTAGGCATCCTGATTACTATATGGAAATGGGAAGGCTATTGTATCAGGGGAGGTTTGTGATGCCACGAACTTCTATATATATTCCTCACTTTTTACAAGAGTTCCACGACAGTGTAGTGGGAGATCATTCAGGAGTACATAAGACCTATATAAGTTGGTATATGAGCTTTACTGGAATGAGTATAAAGATGTTGAGAAGATGGTGGCGAGGTACGAAGTGTGTCAGAGAAATAAATATATGGCAATGGCTCCAAGAGGACTACTACAACCCTTGACACTTCCAAATAGAGTGTGGGAGGAAGTGTCAATGGATTTCATAGACGACCTATCATGATTAGAAAGATTCATAGTCATTATGGTGGTGGTGGATAGACTTAGTAAGTATGCACATTTCAGCCCCTTACGACATCCTTACATCACAGTGACAGTGGAAACAACATTCATCAGGGAGGTGGTTCGACTGCATGTGATTCATGAGTCGATTGTGTTTGATTAAGACAAAGTTTACCTCAGTCAATTTTGGAGGGAGTTGTTCAGGTTGCAGGGCACTATTCTTATGAGAAGCACCGCCTATCATCCTTAGGCCGACAGTCAAACAAAGATGGTGAACCGAAGCTTGGAGACTTATTTGATGTGTTTTGTTTATTAAAAGCCACGGGTGTAGGCTAAATGGTTAACATGAGTTGAGTATTGGTACAATACTTCGTCCCATTATGCATTTCAGATGACTTCTTTTAAAATGTTGTATATAAGAAACCCTTCACACTTAATGCATTTTGGGAGAGGGAGGGAGCACACCAGTTTATTCAGTTGAGTAGTACTTAGAGAAAATGGACAAGGTGTTGGAGGAATTGAAGAAACATTTGTTCAGGGCATAGCAAATTATGAAGAAGCCGACAGATAGACATAGGAGGGACATACAATTTGAGGTTGGGGAGAAAGTATTCTTGAAACTAAGGCCCTACATGCAAAGATTAGTCGCCAACAAGAGAAACGAGAAATTGACTCCGAGGTACTTTGACCTCTATTAGATTTTGAACAAGAACAGAGTGGTTGCGTATCGTTTGAAGTTACCCCCATTCGACACCATACATCTAGTTTTCCATGTATCACAGTTGAGAAGAGTTCTAGGGGAGAATGTTGTTTGTGCAGAGTTGCCAATCGCACTAACAGAGGGATTCGAAGTAGTCTTAGAAGTTAGAACCACTGGAGTTGAGGGGAGTTCGATTTGACAAAAAAGGAAACAAAGAAGTACTGATAAGATGGAGGTACCTTCACGATTTCGATGCCACTTGGGAGCCATATGAGAGAGTGCGGCTACATTTTCCTTCTTTTCACATTGAGGACAACATAAGTCTTTGGATGGGGAGTAATGTTAGGCCAACCTAGGAGGGGTTGGCGGAACCGGTCCAACCTGTACTGGTTCACGTCTATTGTCGGCGGCCGGCCCAAACCAGGGGGCGAAACCAAGGGGGAGGGGCAAATACCCTAGTGGGCCCAAGTAATTAATTTAATGGGTGTTTATGAGGGAAATTTGAATGTTTTTTAGGGATTTTATATTTCTCCTTTTGCTTTAATTAGTTGCTAATGCTATAATTAAGTTTGGGATCTTGAATTTGAAAGCTGATTTTAGATCTAGTGATGGGGACATCAGCAACGATTTCGACACATGTACCTTCAGGAGATGCCGGAGATCGACGGCCACGATCATGTTTTGTATTTTCATCATTTTATGTAGTAGTTTATGTTTATTTTATGTTTTTCCGTTTTTACCCTTATGGGTATTTGATAGCTATTGTAGCCCAAGGGGCATTTTAGTACTTTACTTTCTTTGTCATTTTGAGGCCTATTTATATGGCCCATTTCTCATGTAAGAGTTAGTTTTGAATGAATGAAAATTTGCTCTCTTTGTTCTCTTTGTGAGTGCATGAAAAGATCTCTTAGTGAGTTCTTCCTCTGAGATCTCTTAGTGAGTTCTCTAGTTTTATTTTATTTTGCTTGTTCATCATCTCCCTCTCATTAGAAGCTCCACAAAAATCCCCTTCCCCTAACCCCACCGCCGGCCCTTCCTTGGATCTTGCCGCCGGCCACCACCACCATCCCGGCCAACCACCTCCCCGACGCTCCTTTCCCCCCATCCGGCCCACTCCCCTCCCTCATCCAATGTTGAATTTGAAATTTAGAATTCAAATTTTGAATTCTTTCTAAATTTGGAATTCCAAATTAGGAAAGTTTGCATGATTGAATCAAATTTCAATTTACTTTAATTTGGAGTTTTCAAATCCTTGTCCACATCATCCACCTAAATTTGGAAAACTCTTCTCCCTCTCTCCCCTTGGTTATGAATTTGAAATTCAAATTCCAAGAGGTATTGATTACCTTCCAAATATAACTCCTAAATTTTAGGCCATCTTCATAATGAGATTTCAATCCTAATTTTGAAATTCAAGAGCAGCCTAACGTTACATGTATTTTAGGAAACTCTTGCCATACATTAAACCTGAAATTTCAATCCAGATTTCTTATTAAATCTGCTGTAATTGTGGGCCCCATTTTATTTAATACCCAGCCCCCCTCTCTCCCCCATATGGCCGGCCATTATTGCCTCTCTCTAATTGCCACCTCATTACCATTTAAACACCTCTTAATTACCTCCCCTCTCCACGTAATTACAGTTTTTTTTTTATTTCAAATTTCTAACCTGACATTTGAAATCAATTATTCCTTCTCACCTCCGCCTCCCCAAGTCCCGCCCAAAGCCCAAACTCCCTCTGTCCTGACGTTTGGCTTGCTGCCCCCTTACACCAGCAGGAAGACCTTGCTGTCCAGCACACTGGATGCCCACAAGTTGATGTCCCGAGCTTCCAGCAGCCTAGAAGAGCCATCCAACGTCTCTTGCACCTTCATGGTTGCTGTCCAAGATCTGTCCAAGACCAAACTGCTGCTGTCCAGAGGAATTCGGCATCTCTTCCTGCTGTCCAGCCAGTCGAGAGAGCTTCGAATGCTGTCCTAAAGTTTCCGATTGCTGTCCACCACATCAAGAAGGGTTTTGGTTGCCGTCTACTTCATCTCAATGCATCCAAACAGCCACTAAAGCTTCATGTCTTCTATTTCTTTGGGTAAACTCATCATCTGACCCTTTTATCTTTGTAGCTACTTATCTATTGTTGTGATATCTTGATTCATGAAAATCATGCTAATCCTCTCCGCTAAAACCTAGTAATTGGATGAGTTGTGTGAGGGATCTTCTCATAGCAACTAATCTTATTGTTAGTCTA
The DNA here is from genome assembly GCA_019514585.1 of Dendrobium officinale. NCBI lineage: Eukaryota > Viridiplantae > Streptophyta > Magnoliopsida > Asparagales > Orchidaceae > Dendrobium > Dendrobium officinale. The sequence goes on from JACXSL010001565.1 coordinate 292,829, forward strand.
GGGATATTTGTGGAAAACCATTCATGTACGCAACGTTAGATTGACTTGATTGTTATATGATCTTAACTCTTACCCGTGTGATTCAACCGTAAGCTCGTTTTTCCGTTCTTAATGTTTTATCTCGTCGTTCAAATTATTATAAAGATATAATTATGTGTTCTATCTAAAATTAAGCGTGCAAGCTTTCATTATGAAACCCATCATCGCATGTACGTTCCACATCATCTAGAGTTTTTGCTTTAGAGCTCTAAGCTTTGCTAGAGAATTGGAGAGTTTCTCTCTCAAATTGAAGAAACTTGTATCTTATATTGCTAGCGAGTTGTCGTGTTCATGGCACATTGATTTTGTGTTTGTAGGAGACTATCAAACATATGTTAAGGGTTATTGTGGTCAATAGGTGATCATTGCTTGTGTGATCATTGTGATATTGCTATCTACCACCAAAGCTATAATATCCTTTTCCTTATATTATTATGACCTAAGTTACTTGCATCAGATGATCTTGTAACTATGCATTGTCAACTTGATTCAACAACAATCTTTACATTTCTTTCATCTTGTGCAGACCTATTTATCCCAAGATGACAACTACTAGAAAGAGATGCTAATTTACTTATAGCAGATGGAATATTCTTATTAATGGTGATAACATTTTGGAACGTCAATTCTTTATTCTTTGATCATTGTCAAATATAACTTCTCTTTAGCATTAAACCTTTTAAAATAGGATTGGAAAACTTTATAGAAGCATGAAATCAAACAAATGTGTTAGCATTCGAACTTCCACCATTCAAAATGCTAGATATACATTCATCAATCTTCAAATCAGCAAAAGTCTCTTTATGTTGATTGGCGTATACATTTCTTGAAGTAAGCTGCTCATTATAAGATATCAATTTGAAGTTAAAATATGCATAAGCTTTCTCATATTCATCATTATATGCAATATCATATATTAGGACTTCACATCAAATGATACATGAGAGATATTTTCATTTTCATAAATCATAATTTCAAAAATGTTTTAATCAAGTTGTTTAGCAGTTGATCTTTGTATATGGTTTGCTCATATAGTTAGTATCATTCATGATTTTATGGTAGCTTATGTAATTTTGTTATCTTATTGAGTGCAAGATCATGATAAGAAGCTCAATTTGGATGCACCACATATCAAGTCAATTTCAAATTGAGTTAGATCAATTTTGCTTTATTTCAAATTGGTTAAAAATTCACAAAATTTCTCTTCTAATTAATTATGTGAGGGTCCTTTGATTATTTGTAATTTCGGTGGTCTTCTGGCATCCTCCTAGCGAAGGGAGGTAAGAAAGGCAATTGCCATTTCAAACCCTCTCAGCCGAAAAGATAATCGACGGCCGAGGGATTCGGGATGTTGTTTGGTCATGGAATTAGTCTTTGACAATCATTGTTTCACGCAACCGATTAATTATGTTATTTTTTATTTGAAAAATATATTTTTTCCCTCGAAAATCTAGCAGCCTTTCGGCGCCCCCTCATCATGAGAGTTTGGGGAGGAAACTTGCCCTTTCAACATGTCACCGGAAAGATAATCGATGGCCGAGGGTTTCGGGACATTGTTTGATCCCAGAATGGGTCTTTTAGTCTTTTATACACTTGGCCGAATCAGATCAACGACCAAGAGCTTCGGGGGATCATATCAACCCCAAGCTTCGTTCAAATCATTTCATGTCTTGGTACCTGTTTGAAAATCACCCTTCATTATATATATATATATATACTACATCATATTAACAGAGAGAGGAAGAGGGAGCTCGATTGGGCTAGGGCATAGGCTGGAGTCATGCACGGGAGTCGGACAAGGCGAGCTTGGTTAGGGCTGACGAAGGTCGGGTTGGAGTCGTAACCGGAGATGGACGAGGAGGTCGGCTGTGGTGTCGGGTGCTTGCGTGGAAATGAAGGCAAGGTTGGGTCGTTCTTCGGCTTCGAAAACAGGTATCAAATTGTTGACCAGGAACGACGGAGAGGAGGTCGATCGGTAGTCGCGTCAAGGCTGAAGCATGGATTGACGATCAGCTAGGCCTTCCGGTTGGCTTTGCTTGTTTCTCTAGTAAGCTTCCTTTCTTTCCTTGCGTGCGATTCTGAGGGGCTGTTTGGTACTGAATTGGATTTAATTTAATGGGATTTAATAAATCTTATAAATCTGAATTTAGTAAATCTTGAGGCTGTAAATCCTGAAAATTATTTGGTATGATAAATGTTAAATCCTGTTAAATTCTGAGGAACTGTTGTCAACAGATCCAAAGATTTAAGGATGTTAAAGATTTAAATATAAAATTAATCACTTAAAAATAAGTTTTAATTATTAATTATACTATTAATTATCTCATTAATCACTTAAATATTCTACTACTAATTAATTATTTATAATATTATGTAGATAATAATTATTTGTATTTTAAAATATATTAATTACATATTGCATTTTATTATTATTATTAATTATCTTATTAAACTAAATTAGAGTATCTAATTATACTATTAATCATAATATTGATTAATTATTTAATCTAATGAATTATTCATACTTAAATTGTACTAAAAAAACTAAGTTAGATTAATTTCAGATGAAGCCCGTGTAGGTTTTTATTTTTCATCTTATCCATTTTTTCGTTTCTCCATTACTTCGGTCTGTTGCTTTTCCTCGTCGACGTATCTTCTTAGCTCTTCGTTTCCATTGCTTTTTTTCATCTTCATTTCTTTGAACGCTTGCTCGCAAGAGGGCGACCGAAGAAGCATAACCGGTGCAGGAAAACGGCCGGCTGAGCGACGACGAGCACAAATCTGTTTTTTCGGTGCAGGAAACAGACAGATTTACGCAGATTTACGTTGTATCCAGGCGCAAATTTGATACCAAACAGCACCTGAGAGCGTGAGAATGGGACGAGCCAGTGTTTTGTGTCGTGAGACATCATGGGGAGCGGTTTAAGTGCGATCATGAGATCTCTTAGTGAGGACCGGTTGGTAGTTACAGGTCAACACTCATTAACAACAACAACAACAACAACATCAAGCCTTTATCCCACTACGTGGGGTCGGCTACATGAATCCTTTTTCTCCATTGTGTCCTATTAAAAGCCAAATTCTCGTTTAAATCTAATAAAGAAAGGTCATTCCTAATATTTTCTAACCAAGTCTTTTTAGGTCTACCCCTACCTTTCTTAACACAAGTCAAATCTAATACCTCTACTCTCTTAACTGGGTCGTCGGAAGGCCGCCTTTTTATGTGACCAAACCATCTAAGGCGACTCTCTCTAATCTTATCTTCTACTGGAGCTACTCTAACCTTTTCACGTATATGCTCATTTCGTATCCTATCTCTAAGGGTAAAGCCACTCATCCATCTAAGCATCCTCATCTTCTCTGCCACACTTAACTTAGTATTATGCTTCTCTTTTAATGGCCAACATTCGGCACCATAAAGCATTGCAGGCCTCACTACCATCTTATAGAATTTTCCCTTAAGTTTGAGGGGTACATTTCTATCACATAACAAGCCCGATGCATTCCGCCACTTCAACCATCCAACTTGAATTTTGCTGATAATATCCCCATCTATTTCACCATCACTCTGAACAATAGATCCAAGATACCTAAAACGTGTACTCTTATTAATGGCTTGATCGCCCAAAGTCACAATCCCCTCACTAGGACTATTACTGCTAAAATTACACTCCATATATTCCGTTTTAGATCTACTCAAGCGAAAACCTTTAGACTCTAAGGTTGACCTCCATAATTCAAGTTTACCTTCAACTCCCTCTCTAGTCTTATCAACAAGAAGAATATCATCAGCAAAAAGCATACACCAAGGTACATCATCTTGCAAATGTCTAGTGAGAACATCCATGACTAAAGCAAATAGATATGGGCTTAAGGCAGATCCTTGATGTAACCCAACCGAAATAGGGAAATACTTGGTCAAACCACCTTGTGTTTGAACACAAGTAATAGCTCCTGCATACATATCTTTAATGATTTGAATATAAGCATTATTGACTCCTTTCTTATCAAGAACTCTCCATAGCACTTCTCTTGGAACTTTATCATATGCTTTTTCTAAATCAATAAATATCATATGTAGATCCTCCTTATTTCCTCTATATTTTTCCATCAAACCTCTGAATAAATGTATGGCTTCCATAGTCGACCTACCCGGCATAAATCCAAATTGATTTTGAGAAACATTAGTATCATGCCGCAACCTATGCTCTATAACTCGCTCCCATAATTTTAAAGTATGACACATTAACTCATTGTAAAAAATAAATCAATTATTGATGTCAGCGAACTCTGAAGGCAGCGGCAGATGACAGCCAAGTTTGTTTAGTTCAAAACAACTTCAATAACAATAGATAGATTCCTTTGAGCATTAAAAAGTAAGTAGAAGTCTCAATCGATCATAGGATTAATTTGTTCATAACGAAAGCTTTTATTTAGAAAATAAATGGCTGATAAGAAATATTTCACTTGCAATGAAAATTTAAGGATGAGATATAGTACAAAATTAACGACTTTTATCTTATTTCTGCTATTTTAAACTACTGGAGTTTTATTAATATTGATTGCCGAATTGTTTTAAATTGAGCAGTTTGTCTCTTCTGATCATTAGCCTCACTGAAACTGTACAATATTTGTCTTTGATTAATTAAAGATATGTTTTTAAATGTCATTACTAGTTATGCAGGCAGAATCATCAAATTTGCAAAGTTCTGATAAAATGGCTCAATTAGTTTGCAAAGTTCCCTATCATTTTACAGATTCCTGTTTCATCAAATCTTCACTCAGTGCTGCTGTATCTGTTATTTTTTTGTTATTATTTCCAGATTCCAATATGCGGGCTTTATCCAGTGCAATGCTAAATCATGTTGACTGCAACGTTCATCAGATCTACAGTCAGGTGTGGATCATTCAGTATACTTAATTCATTCAAATTCATTAGCCCATTTAATAGTACAATAAAACTCAAATAGAAATGAGTTATTTTGTATGATCTAGTTCCATTTATATTGTAATAACACTCCTTATGAACTTGATTGCAAGTTCTTTATTTAAATCATCTCTTTACTAGTTGTGTAAAGCTAAATTATTCATCCAATTTCATGAGATCCAAGATGCTCTTCGCTTCCAGTTTACAGGAGAAGATCTGTTTTATATACTCTTCAAATTCCAAGCTTTTATAATGCAACTTATCTCCCTTCACTATCTCCGGGATTGGTCCTACCACATCACCAAAGTTTAGTTCATGGAATCCAGCAACAGAGAGCCGTGCCTTTTCATTGTTCACAATAGCCCTGTGCTCAATACTCTTATATTTCCCGTTGCATAATATCTATAAAAGCTAGAGAAATATTAATAAGAAATATTGATTCATATTCATGTACTGTTTAAGCAACATCTTTTAAGACTGTCATAGTCATGTTAGCCAGAGATAAACTTGCCCTCTAGCTTGTTAGTAGAGAGCTCATTAACTTCAGTTTTTAGATTGATTTATCACCAATGAAAGATAATTACCTCAATGATATCGCCTATGTTGACGATAAAAGTTCCCGGTGTAACTTTAACTGGGAGCCATCCACCATTTCTTCTGATCTGTAGCCCTGGTAGTTCATTCAGTTGTAGTAGTATTGTCAATCCTACAGCATCAGAGTGAGAAGAGAGGCCTAAGACCTTCTCAGGGGTTGGGCATGGTGGATAGTAATTGAATCTGAAAATCTGAATCCCCCCTTTGAACATATCGTAAAGCTTGTCAACTCCAAGTCCTAGATTTTTAGATATCATTTTTAGAATGCCATCGGCCACTCTCTTTACCTCATCCGCATACCTCTCTCAAGATTTTCCCTGAAAAATACTACTATTAATGAATAAGCATAAACGTATGATTTATTATTAGTGATGCATAAAAGGATGATTAGTTAGATAATTAGTACCTGAATGAAGGCGGATTAGTGGGCCAAAACCTGAATTGTTTGATGTTTGGAGGTAATGTTGCAAGTGCAAGCACGTCTCCCCAGTCAAGCTTTTGTTCCTCCGATTGAACAAAAACTTGACCATAGCCTTCTATTTGCCCCGGTAATTGAGCAACTTTCTCTCTCTCTTCTAATGGAAGCTTAAAGAACTCTTCCACGTCTTCTCTCAGTTTGCTTATGACATCTTCAGGTACACCATGGTTTACTAGCTGTAGTTAACAATAAAAATTTCAGAGAAGGGGTTGAGAAATTATAGTTGATCCAGTTGCTTGAATCATCTCACTAAGATTAAATTAAAATTAGTTGATTAGAAGTAATTAACAGAGAAAATTTTAATATGAGCACTCTCTCACCTTAAAATTATTTCATTTCTATTGACAAAAAAAAAAAAAAATTAACTGTAAATATTTGATCCATAAAAATGATTACAATGATCCTAAATTATACTAAAAAATTTTCAAAATTCTTGGATCAATCCTCATACTCTAATAAAAATTTTTTAGAATAAAAGGAACAAAAAATAATTTTTTGTAAAATTAGTGCTGGTTACATACGTGGTATAAAAAAACAAGTAGAAAAATAATAAACCTGGAAGAAGCCCCAGCCTTCACAGGCTGAGTGGAGCTTTGCAGCTTCCTCCTCGGAGTACTCGGAATCGAATAACTTGCTGAAATCGATGGCCGGAATGCTTTCTCCGGAGATTTCGTCGTCGGCGGTGAAAATCTCTTCCTTCCTCTCCGGCCTGACATATCTATCCGGAATCTCCGAGCTTAGCTTTTCAGCGAGAGCCTGAACATTAGCCACCTTCAAAGACCCTCCATATCTCCCAATTCCCAAATTTTCTTCCATCTCTCCCTTTCTTACTCTTCAAGAGGCTGATTAACATAAGCAATACATAGCTGGTCTTATATATAGGTGAAAGAAGATAGGCTAAAGCTGGAGAAATTATTTGGAGACCAGACACAGAACTCTGTCAACCAGAATGCGTCATATCAATAGTATCGAGCCGCAGTACCGAGCGGCACCGAGTGGTACCGAGCCACAGTACCGAACGCACGGGTGACGTGATACATTTTGATTGGTCTCCATAAGATGTTCGGCATCTGCACATAATAATTAATCTGAACACATTTTAACATGCTTAATGAAATCATCTGTAGAACTGATTTAAGGTTGAACTGATCACGTTCAGATCAAACATAACTGGAACAGGATAAGGGCCCCCTCACATAATAGAAATCTCCTTCTAGAAGGTGAAGGTTTTTTCTAAGGTAAGAAAAATCAAGTAAACAATTTTTGGCTGCGAATGCATTAATAAATAACGACTTTATTTGATCAATTAGTTCATTCCGTACTTCCAAAGTCTCAACAAACTGTTATATGCTCTTATCACAATAATTATAGCATTATCGTTCATTTATTTTTGCCCTTTTAAGTCTACTTAATTTGACAGAGTTCATTATTTTTGTTTTTCAAATTGCTCTTTAGATTGTTCAATCTCAAAAGCTGTGCATCTGATATACGTAAACACTAGAAAATAGAGCTATTACAGAACTAATTTTAGACTTTTTTGTGTCTCTAAAGGTGGTAGTTTAAATCGCCTGCATAAATCGCCTACAACGACATTTTAAAACCGTCACAGCAGTATGCTGCGAAAAACAATTATATTTTAGTTGTGTGAATCACTTCAATCTGAACTCATAAGTGAAATCAAATCTTTAGTTTTGAAGTTTGCTTTTTTAAAAGGTCTTTGTTTCATGTTAGTCCGATGTTATATTTTGAATTTGAGTTGGGGCTTGTTATTAATATTTTTCAGAGTATTGATGTAAGAACTTGGAAACTTAAGTAAATATATAGAGGATGGAATAATTATCAGCTTACCAATGAGCATGAAAGGAGAATCATCAGATCAACATTAAAATTTGATTATACAGAACTAATGTGATTAAATATGATAAGTTTATTTTGCATAGATTTATTGCCATTTATGGTATAATAAACACCCTCAAAGAGGCAACAAGTTCCTTACTGAAATCATATCTCCATAAGTTAGAAGGAAAATTATTTGTCCAATTTCATGTGATCCAATATAGTCTTCCCTTCCAGTTTACTAGCTACGACCTGCTTGAAATACTCTTCATATTGCAAGCTCTTATAAAGCAACTCATCTCCTTTCACTATCTCCGGGATTGGTCCCACCAAATCACCAATATTAAGTGAATGAAATGCAGCAACAGATAATCGTTCCTTCTCATTGTTCACAACCGCCCTGTGCACAATGCTCTTATATTTCCTGTTGCTTAGTATCTGTAACAACCAGAGAAATACTGATAAGAAATATTTATTTGCTATGTACTCTATAAACCATATTACATATTTAGAGACTCTCTATCTCTCTCTCTCTCTCTCTCTCTCTCTGTATATATATATATATATATATATATATATATATATCAGACTCTATTAGTCACCAGTGAAAGATAATTACCTCAATGATGTCGCCAATGTTGATAATCAAAGCTCCAGGTATAACTTGAACTGGGAGCCATCTATCTTTTCTTCTAATCTGCAGCCCCTGCAGATCATTTACTTGTAGTAATATTGTCAATCCCATAGGATCAGAGTGAGGACAGAGGCCAAGGACTTTCTCAGGACTTGGGCATGGAGGATAGTAATTGAATCTAAAATATTGAATACCTCCCTTGAATATATCATAAAACTTCTCAAATTCAAGTCCCAGATTTTTTGATGTCATTTTTAAGAGGCCATTAGCCACTTTCTTTAACTCAATTGCATATGCATCAATAGTTTCTCTGAAAAATATGAATAGAAATAAAGAAGCATAGATACTAACGATGTGAATGAGGGGGGTTAATTAAATAATTAGTACCTAAAAGAAGGTGGATTAGTGGGCCAAAACTTCAATTGTTTGTAGTTTGGAGGAAATGTAACAAAGCCAAGCCTATCTGCCCAGTCAAGCTTGTGTTCCTTTGATTGAACTAAAAATTGGCCATAGCCTTCTGTTTGGCCCGGTAATTGAGCAATTTTCTCTTTCTCTTCTAATGGAAGCTTAAAGAACTCTTCAGTGCTTGTCTCAGTTTGCTTATTACATCTTCAGGTATCCCATGATTTACAAGCTGTAGTTAACATTAAGTATTTGAGTAAAGTGATCAAGAAATTAAAAATGATGAAGTTATTTGCATCATCTCAATAAGATTAAATTCCATTATCAAGAAAAGAAAAGGATGATAATGTAATCCAAATCTTCACTGAATTCAAGGAAAATGAAAAGTTTTGTTAAGCTTGCACAGCAAGGAAATTGCAATGATAAGTATATTTTCAATGCATGAAGTTTTTGTAAATATTTATGATAACAAAATATTAGATTTATATATTGTTTAATCAGTGATTATGTTATTGTTGTAAGAATTTTTGTGACAATAGATAAAGAGTTCCTTGTAATAATGTTGGACGAAAAATCTCACACAAACTGATAAATTAAGAAAGACATGGAATATACATATGTTATTTTTTTTTCTATACAAAACGAGAAGAAATGGAGAAATCACAAGCTTTAAACTAATTGAAATGATTTCACTAGCATGAGTTAAAATAATAAATAGTGCCATCCCTAATAACTAGAGAAAATATTAATATAATATAACAAGCATAAACAATAGAAGTCATCTAATATGGCCGTGTTAAGTGTAAAATTTGTAGTGTTAACTATCTTAAATATTAGTAAAAATATTATTTTTTGTTGTTGTAATGTTAGAATATCTCAGGAAAAGGAAAAGAAAAAAAAAATCACCAAGTGTTGAACCAAGGTCACAGCGCTCCAACTAACATCGCTGCAACATCCACAACGCCTCGGTGCCAGATCAAGAAATAACAACACAGGAATTTCGGGAAAAATGACAATTAATTCATCGCTCTAGTGGAGCCAAGGTCAGCACCTCAACGCTTCATAAAGCCACAATGCCAAAAATTAGCGTTGCATCACCTGAGTCTTGAGAATTTGAGCACCATAGTGCTGAATCGAACAAAACTGCAACGCCAGATTATACCTTCAAGTGCCACAGCTCTCAATTTTTGGGGCGCCACGGCAGAATAGTTAATGAAAGACGGAGCCGTGATGAATCAGCCAAGCGACAAACAAGTTCAGCCATTAGATGCGCCGGGTCAGCCCAACATCGCAACAGAGCAAGCCTTGTAGTGCTGAGGCACGAGTGCATTCTATAATATTGTGATGTCGCAATGTCGAGCGCCATGGCACCTGAGTCTGTTTCTATACTAGTATAAATAGTTTCTTAGTTAGCTTGAGTAGAAGTTCTGTCAGTTTTAGTGGGGTCTGTCATTTTTAGTGAGTGTTGAGGGCTTAAGTATAATGCCCCTCAGAGTCAAGTCTAAGGGAGGCTAAATGAGAGAAAGATACTTCATTTAGAGATTATCAGCCTATCTATTTGTAAGCAATCATACATTTGGAGGAGAACGTAGTGTGGAGAGTGTATCACCCTATCTATCAGAGTGACCTTTGACTTCACTTCCACTCTTGTACTTTTTCTTATATGCAAATGATGAATTTTGGTTTGTCTTCTTTTATTTTCATGGCAGGCTAATTTTCTAATTTTTGGCTGATGATATGAATCCTTCGCAAGTACTAATGTAGACTCTTGTGCGAAAATCTCTCTTATTTTTAATTTAATGCATACAATGGTCATATGTGTAGTTAAAATATAATGTGACATATTGCCTTGACGGAGAATTATTAGAACAATTAAGAGTGTTGGAATGAAACTATTGCATGCCTAGACATAGGATGGTTAGTGTTCTAGGTTTTATGGAGAAATAATCATTATAAGAAGACAAAAAATCTCCCTTTATGTCCCTGCAAGCTCGACGGAGATTTAAGGATGCATATGCTCTGATCCACATCAAACACATAAGAGTCTACTTAGTAAAACTTAGGTAATTCACAATCATTAGTCCAAAACATTTAATCATCTTGTATCTTATCTTTTCTTTTGCATCCGCCAGCAGAGAAAGAATCTCAACTTTTATTTTTGTTCAGTAGGATAAACATTATAGCTGTGTTAGGCATTATTAGTTCTTGTTCATTTGCATGTTAGCAGAAAGTTCCTTGTGGTATCGACACTCTCAATTCATTTTATTACTTGATCAACACATGCACTTTCGTATTTAGTGGGTATGCATATCAAAGAAAATCTAAACATACTTCAACTCATAGTATAAACATAATCCTTGCACCCATGATCCACACATCAGGTAGTAGTAGTGTTGCGGTGTCAAACTTGTCATCGCTTGATGGCGATTGATCAACTTTTTTTAGATTAGGCGATTGGGAAGATGGGTGCTATATGTTGTTAGTGGATGACAAATATTAATAGGTAGTATGCCTTGGATGACTCTTGAAGACGAAAATTGAAACTCAACTGATGGTGAACAATTAACTCGATTATTCTCTCGACAAAAATACATATCGGGTAATGGGAAAGATGAGCAATGAATCAGTGGTTGACGGATGTCGAAAGTTTGTCATTAGTAGGTATTAGGGGTATAAATAGGTCAAGTCGAGCTTAAGTCATAGCTAACTCAAGTTTAACTCGTGTATTTTATAGTAGGCTCAAAGTTAAGTTGAAGTTTGAGTTAAACTCATATATTGAGCTCAAGCACGGTTTGTTTAATCAACTTGCAGTTCAAGCTCGACTCAAGAGCTTGATTTTCACCAAACCCTTGATGTCAAAGATCTAAGTTGCTATATGAGCTTGCTAAAGAAGGGATTGACCCAGAAGTAATGATTGGAGATCATTGGGGAAGGCACTGACAATAAGAAAGTAGTTACGGAAGCTCACGTGTAAAGACATCGATGATATAAATAGGAAAAGCTCATGACAAGAGCTCATTAGAGATAAGGCACAAATAAGGTTTAACAAGCAAAAGTTGTCAAGTTGAAATAGCAATGTAGAGCACACATGTCAACGATTTATAAAGAGAAAGAATCTGATATGAATGCACTACCCCCATTGGTTAACAAGGACACAATAAGTCTTTGAGCAATGAGATTTAACAGTAAAAAGAAAGAAGCATCAACCCATGAAAGGGAATATTAAAGATTTTATAGTAGTTTAGTCGAATGACTTATGTCCACTATACTATCGATAAGAAAAATTTCACTTTTCTTCACAATTTACAAGTGTTGTAAATAGGAGTAGAATGCTCTTATTGTTCAAGCATAAGGGATTATCATCAAGAAAAATGAAAAAAACTATCATGCATCTTCCCTACCCTCATGTGTGTGTTTGGCTCCTTCTTTCTTGTATTTTTAAACGAGTTACAGAGCATATCATTTTCTTCTTATGCCACATGGCCGATGACATCATTAATAGAGCTAGCGTATCAACTATATATGACGTGTAACATGAAGTGTGCTAGGCTATCACACAAGACAGGTTGTCAAGGTCATCAAATGTGGGGTCGTGGACATTTGATTTTGATCGAGAGAAGATTATAGGGGCAAGAGTCTTTGTGGTGTCAAAGGAGATGATATCTTTAAATGATATTCTAATACACCATACCTTTGTAGACTACGATCAAAATGTGAGTTGTTAAGATGTGGTGCATCATGTGTCCATAGATAGCATTCGAGGGAGGATGGTATAGAACATGGCCGAATTGATCTAAGTTACTTAGGTATTGTGAGTAACTTCGACAAAGGATCATGTTGTATGGTTCCTCGAGGCAAACCATGGTCAATAGGCACTAAGGAGATAACCAAGGTGTCCATTTATGACCCACCCAAGTGGGTGGCAAAAGATGAGTTAGATAGTGATGGTGTTGACACATGGATGTACGCCACGTGTAGAGCTGCAATGATTCTTCAATGTGCATGGAGTTTTCGGGGTTTTAGATGGGACTAATGATGAGGAAGCCATGGCAACAATTTGGTAGACAATGCATCAATGAAGTCATCCACATTTGAAGAAGAAAAAAAGTTCAAGAGACTTGCAACTTCCTTCCAAACTAATATTAACCTAAAGAGGGGAGGACTAAGATTTAGGGTTCCCAATCAAGCTAGCTCATAAGCCAAGCCTTCCAAGCTCAAACTTGAGCTCGTTTAATATATAAACTAGAATTTGAGCTCCAACTTAATCTCGATACCAATAAGCTCAACTTGTGAACTCATTAATGAGTGGAGATCGAACAAGCTCGTCTCACTTGTCCCCCTAGCAAGCATCAAACATTGACAAATGAGGAATATTGTAAGTCAAATCACTTTGGGCAACTTGCTTGTACTATGCTAGGAGGGGAGATTTTGGGCAATCCAAAAGATGGGCATCAAATGCCAACCATTGACATGTGTTGCCCAACAATCAATGAGAATATTATAAGTTGGTAGATAATGAATTGCCTACTTTGTCGTTGCCCAACATCCTAATATGAATATTATAAGTTGAGCAATCTCGTGATACGAGTGGAAATTGTGACTAGAAAATTGATATTAAACATTGGTTATTAACAATGTTGATGTGGTAAGGCAAGCGTAGATGTCACATGATGATGAACATCATTGTTAGTCAATGATAAACATCATTATGTATCAATGGCCCACGTGGGATGAAGAATGATGACCGATGTTAGCATTTGTTGTCAAAGGTTGTTGATGATAGTCAATTGCCATGCCTAGTAGTAATTGACAAATTTTTGAATTTTTTACAAATCTTAGATTTCCTTTACTAAAAATTATCAACTTAATGAGTAGAAACAACACTTATTTATATATTTATATGATGAACATTATGTTCATTTTAATTAGAATATGAGACACACCATCAAATAATCTTTACAGATGCCATGTGATTAGAGGTGTTAGTAGGAATTTGATCCAACCCAAATTATTTGACTTGAATACAATCTTTTTATATAAAGGTCAAAATGTTTGACCCAAACTTGACTCAATACAAACCCAATTGACCAAACTCGGTGCCTATAACCTTTTAAAATGTGATTCATACAACTTTTTTTGTGTCATTACAAGTATGACTAGTTGAGGCAAAAGAGAGTTGTGGCTACTAAACATGTTAATGTCGAGTTAATTTTGTGTTTTCGAGTTAACCTAAACTGGATTAGAATATTAAATGAGTTAGCATTTTCGACACAAACCTGACATATTGTTTAGTGACATTAGACATTTTAGATTAGTGATGCTTCTCTAGCAAAGTGGAGCTCATGAGTTGAGCTCAAATTGCCTTAAAAACGAACTCAATACATGAGATCGCCTCAAGATTGTGCTTGTCATTAGATAGATGAGTTGAGCTCGAAATAGATATGACTTGAATTCAACTCTGACTCAACCCTAGCTTGTTATGATACATGCAAGTTGAATATCATTAAACGAACAAAATTTTAAAAACACCCACAATACAACATTCATAATTTTTTCATATGAAATTATATATGAAAAATTAAGCTAAAATTAACTTAAAGTCTTATAATTAATAATCACTATTTATTTTTTTAAAAAAATTACCTTTAAGAATTTATTTTTAAGTTGTATTAATAATATCAGTACTAATTCCATATTTATTTTATGGCTCATATATATCTTCCAAGCTTCACAAACATTTCACCCTCTGCCTCCCTTGACAATTGTTTGAAAGCTTTTGGTTCTAAGTTTCTAACATATATTTAATAATAATAATAATAATATTTAATTCTTCGATCAATCCTCACATAAAAATACAAAATATTCAAATAAAGGGGAAGTAAAAGATCTGTTATGTAAAAGACTTGTTACCTGCTATAAATAAGAATAATTGAAAAAAGAAGAAGAAAAGAATAAACCTGGAAGAAGCCCCAGCCTTCACAGGCCGAGTGGAGCTTTGCAGCTTCCTCATCGGAGTGCTCGGAATCGAATAACTTGCCGAAATCGATGGCCGGAATGCTTTCACCGGAGATTTCGTCGTCGCCAGCTAATATATCTTCTTTCCTTTCCGGCCATACATATCTATCCGGTATCTCTGGCCCCAAATTTGCAGCGAGAGCCTGCACACTGTCCACCTTCAAGGACCCTCCAAATCTCCCAAATCCGAATTTTTCCTCCATCAAGCTCTGCCTTTCTCTCCCTGTACTTCTCTTCGAAGTGTCGATACAGCTGGTTCTACAAGCTAAATTTTGCTTTATTGCTTGACACGTTTTTAACGTTCTTAATCGTGACGAGGTCGCGTGGTTGAAGAGGCACCACACATTTTTCTTCTCATCATTTAAAAAATGTTTGTATGATTTTGATTGAAAATTTAAATTTATCCAGCAAGATAGGGACCTTCCTCTATCCAGATGATTGATTTCGAAGTACATTACCTAAAATTTTTAAATAATATTATTCATTTTAAACTGTAATTATTCACTCAGATAACAATTTTCATCAGAAAATATTTTTTATTCGAGCATTGTAATGCCTCTCAATTAACAACCCATGAATTTATAATATTCAAACACATAAATGAAACAATAGAACATGATTGAACAATCATGATCAACATATTTGCAATCTTGGCAACATATTCAAACCATAAATTATCAATATTTGAACCAGCTTTCATACATTATAGGATTATTTGAATTTATTCAAAATCTATATGAACACTTAGATTCTTTTTCAACATGATAGATAAAGGATTGAAGAGAAGATATAATAGAGTAATGGTATATTTTCTATCTTTTAAGAAACATTAAATGAGCCTAAATCTTTACAACTGTCTTTCATAATTTTATTACCATCTATTGTGAAATAAACCCAACTAAAAAACCCTACAAATTCTTTATTTAAATCATATCTGTATAGGTAGGATGGCTATTTCATTAATACTTGTATTTATAAGTAATCCTAGCGCAAATCAGTAATCAACAGCAATTTTCTTGCTGTCCACAGCAGAAAAACAGCCACCAAAGAGAAGAAAATAGGGAAATTTCACTAAAGATCTGAGAGAAAACGAAGCAAGAACTTGTATTCCAATAGTAGATGCAATACAACAAAGAAAGATACACTTTTCCTTCAATTCGAGAGGAAGGAATTACTCTCCAACAATCTCCGGCAACGCCAAGAGCCCAAACAAGAAAAACTAGAAGACGAATCCTTTTTCAAAATCAAGATGAAAACCTAATTCCCTCATAACTCCCTCTTAATACAATCTAATTCAAATTAAACGCAAAAGGACTACTCTACCCTTCCTTCTCCCTCCAAAAATACTTAATCCAAGTTTGAATTGCACGTGGACCCCACTCCCTGGCTCCCTCTCTCTTCCGCCTGGCGTGGTGTCCGTCTTCGGTAAAACTGGACCGGCTGGGCCGGTCCAGGATGAGCCGGTCCAAGCTGGACCGGCGTAACATTACCCCCCTCCCAAAGTACCACCTTGTCCTCAAGGTGGAAGGTCGGAAACTGCTCAGCAATCCTCTCCAGTGGCTCCCATGTGGCCTCATAGTCTGGAAGGCCGCTCCACCTAATCTTCACTTCCTTTTCCCCCTTCGCATTGATGCGCACTCCTTCTACTTCTATAGGCTCCAGTGTCACTTCCATGTCTTCCCTCAATGTGCTGGGCAACTCTGGGCTTACTGCATGCTCCCCCACCACTTTCCTCAACTGTGAGACATGAAAAACGGGGTGTATTCTGGCTGTTGGAGGAAGCCTCAATCTATATGCCACCTCCCCAATTTTCTCCTCCACTTCAAAAGGGCCAAAATATCTCGCTGCGAGTTTCTCATTTCTCCTTTGGGCCATAGTCCTCTGTCGGTATGGTCGGAGCTTCAAATAGACCTTGTCTCCGACTCCAAACTGTATATCTCTCCTTTTGCTGTCGGCCTGCTTCTTCATAATCTGTTGGGCTCTAAGTAAGTGCCTCTTGAGCTCGGCCAACACCTGATCTCTTTCCTTCAAATGCTGATCCACTGCAGATACTGGAGTGCTCTGATGGCTGTAGTGTACCAGATGTGGGGGATCCCTACCATATAACACCTTGAAAGGTGTCATCTTAGTAGCCGAATGAGACGAGGTATTGTACCAGTATTCTGCCCAGGCTAGCCATTTGGCCCACTGCTTTGGTGTATCTGACACGAAGCACCTCAAGTATGTCTCCAAGCTCCTATTCACCACCTCCGTCTGACCATCAGTCTGTGGATGATAGGCTGTGCTCCTCTTCAATACGGTGCCCTGCATCCTAAACAGTTCCCTCCAAAAATGACTCAGGAACACCTTGTCCCTATCAGAAACAATGGACTCTGGTACCCCATGCAGGCGGACTATCTCCCTCACAAACGCTGCTGCTACCGACACTGCTGTGTACGGGTGTCTCAAAGGAATGAAATGAGCATATTTGCTCAGCCTGTCGACCACCACCAGTATAACTGTGTAGCCTTCTGATTTTGGGAGTCCATCAATGAAGTCCATAGTAATCTCCTCCCAAACTTTCTCTGGTAGGGGCCAGGGGCTGCAGCAATCCCCCTGGTGCCATTGTCATGTACTTGCTCCGCTGGCAAGTATCACACTTAGCCACCATCTCCTCTATGTCTTTCCTCATCCCCCTCCAGTACAATTCAGCAGCTAACCGGCTATAAGTTTTTTCTGCACTCCTGAATGCCCTCCTATGGCACTCTCATGAAACTCCTGTAACAGCTGGGGAATATGGATGGAAGACCTAGGAATCACACTCCTTCCCTGATAGAACAGTCTTTCTCCCACAACTGAATAGCCCGGGTGGCTGTTCTCATCTGCTAACACCTCTTCTTTGATCTTCCTCAACTCCTCATTCTGAATGCTCTCCTCTTTAATGGCTCCCCAATCTATCAATACTGGTACTGATACAGCGATCCCCTGGAGTTCCCCCATACAGCGTGATAAGGCATCCGCTGCCTTATTCTCTAGCCCTGGTCGGTAGTGTATCTCGAAATCATATCCCAACAGCTTGGACAACCACCTCTGGTGCTCCTCTGTGACCATCCTCTGCTCTAACAAGTACTTCAGGCTCCTCTGATCAGTTCTGACAATAAAGTGTCTGCCCAATAAGTAAGGTCTCCACTTCTGGATGGCCAGTACAATCGCCATCAGCTCTCTCTCGTAGACTGACTTCAGTCTAGCCCGGGATGATAGGACTTGACTGAAGTAAGCTATGGGCCTGTGCCTCTGCATCAACACTGCTCCCAATCCATAGCCTGAAGCATCTGTCTCTACCACAAACACCTGACTGAAGTCTGGCAGAGCAAGCACTGGCACCGTCGTCATGGCCTTCTTCAGCTTCTCAAAGGCCTCTGAAGCTGCTTCTCCCCATAAAAATCCGTCCTTCTTCAACTGCTCTGTCAGAGGCCATGCTATGGTGCTGTATCCTCTCACGAACCTTCTGTAATAGCCTGTCAGTCCCAAAAACCCTCTGAGTCCCTTCAAAGTCTTGGGTTGAGGCCACGCCAGCATTGCCTCTATCTTGGATTGATCTGCAGCCACTCCCTCCTGGGATATCACGTGCCCCAGGTACTCCACCCGTGCCTGAGCGAAGTCACACTTCTTGAAGTTGGCCTTCAACTGATGCTCCTTCAGTCAGTACACCCAACACCACTCTCAGGTGTTCTAGGTGTTCCTCCTCAGTCCTGCTATAAATTAGGATGTCATCAAAAAATACCAACACAAACCTGCGGAGGTGTGGCTTGAAGATCCGGTTCATCAAAGCTTGGAATGTTGCCCAGGAGCGTTGGTGAGGCCAAAAGGCATCACCAGAAACTCGTAGTGACCCTCATGAGTCCTGAAGGCCGTTTTCTGCACATCTTCCTTCTTCATCCTGATCTGGTGATAGCCTGACTTCAGATCGACCTTGGTGAACAAGGCGGCTCCATGTAGCTCATCCATCAACTCATCAATCACAGGGATAGGAAACTTATCAGGCACAGTTTCCTTGTTGAGCGCTCTATAATCTACACAGAACCTCCAACTCCCATCCTTCTTCTTCACAAGCAGAACTGGACTAGAGAAAGGACTCACACTGGGCTGAATGATCCCTCCTTCTAGCATTTCTCCCACCAACCTTTCAATCTCATCTTTCTGCACCTGAGGATATCTGTAAGGTCTCACACTGATAGGAGATACTCCTTCTTTCAGGATAATCTGGTGCTCCTGCTCTCTGTCAGGTGGTAGTCCAACTGGAGGTTGGAACACATCCTCAAATTCCTGCAACAGGGGTTGAACCAAAGCGGGGATGGGTCTTCCCTCCCCCTCCTCCTGCTCCTCCAAGCTCTGTAGCTCCACCAGGAATCCTCCTCCTTCCTCCTGTATGATTTTCACCATGGATCGGAGTGACACTCCAGCTCTGGACAATCCTGGTTCTCCTCTCAGCTTCACCTGCTTCCCCTCTACACTCAGCTCCATCACCATGGTCCCCCAATTCACCTTGGTTTCACCCAAGGTCTGTAGCCACTTCATGCCCAAAATGACATCTGTGCTACCCAACTTCAGGGGTAGAAAATCCTCTACCACCCTGATCTCCTGTAATCTCATCTCCACCCCTTTGCAGATCCCGGTGCTGGACTCAATCTTCCCTGTCCCCATCATCACCCCGTAGCTGCCTGTCTCAGTAGGCTCCATCCCTAGCTCCTCCGCCACCTGGGTGGATATGAAATTGTGGGTTGCCCCGCTGTCAATCAGAACCACAACCTCTCTCCCCCCCGAATCTCCCCCTTCACCTTCATTGTATGGCTAGGAGTGAATCCCATCACAGAATTGAGGGAGACTTCGGCTACCTCCAACTGTGGATCAATCTGCTCCTCATCAGAATCATCACCCTCTTCAGGCGCCTCGTCTATATAGACGGTGAGAGCCCGAAGAGCGCGATCCTTGCATCTATGTCCTGGAACAAACTTCTCCTCACATCTGAAACAAAGGCCCTTGGCCCTCTTCTCCTGCATCTCCTCCTCAGTCAATTTCTTGAAACTTCCCGCAGTTCTAGTCACTCCGCTCTTCTCCTTTCCACTCTCTCTAGGGACACTAGGGCTTGGCCCTTTTGGAGCCAAGTAAGTGGTAGTGGTCCTGGTGGGACCTCCTGAGTGGTTGTTCCTCCACGAGCGGGCGTTGGTCTTCTGGTTCTCCACCAACTGAGCTAACTCCATTGCCTCCCTCAGATCTCTTGGTCTCATGACCTTCACTGCATCTCTGATCTCGGGTTTGAGGCCCTTCATAAAGTTCCCCCCCAACGTACTGTTTGATAGGCCCTCCATGTCTCCCACCAAGCTCTCAAATTTCTTCCTGTATTCCTCCACTGTTCCCTCCTGAGTGAGGGCATAGAACTGCTCGGAGATCTCCCATGGGCTGCTCCCCCTGAATCTCTCCCTGATAGCTTCCTTGAAGTCCCTCCAAGTCCTCACCGGATCCCACTTATCCATGTACTTGAACCAGGCAAAAGCCGCCCCTTCCAAGCACATACTAGCCGCCATCAATCTCTCCTCCTCCATCAGGCCATTCACTGCAAAATACCTCTCCACCTTGTGGATCCACTCATCCACATTCCCCTCTTCGAAAACTGGCATTTTCAGCTTTCTGGCCCTCGTGTCCACCCCGTATGCCCTATTCCCCCCATGGCCTCCTCTGTCCCAGGCAATGGGATCTTCCCAAGTTCCTCTCTCTCCATATCGGGGCTCATCATCCCTCCTCGTCCGTCGATAGCCATCTTCCCCTCGCGCCCCGCCATGGTGGTTATGGATCCCCCATGGCCGGTCCACTGGGTCGGGCCTTTCCGACGATGCCAATCATCCTCTCTTTCTTCCCGCCTGATGGACTCCCGATGCAGCATTCTTCCGTTGCTACCCAGCAGTTCCACCTCCTCTTCCCCTTCCGGCTTTGCCTTCTCCTTGCCCTTGCTCCCACTACCTTCTCCTCTTTCCTCCGCTGGCAAAGCTCTTGCTTGCCCTTCCAACAACTTTTTCATCATCTCTTCCAATGCCATAAATTTCCCTTCCATATTCTCACTCAACGTCGCCATCTTCTCCTCCAGATCCGCCTTAAATTGACCCACTTCGGTCTCCAAGACTTCTACACGTTTAGATGCCATGGGAACCACGAAATGGTCTCCGGATCTCTTCCGAAAAGCAAAAATCTGCTGCGAAACAGTGGAAAACAGCCCCCCACCGTCCGGATCTGTGCTCTGATACCAATTTGATAGGAAATACTTGTATTTATAAGTAATCCTAGCGCAAATCAGTAATCAACAGCAATTTTCTTGCTGTCCACAGCAGAAAAACAGCCACCAAAGAGAAGAAAATAGGGAAATTTCACTAAAGATCTGAGAGAAAACGAAGCAAGAACTTGTATTCCAATAGTAGATGCAATACAACAAAGAAAGATACACTTTTCCTTCAATTCGAGAGGAAGGAATTACTCTCCAACAATCTCCGGCAACGCCAAGAGCCCAAACAAGAAAACCTAGAAGACGAATCCTTTTTCAAAATCAAGATGAAAACCTAATTCCCTCATAACTCCCTCTTAATACAATCTAATTCAAATTAAACGCAAAAGGACTACTCTACCCTTCCTTCTCCCTCCAAAAATACTTAATCCAAGTTTGAATTGCACGTGGACCCCACTCCCTGGCTCCCTCTCTCTTCCGCCTGGCGTGGTGTCCGTCTTCGGTAAAAACTGGACCGGCTGGGCCGGTCCAGGATGAGCCGGTCCAGATTGGTCCCACAAAATCACCAATATTTAGCGTATGAAATCCAGCAACAGAGATCCGCTCCTTCTCATGGTTCACAACAGCCCTGTGCTCAATGCTCTTATATTTCCCATTACATAATATCTGCAACAACCAGAGAATTTCTATTAAGAAATATTGATTTATAATTCTATGCTCTATAAACAATTTTCTATTTTTTTATTTATCAGCACAACTTATCTCTTTTAACTATTTGATATAGAACTCATAAACTTGAGGGTCTATTTGTGGGCGAATTATTGCGTCCGGTCACCGGATGTCCCGACATCCAATCCAGTGACGCCACGTCACCCAAATACGCTGGGTCCTGGTGTATTTTGGTGATGTGGCGACACCGGACACAATAATTTGCCATATTTGTGATAGCTTTTTCAAAAACGCAATATTTCATATTCATGCTTATTATTTTATATTTTTTATATAGCTTGTGCCATGTTCAAAATAGCGCGCGCCGCGCCGTGCGCTATGCACCATGGCTCCAAATGGACATTTGCGCCATGGTGCGCCATTCGCCGTTAACAGGTAGGGCTTTTTGGCTGATTTATGTTTCAGACATCAACCACAATTTCATTTGGACACTACTTTCTCACTATTTTTTTAGAAATATTCATAGTAGCAAACTTGCTTTCTCTAAAGCAACTTCACAATCAATTTTTTAAAATGTTGCAGTCATCTCAAACAGATCCTAAATTATTAATTTGATTACCTCAATGATGTCGCCGATGTTTACAATGAAAGCTCTCGGCAAAGCTTTAACTGGGAGCCATCCACCATTTCGTTTAATCTGCAGGCCATGCATTTCATTCATTTGTAGCAGTAATGTCAAAACTACAGCATCAGAGTGTGGAGAAAGGCCTAAGACCTTCTCAGGACTTGGACATGGAGGATAGTAATTGAATCTTAATGTTTGCATTCCCCCCTTAAACATCTCATAAACATTTCCAAATTCATCTCCCAAATTTTTGGAGATTATTTGAAGTAGACCATCAGCTACTCTCTTCAATTCAACTGCATACTCATCAATGCTTTTCCTGAAAAATATTAACATTAATGAAGAAGAATAAATCTCATAAACAAGGATTATTAAATAATTAGTACCTGCATGAAGATGGATTAGTGGGCCAAAACCTCAATTGTCTGAAGGAAGTAGGAAGTGTTGCAAGGAAAAGCATGTCTCCCCAATCAAGCTTTTGTTCCTCTGATTGAACAAAAGTTTGGCCGTAGCCCTCTACTTGGCCCGGTAATTGCGCAAATTTTTCTCTCTCTTCTAATGGAAGATTAAAGAACTCTTCAATGTCTTCTCTCAATTTGCTTATTATATCTTGAGGTATACCATGATTTTTTATCTGTAGTTACCATTAAGTATTTGAGTAAAGTGGAAAGATATTCCAGCATAATTTATGTCATGATCGAAGGGCTTACATCCCCTTAAGCTGATATTGAGATTACTGCATACATAATATATGTAATAAGTACAGGCTTTAGATAAACCTGGAAGAAGCCCCAGTCCTCACAGGCCGAGTGGAGCTTTGAAGCTTCCTCGTCGGAGTACTCGGAATCGAATAACTTGCCGAAATCGATGATCGGAATGCTTTCGCCGCAGACTTCGTCATCGCCGGCGACTATGTCTTCCTTCCTCTCCGACCTGACATATCTATCCGGAATCTCTGAACCCAGCTTTTTAACGAGAGCCTGCACATTAGCTACCTTCAAGGACCCTCCAAATCTCCCAATTCCGGTTTTTGCTTCCATCTCTCTGTATCTCACCCTTTGTTAGTCGTCAAAGAGTTAATTATTAACACAAGCAACATATTGGTGGTTTTATACATAGGCGAAATAACAATTAGGAGCGTAGAAAAAAAAGTGGCTGTTTGGGTACAAGTAGGATTTGATAGATCTTATATTATTCTATAATTAAATAAATTAATAATAATAATAATTTTAATATTATTTAAAAATTAGAGTCTTAGATAAAAATATTAAAAATTAGATATATAATATTTATATTTTTATATAACATTAGAATTTTGTAATATTTATGTGCATTTTTAAAAATTTATTAAATTCAGTTTTTGCGTATAAGCAATTTAGAAATCATCACCATTGGAACATATTAATGATGATTAAGCTCGTTGGATTCGTCTCATCGAGCCGCAAGATTTGACTATAAGCATGTCAATATTGAATATCATTTGATCATCCAATTAATGTTATGAAGTTTTCTAAAAGACTTTTGTACTTTGATTTGGATTTTATTTGGGCTCGGATTAAGCCGAATTTGATGACATTGGGCTCTTCTCCTTGAGATATTCAGTTCAATTATAAGTTTGCTGAAATCTAAATTCAGATAGCCATGGATTTAATTTGGAAAGTTCTCAATTTGGAATTGCCTCGAAATTCGTGTTGGATCAAATAATTTTTTTACCGTGATATAACAAGTTTTAATCATAATAAAATTTAAAATTATTAAGTGTATTATGAGATTAATATAATAAACAATGCAACAACAACAACAACAACAACATCAAGCCTTTATCCCACTACGTGGGGTCGGCTACATGAATCCTTTTTCTCCATTGTGTCCTATTAAAAGTCAAATTCTCGTTTAAATCTAATAAAGAAAGGTCATTCCTAATATTTTCTAACCAAGTCTTTTTAGGTCTACCCCTACCTTTCTTAACATAAGTCAAATTTAATACCTCTACTCTCCTAACCGGGTCATCGCAAGGCCGCCGTTTTATGTGACCAAACCATCTAAGGCGACTTTCTCTAATCTTATCTTCTACTGGAGCTACTCCAACCTAATATAATAAACAATGAATAGATAAAAATTCATTTTGCACCTATTTTAAAATAATTTTGATAAATTTAAGAATTTTCTAACAAATAATCATTCTGCATGAAAGACAAGCTGGACCAAAATTTCAAAAATTTGCTGAACAAGCTCGCGTGGCTGAACGCCCACCACATGCTTGAGATTTATTTTCTTCTTCATGAATTATTATTTCAAAAAATCCGACTAAACCACTTATGAGAACTCCTTCCAGAAGGTTGGAAATTTGTCCCTAAGGTAAGAAAAGTCCGACTAAAAGCTCTTATCGAAGAAAAAAAAAATATTCTAATATAAAATATGTTAGAATAATTTTTTAAAATTTAAAATTTATATCACAATTTAAGATATACTAAATAAAATTAATTTTAATATAAATTTAGTCTTTTGTAGTACTATATTATATTATTATGTAAATTTAGAATTTAGGATATAATCAATATCATATGTTTGGCAGTATTTTATTACAAAATTTTATGAGCCTCATTAAAGAAAAAAATTATTACTTGCAGTGTCTGGATGTTTCTGGAAGTCAATCAGAGCGCGTCACATCATCCAATGCACAATGCATTAAATGATGTTGCACGTCCGAATGACCTCCGGAACAATTTGAACGCGTTCGGACACCGCACAAAATAATCACTCCCATAAAGACATTAGTGTCTTCATATTTAAGATTTAGAATTTTCTAATCACATCTATAAAATTGGGTTCCTTTAACACACATCAATACTATCCACTCATCCTACCTATACTCTTGAGTCCCTTATAATGTCAAATAATAATGGTTATTTTTATAAGAAATATTATTTTATTTATGTAAAACAAATCTAGTTATCATCAAAGATAAAAAATTAGAACTAATATTTCATCAAACATTAGGTTGATTGGCCATGAATTTCGATGCATATTTGAATTGAAAATTTCATCAATTAAACTCAGGGCCATCTAAACTCCGACTTGAGCTATTGTCGAACTGAATGTCTTACCAATGAACCATTGATTCCAAAGGTAATCCAAGCTTTTATTGAGTGCTTTGAATTTTAACTATAATTACAAGCATGTTACTCTCTAAAATTAATAATCCGGCATCCACTCTCACAATGAAAGGGGGCTTGGACATTGGCTTAAGATTCAAAAAATCAAAACTTCGCTTGAGCACCGACATTTAGCAACGTCCATACCTCCATTTTTTTATTGTCATCGTGGTAACACTACCTAGTTACTGTCATTGGAGAACTGCTTGGCCATCATCGTTGAACCACCGTTGTGTGATTGCCGCTGTAGGACCACCGCCCAATTAATACCATCAAATCACAATCACCCGACTATGGTTCTCTGACCAATGTTGCCCGACTAAAATCCTCCAAGCACAATCGACTGTCTACTATTCTTCAACCACTGCTACTTGACAACAGTCCTTATAGCACCATCGCTTAACAATGGTTATCTGATCTCCTTCGCCTAACACCGATCCTCCTACCACCATCATCCAATAATAATCTTCTGGCCATCGTTGCTTAACCATGATCCTCAAGGCCACGATCACCTAACAACAACCATTAGCAAGCTTGATAAGACTCATTTATTATTTTATATGAACTGCTCCTTTAAAGCTCAAGAAGTACAATATGGAATGATATGAGTTGAACACAAAATTTGAACCTCATCTGTTTTAGATGAACCAAACTTGAATACAAATAGAAAAATCGAAATCGAGCTCGAACAAGCAACTATTAAATGAGCTCAAATATGAGCAAGCACCTTCTTAGCTCAACTCAATTAATTTGTAGCCCTAACTGACACTCGCCGCCTTCGTCATTTACTATTATTAATAATATTAATGCATGCCATCAATTATTAAAGTGTTGATCATCATCGACATCAACTTTGATTCTTGATATCAAGATCAAGATTTAAGCTAGATTCCTTGATCTCTAATCTCCACTTTAAAATAGTACAATAAAATAAATATCAAACAATGTCTTAAAACAACTCACATACCATTTGACCCTTCTAACTTCCACCACAAAATGTGTTACACACATTATATTTTTATTATATTGCATCAGCTTAAGAAGAACGAATTGACACAAAGTGCAACAAGTGATTTGAAGTTTTAATTAATTATGATAATGTTTAAGAGCATTTAATTAATTATTTAAAGAAGTGATTTGAAGTTTTTTATCATTGATGGTTAAATCCAATATAAAACAAGCAGTACTTGGAAGTTTAAAAAAAAAAAAATTTTAGCTTGAAGAATCCGTAGCCTACTGATTAAAAAAATCAATTACTGATGGCAGCAAACTCTGAAGGCAGTGGCAGATGACTTCCAAGCTTGTTTAGTCCAAAACAACTTCAATAACAATAGACATTCTTTTGAGCATTAAAAAGTAAGTTGAAATCTTATTTAGAAAATAAATGGCAGCTCAGAAATATTTCTCTTGCAATGAAAATTTAAGAATGAGACATTACAAATTTTAACAACTTTTATCTGATTTCGGCAATTTTAAACTACTGGAGTTTCTTTAATATTGATTGCTGAATTGTTTTAAATTGAGCAGTTTGTCTGTTTTCTGATCATTAGCCTCACTGAAACTGTAAAATGTCTTGGTCTTTGATTAGTTACAACTATGTTTTTAAATGTCATTACTAGTTATGCAGGCAGAATCCCCCATGCAAAGTTCTGATAAAAGGGCTCAACACACAAGCTGAAATCATTTTCCATTGCCTATTCCTCTTTAATTAGTTTGCAAAGTTCCCTATCATTCAACAGATTCTACAGATGTTGCTGTATCTGTTAAATTTTATTATTTCGCCCAGATTCCAATATGTGGATTGCAGTGTTCATCAGATCTACAATCAGGTGTGGATCGTTCAGTATAATTAATTCATTCAAACTCATTAGTCCGTTGAATCGTACAATAAAACTCAAATAGAAATGAGTTATTTTGTATGATAAACAATCCTTATAAACTTGCAAGTTCCTTAATTAAATCATCTCTCTACGAGTTGTGTAAAGCAAAATCATTCATCCAATTTCATGAAATCCAATATGCTCTTCGCTTCGAGTTTAGAGGAGAAGATCTGTTTTGTATATTCTTCAAATTCCAAGCTTTTATAATGCAACTTATCTCCTTTCACTATCTCCGGGATTGGTCCTACCACATCACCAAAGTTTAGTTCATGGAATCCAGCAACAGAGAGCCGTGCCTTTTCATTGTTCACAATAGCCCTGTGCTCAATACTCTTATATTTCCCGTTGCATAATATCTATAACAGCCAGAGAAATATTGATTCATATTCATGTACTGTTTTTAAGCAACATCTTTAAAGACTGTCATAGTCATGATAGCCACAGATAAACTTGCCCTCTAGCTTGTTAGCAGAGAGCTCATTAACTTCAGTTTTTAGATTGATTTATCACCAATGAAAGATAATTACCTCAATGATATCGCCAATGTTGACGATAAAAGTTCCTGGTAGAACTTTAACTGGGAGCCATCCACCATTTCTTCTGATCTGTAGCCCCTGTAGTTCATTAACTTGTAGCAGTATTGTCAATCCTACAGAATCAGAGTGAGAAGAGAGGCCTAAGACCTTCTCAGGGGTATTGGGCATGGAGGATAGTAATTGAATCTAAAAAATTTGAATCCCTCCTTTGAACATATCGTAAAGCTTGTCAACTCCAAGTCCCAGATTTTTAGATATCATTTTTAGAATGCCATCGGCCACTCTCTTTACCTCATCCGCATACCTCTCAAGATTTTCCCTGAAAAATACTACTATTAATGAATAAGCATGAACGTATGCTTTATTATTAATGACGCATAAAAGGATGATTAGTTAGATAATTAGTACCTGAATGAAGGTGGATTAGTGGGCCAAAACCTGAATTGTTTGATGTTTGGAGGTAATGTTGCAAGGGGCAAGCATGTCTGCCCAGTCAAGCTTTTGTTCCTCCGATTGAACAAAAACTTGACCATAGCCTTCTATTTGCCCTGGTAATTGAGCAACTTTTTCTCTCTCTTCTAATGGAAGCTTAAAGAACTCTTCCACGACTTCTCTCAGTTTGCTTATGACATCTTCAGGTACACCATGGTTTACTAGCTGTAGTTAACATTACAAATTTCAGTAAAGTGGTTAAGAAATTATAGTTCATCAAGTTGCTTGCATCTTCTCAATAAGATTAAATTAAAATTAGTTGATTAGAAGTAATTAACAGAGAGAATCTTAGTATGAGGACTCTCTCACCTTAAAATTATTTCATTTCTATTGACCAAAAAAAAATATTTTTAACAGCAAATATTTGATCCATAAAAATGATTACAATGATCTTAAATTATACTAAAAAAATTTCAAAATTCTTGGATCAATCCTCGTACTCTAATAAAAAAATTTCAGAATGAAAGGAAAAAAAATTATTTTCTGTAAAATTAAGGCTTGTTACATACGTGGTATAAAAGAAGAAGAAGAAAAAGAATAAACCTGGTAGAATCCCCAGCCTTCACAGGCCGAGTGGAGCTTTACAGCTTCCTCCTCGGAGTACTCGGAATCGAATAACTTGCCGAAACTGATGGCCGGAATGCTTTCACCGGAGATTTCGTCGTCGCCTGCCAATATGTCTTCCTTCCTCTCCGGCCTGACATATCTATCCGGAATCTCCAAGCTCAGCTTTTCAGCGAGAGCCTGCACATTAGCCACCTTCAAAGACCCTCCAAATCTCCCAATTCCCATTTTCTCTTCCATCTCTCTCTATCTCTCCCTTTCGGCAAATTATTGCGTCAGGTGACCGAACGCATCTCTCTGTCAGGTGACCTGATAAGCAATATATAGCTGGTTTTATATACAGGCGAAGAAAGATTTTTCTAAGGTAAGAAAAATCTTCTCTAAAGTCAAGCCTACAATTTTTGGCTTCGAATGCATTATTAAATAACGACTATATTTGATCCATTATTTCATTTCGTACTCCCAAAGTCTTAACAAACTGTTATATGCTCTTATCACAATAATTATAGCATTATTGTTTGTTTATTTTTGCCCTTTTAAGTCTACTTAAATTGACAGACTTCAGCATTTTCTTTTCAAATTACTCTTTATATTGTTCTATTTGATTCAATCTCAAAAGTTTTAAACATGCTGTACATCTGATATACACTAGAAAATAGAGCTATTTCTTTACTAATTTTAGACTTTTTCGTTTCTAAAGGCCGGCGTAAATCACCTACGACGACAATCTGAAAACCTCCGCAACAGTATGCTGCGAAAAAAAAAAATGTTTTAGTTCTGTGAATCACTTCAATCTGCACCCATAAGTGAAATCAAATTTTTAGTTTTGAAGTTTGCTTTTTTAAAAGGTCTTTCTTTCATCTTAGTCTGGTAGTATATTTTGAATTTGAGCTGGAGCTTGCTATTAAAATTTTTTAGTGTTGATGTAACAACTTGGAAACCTCAGTAATATATAGATGATCGAATAATTATCAGCTTACCAAAGACCATGAAAGGAGAATCAGCAGGCTGCCATTAAAATTTGATTATACAGAGCTAATTTAGGGACTTTTTTTTCGTTCTTAAATGAAGGTATCACAACGGAGAAGCAGAATTTTTTTCTTCTCAGATCGGCGAAAACACGGAGGTGTAGCTAAAGGTATTTTAAAAAAGTCACGTAAACAAACAGTAAAATCATAATTTTTTTCACCGATTGAAGTTGAAAATGGAGAAATTATGGCTTGCAGTAAAAAAAAAAAAAGAGGATATGATCGTCTTCTCAAGAATATGGCTTGGATTCTTGTATGCAAAAAATGATGATTAGAAAGTTCATTGGAGCTTTCAAATTGAAAAAAATTGGAACTTTGAAAGTAAACTACGAGGTACAAGACTAGATTGGTGGCTGAGTTCTACACTTTAGAAGAAATATGACGATTGCAATGATATTTTCTTTCTTGTGATCAAGCGTACATCAATACAAATATGGATGAATCTAATGACTTTTTTCATTTATGAATTGCAACACCTGGATGTAAAAGTAGCATTCTTCCATGGTGAGTGAGAAGAAATAAATTTCATGGCTCAAACAGAGAGTTTCATTGTTCCAAATAAGATAGATTTGTCATTGGTAGAAATTTACGTATGATTTACAATATGTTATTTGATTATTGTCTGTGGAGATCCTATCAAATCAAAATCTCATCTATATTCAGTTTTAGTATTATCATTAGCAGAAGTATAGTATATCGCTTCAACTGAAGCAAATTTGGTTCTTCTAAGACTTTGGAGATCTAGGCTTTGCATAAAAAATCATACTTAATTAGGTAATAAAATCATTAAGATCCAAATAAAGATAAATGTGATTAAATATGATATGTTTATTTTGCATAGATTTATTACCATTTATAGTATAATAAACACCCTCAAAGAGGCAACAAGTTCCTTTCTGAAATCATATCTCCATAAGTTAGAAGGAAAATCATTTGTCCAATTTCATGTGATCTATTATAGTCTTCCTTGAAATACTCTTCAAATTGCAAGCTCTTATAAAGCAACTCATCTCCTTTCACTATCTCCGCGATTGGTCCCACTAAATCACCAATATTCAGTGATTGAAATCCAGCAACAGACAGTCGCTCCTTCTCATTGTTCACGACTGCCCTGTGCACAATGCTCTTATATTTCCCGTTGCATAGTATCTGAAACAACTAGAGAAGTGCTGATAAGAAATATTTACATCAGACTTGATTAGTCACCAGTAAAAGATAATTACCTCAATGATGTCGCCAATGTTGACAATAA
Organism: Dendrobium officinale; assembly: GCA_019514585.1. NCBI lineage: Eukaryota > Viridiplantae > Streptophyta > Magnoliopsida > Asparagales > Orchidaceae > Dendrobium > Dendrobium officinale. Next base: position 324,208 of record JACXSL010001565.1, read on the forward strand.
AAGCTCCAGGTATAACTTCAACTGGGAGCCATTTACCTTTTCTTCTAATCTGTAGCCCCTGCAGATCATTTACTTGTAGTAATATTGTCAATCCCACAGGATCAGAGTGAGGACAAAGGCCAAAGACTTTCTCAGGACTTGGGCATGGAGGATAGTAATTGAATCTAAAATATTGAATACCTCCCTTGAATATATCATAAAGCTTCTCAAATTCAAGTCCCAGACTTTTTGATATCATTTTTAAGAGGCCATCAGCCACTTTCTTTATCTCAATTGCATATGCATCAACAGTTTCTCTGAAAAATATGAACAAAAATAAAGAAGCATATATACTAATGATGTGAATGAGGGGGATTAATTAAATAATTAGTACCTGAAAGAAGGTGGATTAGTGGGCCAAAACCTCAATTGTTTGTAGTTTGGAGGAAATGTTACAATGGCAAGCCTATCTCCCCAGTCAAGCTTTTGTTCCTTTGATTGATCAAAAATTTGGCCATAGCCTTCTGTTTGGCCCGGTAATAGAGCAATTTTCTCTTTCTCTTCTAATGGAAGTTTAAAGAACTCTTCAGTGTCTTGTCTTAGTTTGCTTATTAAATCTTCAGGTATACCATGATTTACTAGCTGTAGTTAATATTAAGTATTTGAGTAAAGTGGTTAAGAAATTAAAATTGATGAAGCTATTGATTTCGATTGAGAGAAGATTATAGGTGCAGTAGTCTTGATGGTGTCGAAGGATATGATCTTTGAATGATATTCTAACCCACCATACCTTCATAGACTACGACCCAAATGTGAGTTGTTAAGATGTGTTGCATCATGTGTCCATCGATAGCGTTCGAGGGAAGATGGTATAGACCATGACAGCATTGATCTAAGTTATCTATTTATTGTGAGTAACTTCGACAAAGGATCATGCTTTAGGTTCCTCGAGGCAAACCACGATCTATAAGTGCTGAGGAGGTTACCAAGGCATCCCTTTATGACCCACCCAATTGACTTGCAAAAATATGTGTTAGATAGTGATGGTGTTGACACATGGATGTAGACCATGTGTAGAGCTCTGATGATTCCTTAATGTGCATTGAGTTTTCGGGGTTACAAATTGGACTAATGACAAGGAAGCCATGTTAACAATTTGGTAGACAAACACATCAATGCAATCATCCACATTAGAAGAGAAAAAAGTTCAAGGACTTGCAACTACCTCCCAAACTAATATTAACCTAAGGAGTGGAGACTAAGATCTAGGTGTCCTAATCAAGCTAGCTCATAAGCCAAGCCTTTCAAGCTCGAACTTGAGTTCCTTTATTATATAAGCTATAATTTGAGCTCTAGCTTAATCTCGATATCCAATAAGCTCAGCTTGTGAACTCATTAATGAGTGGAGATTGAGCAAGCCTGTATCACTTATACCCCTAGTAAGCATCAGACAATGACTAATGAGCAATATCAAAACTCAAATGACTTCGGGCAGTTTGCTTATACTCTACTAGGAGGGGAGATTAGGCGACCCGAAAGATGGGCATCAAATGTCAACCATTGACATGTGTTATCAATAATTAGTGAGAATATTATAAGTTGGTAGATAATGAATAACCTACTTTATCATTGCCCAATGTCCTAATGTGAATATTATAAGTCGAGCGGTCTCGTGATATGAGTGGAGATTGCGACAAGAAAATTGATATTAAACATTGGTCATTAATAGATGTCAATGTGGTAAGATGCTTACCACATCGATGTCAAGTGACGATAAGCATGATTATTAGTCAATCACTACAAAAAAATGACATTTTCCGACGGCTAATTTCCATTGGAAAATGACTAAAATCCATTGGTAATTAGTATTTATGGTGGAAAATACTAATACACCGGCAAAAAACATTTGTCGGAAACATTTCAGATGGATTTCCTATGGATAAATTCACCGAAAATTGCTGCCAAAAAATTTTAAATTTTTTTGTATAATTTTTGCACGAGTAAGCCCGCAGCTCGCCCGCCTACCTGCAAACCAACTGCCATTACTCACCGTATCGCACACCTGCCCACTTACTAGCTATCTCTGCTGACCCGTTCAACAAGCCTTTGCTAATAATATTTTTAATACTCATTAAATATTAATTTTAATTAAATAATATTCAAAACATATTATTTTTTATTAAAGATTATTTTTAATAATAATTTTAATGCTTAAATTATAAGATTTTTTTCTTTTTTTTTTTGGAATTTTATGCCAGAATTAAAATTATTTAACTATACTTATTAAATTAGTTAATTTAAATTAATTAATTTAACTTAATAATAATTATTAAAACTATTTATTTAATTTATAAATATTTATTATAATTATTTTCCAAAAAAAAATTAAATTTTACAGGAAATCCATCGGAAATTTTATGTCAGAAATTTTCGGTGGAATTTCTCTGGAAATCCATTGAAAATATTTCGTCAATAATTTGCTGGAAATACGTCGAAAAATCTGCCAAAATATTTGACAGACAAATTTTGTCGGTAATTTGCATTTTTCGTGTAATGAATATGCATCAATGACTCATATATGGTGAAGAATGATGTCTAACATTAGCATTTGTTGGTAAAGGGTGTTGATGATAGTCGATTGCCATTGCCTAGTAGTAATTGGAATTTTTTTGAATTTTTTTACAAATCTTTGATTTCCTTTACCAAAAATTATCCACTTAATAAGTGGAAAAAATTCTTCTTTATATACCTAGATGATGGACATTATGTTCATTTTTATAAGAATATGAAACACTCCATCAAATAATCTTTACAAATCCCATATTATTAGAGGTGTTAACATAAAATTGATCCACCCAAACTATTTGACTTGAATCCAATTCATTTATATAAAGGTAAGAATGCTTGACCCAAATTTGACTCAGCACAAACCCAATTAACCGTTTAAAAAATGATTCATACAACTTTTTTTGTGTCAACACAAATATGACTAGTTGAGGCAAAAGGAGGGTTGTGGCTAGCCATATTTTAAGCCAAAAAACTAAACATATTAATTTGGTGTTGATTTTGGGTTTTCAAGTCAATCTAAACGTAATTAAAATATTAAATGAGTTTGCATTTTCGATAAAAACCCATATTGTTTATTGACATTAGACATTTTAGATTAGTGATACTTCTCTAGTGAAATTGAGTTCATGAGTTGAGCTCGAACTGCCTTAAAAATGAACTCAATACATGAGCATCATTAGATCAATCAGTCGAGCTCAAAATAGCTTTGACCTGAATTTAACTCGACTAAACCCTAGCTTGTTACTTTATATACAATACAACATTCATAATTTTTTCGTATAAAATTATACATGAAAAACTAAGCTAAAAGTAACTTAAAGTCTTATAATTAATTATCACTATTTATTTTAAAAATGTTACCTTAAGAATTTATTTTTTAAAGTTGCATTAATAATATTTATACTAATTCCATATTTATTTTTTGGCTCATATCTTCCAAGCTTCACCTAGATTTCACCCGCAGGCGTATGGAGACCAACAAGAACGCGCCACTTCACTTTTTTGCTCGGTACCAGTGCTCAATATCTGGTTGATCTCTGGATCATCCGGCGCAAGTACAGAATAATTTCTCCCTCCACTGGCAATTGCTTGAAAGCTTTAGTTTTTTTTTATTTTTAACAATACAAATCTAATAATAATTAGATACGATTTTTAGTAATTACCTGAAAATAATCAAACAGATATCTTATAATAATAATAATAATAATAATAATAATTAATTCTTCGATCAACCCTCACATAATATACAAAATATTCAAAATGAAGGGGAAGTCAAAAATCTGTTATTTAAAAAACTTGTTACCTGCTATAAAAAAAATAACTAAAAGAAGAAGAAGAAGAGAAGATAGACCTGGAAGAAGCCCCAGCCTTGGCAGGCCGAGTGGAGCTTTGCAGCTTCCTCCTCAGAGCACTTGGAATCAAACAACCTGCCAAAATCAATGACTGGAAATCTTTCGCCGGAGTCTTCTTCGCCGCCGGCGACTATATCTTCCTTCCTCTCCGGCCTGACATATATATCTGGAATCTCTGGCCCCAAATTTGCAGCGAGAGCCTGCACACTGTCTACCTTGAAGGACCCTCCAAATCTCCCAAATCCGAATTTTTCCTCCATCAAGCTCTGCCTTTCTCTCCCGGTACTTCTCTTCAAAGTGTCGATTCAAATGAGCTACAGCCGGCTCTATCTACACAGTGGAATTTAAACTAAATTGTGCTTTATTGCTTAAAACGTTTTTAAAATTTAATGCACGTTCTTAATCGTGACGAGGTCGCGTGGCTGAAAAGGCACCACACATTTTTCTTCTCATCATTTAAAAAATGTTGGTATGATTTTGATTGAAATCTTAAAATTATCGCAGCTTGATAGGGACCCTCTCTGTCTTTCCAGATTATTTTTTAATTTTTTTTCGAATTACATTATCTAAAAGTTTTAAATAATATTATTCATTTTAATCTGTAATTATTCAGTCAGAATACAATTTTCATCAGAAAATATTTTTTTTTCTTACAATTCTAATCACATGGATAAAAAAACTAAAATAAAATCATTTTTAATTTTCCTCATTATGCCAATCTTCAAGTTTGGAGCCGGGTTTGAGTAGTAGACTTATCGAGCTCGGCTCGTCAGTTAGAAATTTGGTTTGAACTCGAGCTTGTCTCGTACTATTGTAGGTCAACTCGTCGAGCGGCTCGATTTGAAGTTCGAACTCCGATTTCTTGTATTTTTGTTTTTGGGCAAAACATTCCTAATTGAGTCTAATTAATTAATCAAATTGATGGAGTCAATCATTTGATTGAATCACAAGTCTAATTAATCATTGGTTGAGCCAAATTAATCCAATTATAACAAACTCCTCAAAGTGATTATTTCACTCAAAGGAATTTCATTTTTTTTTAAATCCAATGGATCAATTCAATCAAATTGAGTCAATTTGACCAAATTAAACCTCTTACTTAGAATGTCCCTAAGTGGCCCATAAATAATTGTGATATATCATCAAAAAATTATCTTGATTGGGCATGAATCTCAAAGCAAAATCAAGTTGGAAAGTTCAAAAATTAAATCCAGGACCATCTGAAATCTGATTTCAGCAAACTTATAGTCGAACTGAACGTCTCGGAAGTACGTACCCAATGACACCAAATTCGACATAATCCGAGCTCAAATGAGTCCAAATCAAAGACTCGAAGCTGGACCTCCGCTCGTCGCCGTATTTCTACTCGACAGCGGACTTCCGCTCGTCGCCAGACTTCTATCTGACACCATACTTCTACCTAACGTCGAACTTGCACCCATCGTCGGATTCCTATCAGACACCGGACTTCCACTCGTCATCGAGTTTCTACCCAATGTTTGACTTCCGCTCATCATCAGATTCCTGTCGCATGTTGGACTAACGCCCGTCATTGAAATTCCGTCTGACTTCTACTTGTCGTCGGACTTCTGCCCGTCGCTGGATTTTCATCGGACTTCTATTCGACGTTGGATTTCTAACTAACGTCGTCCTAACGACGTTATCCTTCCAACCTTTGTCGTTAGACAATAATCTTTCGACCTCCGTCGCCTGTCGACTACGGTCCTTCTGACTTACGTCGCCCACCGACTACAGTCCTTATGAATTACGTTGTCCACCGACTACATTTCTTCTAACCTCTGTCTCCAGCCGACTACGGACCTTTCGACTTACGTTGCCCACTGACTACAGTTCTTCCGACCAAACAAACATATCAACAGTGATTCTGTGTATTGTCATCATGTAATGCACTATATAGGATGTAAATCAAGCTAAGGCCTTTCCCCAATGAAGGGCCTCATTTGTAATAAACTGCAAATACTAGTGGATTCATTCGAACTGGATCAGCTCCCGTGGATTTTCCCCTTTTTTCAAAGATTTTTCATGTAAAAATCTTGGTGTCCTTATAATTGAAGTAACATCATTTTTTATCTGATTGCGTGTTGGATCTTCGTATGAAACTAAGACGTTAAACTTTGTATTTCTTTACTGCCACAAATACTCTGGGACACAACAAGTTGAATGTTTAAGATCAACCACTTTAAATATGAAAGGTCAAATTAAGTTTATTTTAGCCTGAATGTGTCTATATGTTTTTCTTTTCTTGATAAATAAGAAAAAAGAAAATAAATTCAAAATCTAATATTAGATTATTTAGATGAATAAAATCCACCTAAATAAATGAAATCCAATTAACTAAAATTTTTTAAAGTTATATGTTTCTTACAATAATCATTTTGAAACTTTTTGGGATGGCACCATTTAAACAAAATTCAAATTAATAGTTATTGAAAAATATTGAGTAGAAACTTAAATTTAAATTCAATTCAAAATTTTTACCAAAATGTCTTATTTCTTTATTCCTATGAAAATTTATATTTAATCAAATATAAATGTCGCATATAGCTCATTATTAAAAAAAATATATATTTTTTCTCTAAAAAAATTAATTTTATTTATTTCTCCTTAGAGTGAAAAAAGACTTGACGTTGTTATTATATTGATAGTATTATTTAATTATTTAATTATTCTTTTGAGGCAGCCCCTAGCACTTAGTTTTCTACATAGTTGATAATGTGAATAATTTATATATTAGATATTCGAATTCTCTAAAATTTTTGTACTAAAAATTTAGTATAGAAAAAATATGATCCTCTTTGATCTTTTAATAGCATCCTATTTTATAATAGATCTGTTGCGTCCAGGAGTATTCGCGGCGGTAGAGAAATACCATATTTAACGTCTTAGCATTGCACGAAAATCCGGCACGCAATCAGATAAGGAGAGAGGGTCTAGCATTTATGAGACACCAAGATTTTTACGTGGAAAACCCTATAAAAGGGGGAAAAACCACGGAGCCTAGCCCAGTTTGAACAAATCCACTAGTATTTGCAGTCGATTACAAATGAGGTCCTTCCTTGGGAGAAGACCTTAGCTTGATGTACATCTTATGGAGTACATTACATGATGTAAATACAAAGAGCTACTATCGACGTATTCACTTTGTTAGAAGGATTGCAGTCGGCGGGCGACTTAGGTCAGGATGACCGTAGTCAATTGGCGACGGAGGACTGTAGTTGGCGGGCGACGTAAGTCAGGAGGACCGTAGTCGGAGGGCGACGGAGGTCGGAAAGACTGTAGTCGGCGGGCGACATAAGTCAGGAGGACTGTATTCAACGGGCGACGGATGTCGGAAAGACTATAGTCTGACGACGAAGATCAGTAGGACATCGTCAGGTAGAAGTCCAGCAATGGAAAGAAATGCTTCTTCGCATAGACGCCCAGCGAAGTCCGATAACCGGTAGAAGTCCGGCTTCGGGTAGAAACTTGGCGAAGAGTGAAGGTCCGACGTCGGGTAGAAGTCTGACGTCTTTGGTGGCAGAGGAGAACTCCGGCTTCACTTGGGCGGAGTTTCGACGTCAGGAGGGAACTCTCTTGTAAATTGGGAAGAATTTCAGCATCCCATGGAAGTCGTGCAGAATTCCCACGTTTCCTGAAAATCCGGCAGAGTTCCGGCGTCTTCAGGCGGCAGGAAGAGCTCCGGCGGTGGTCGAGGAGGTGAGGAATCTACTTTTCCCCTTTCTCCTCTTCTTCTTCTCTCTCTTCACTTCCCTTCAGTCCCCTTTGGTGTAGAATGAGGGCTCTATTTATAGTTTTTCTGGAGTGGCGTAGCCCGTAAATAGGCGTGAGATCAAGGGCGAACAGGGAGTGGTTTGAATGGATGGCCGATATAGAATCCTTTGATCATGCACCGTTCATTGGACATTTGATGGCCTTAATGATGTCGTAATTTGATGATCTTGGGCTCGTTGGATTCGTCTCGTCGAGCCCTTCGATTCGAGTATAAGCTCGTCAAAATCGGAGACCGTTTGATAACTCAAATTGCGGTTTGAACCTTCCAATAGTGCTTTGAACCCTTGATTCGGACTCATTTGGGCTCAGATTGGGTTGATCTTGGTGTCGTTGGGTTCGTATTTCCAATACGCTCAGTTTGACTATAAGCTCGCTGAAATCGGAGTTCATATGCTCCCTAAATTAATTTTTGAAGTTTCCAACTAGCTTTTGCCTCTAGATTCGTGCCCGATCAAGATATTTTTGAGATGATGTATCAAGATCTAATCGGAACCATTCAAGAAAAATCAATTTTATAAGATATCCCAACAATATCTTATATAATTGAATTTTTTATATTTAAATACTCTTGCAAGTTGCATCTTATATAAGAAAAAAAAAAAAAGAAGACCTATCTGAAGCTCTGGCGTGAGAGACCACATGACCCTGCAGCCTTTCCAGCAGCCCTAAGGCCCATCACACAGAGAGATATCACAGGACTAGCCAGAGAAAATTTTTTTTTCTTTTTCTTTGCCAGAGAAAATTCAACCAAACAGAATCAAGGAGTACCACACTGTACCTTTTTCTCTCTCTACACGCACACTCTCTCTCTACACGCACATTCTCTCTCCTTCAAGGACACAAGCACATGGTGGAGAAAAGAAGAGGGGCCAGCTTAGAGGCAAATTATTGCATCCGGTCACCGGATGCGAAGATAGGTCCGGATATTAATAAATATTTTTTAAAAGTTAGCGCATCAAAAGCTCAGATAAAGTACAGGTCAAAGCACAGTAAAAGCGTAGGTAAAGCGCAGTCAAAGCGCAACTAAAGCTCAAGTCAAAAGCGCAGGTGATGTGACAAATTTTTTTTATTGGACGTCCGAACCTATTCTCCGCATCCGGTGACCTGATGCAATAATTTGCCCAGCTTAGAACTGCCTCGTGCTTAAGAGATTATTATGTGTGAAGTCCCGGTTTATACCTTTTTTCAATTTTATGATTGTGAATAATAAATTCATAATAGTGAACAATAAAAATACAATTATAAACAAAAATACAATAAAATCATAGTTATAAAACAAAACGATTCTCCGGGTACAGACTCTCCGCACGTAATAATCTCTCCTCCCGCTTTGGATTTGAAATTGAAAGACTTTGTAGGAGGAGAAATTATTCTGTGCGGACACCAGACGATCCAGATATCAACCAAAATGCTCTACGTCATCCGGTACCGAATAAAACAGTGACATAACCCGCTTTGGTTGGTCACCGGACGGCGTCCGATATTCGCACATAATAATTTTTCTTGTAGGAGAAGCGGTGGCACATTGTTTTAGAATGTAGGTTTTTTTGGAACTTCTTTTTACTATTTTTAAAAATAGTTTCTTAATAAAAATATATATCAAGAAATAAGAAGTAATAAAAATCACTCAAATGAAGTCTTAGATAAATAAAATAAAAATAAAATCGTCAATAATCCCTAATCTCGCCCAGAAAAATACAAGACTATTATATCGAGGGACTCATTACTTTATAATCATGGAGTTAAATACAGATTGTGACATTAATATCCTCTTAATCAAATTATTAACATCGTGAAGACAAAGCTTAGTGCTTGGCCGGAGAATAATATGGTCCTTCAAATGCACGCTTAGTGTTGCTGAGAAAGTTATAAAATAAAGCGAGTTACTTATCAATTACTCTATAGCCTATAACAAATTAAGAAATGCAGTAGCTGCATTTGGATAAATATTAAAAAATATATATTTTTTATAGAAAATTGTTGAACTCTACCAATAACCAGTATCATAAATTTTTTTTTTTCCTCGAGATTTCTATGTATAACACTTGAAATTAGTCTAATTATATATGGAGCACTTGAATTTTTTTTTAATTAAATTATTACTTCGCTATTTTTTGCTAAAGATATTGTTACAATAGGATTAGGGCTGTGAAAATTGGGTCACGGGTTGGGTTTGAGTCCAACACGGAACTGACTCGACACTGTTCGACCTGAATTGTTTTTGCAAACGGGTCGGTTTTTCGGAACTGAACCAAACCCACTTCGGGTATGCTTTACTAAATTTTTTTTATTTAATTCGATTTATTTAAACTTAAATCAAATTAATGTACGAATTACTTCAATCAATTTAAAATAAATCAAGCTTAATTCAATTTGGGCAACATGGTTTAATGAAAATATAATTTATTTATTTCAAAACAATCTTTTAAAATCCTCTTCAATTTTTTAAATACTGATCAAACTGGGTTGGTTTCGGGTTTTCAGGTTAACCCGAACCCGACCCGGTTTTACAAATGGGTCGAAATCCCTAACCCAAACCCGAACTCGATCCGGTTCCAGTTGACCTGAACCCAAAGTTTTCGGGTCGGGTTCGGTTGGATTTTCGGATCTTGTTAAATATTGATACCCCTAGATGGGATCTCATTAAGGATGAGGCTGACGGCGTGTCAAAGCCAAGCAAAAAAGGAAGAGGTAAGAAAGTTGGATTTGTTATTCTGTGTAGAGTCCGGATGGTGTCCGGAGACCAATAAAAATGCGCCACATTACCTCAAAATTTATCACGCTCGGTACCGTACACTTAACCAGACAAAAGAACTGTCCGATTTTTGCACAGAATAAAAGCTCAGAAAGATGCTATATATATAATCTTGCTGGAGGGAATATTGTAGGAGCCATTGGAATCCTTACTCTTACAATATAGATATCATAAGTTACATGTTTTAGTAACGTGGATGCAATGGTTAACGTGATATTATAGAAAGTGACAACGTGGCATCTCCTAAATGGTTTGAACGAGTAACAAATACTATTGCAGTATCATGAAAACAAAAAAGATTATCTTTTTTATATTTGACTAACGAATTTTATCATAATAATATAATATCCTGAGTGGGCTCAGCTAAGATATGATATCCTGAGTGGCTCATCTAAGATATGATATTGACACTCGCTTATAAGTAATCCAATCAGTATATGGCTAGAGATAAAATCTTGGTGATATCATATCGAATTATTCACATAACTTTCTCCCATTAAATTAAATAAAATGCAATATATATATATATATATATATATATATATATATATATATAATAATGCCACAGCTCACAACAACAGATTGATATGCAACTTGTGGGTGTCGAACTTCTCTCTCTTTGAGTCACATGTTGAATTTGACCAAATAGAATTGGGATACAAACCGAAGAAGATGTCAAAATTAGGGATAGGGGCAAATTATTAAGTGTGTCTGGATTAGGTGTCCGAACGTCTGGTGACCAAACGTAATAATCGCCGGTATATAGGAGACCGATAGATAATGAAATTAAAATCCCTTGAGATAGGGGTGTGTCTTTTTATGAGGTGAATGCTTTGATTACTTCAATAATTATAGCCCATGCACATCAGCAATTACTAGTACTTGTAATTCTCCATTATCCAACCAGCTTACCTGCCCAAGGAGCATCCCACCAAGTTCAACAAAAATTGAAAAATTATTAAGTGCGGCGTCCGGAGTCGTCCGGAAACCAGAAAAAATATGTCACGTCATTCCAAAAATATACCGCGCTCGATATCGCTCGATACTAAATGCATAATCGAACGGAAGGACCGGTATCCGCACAGAATAATAGCTCCAACAAATTAAGAGGATTGAACGTTGGGCTCAACAAAATCATGCTCCTCCAAATACAATTTGTGACATGCAAAATTGTGAACCACACAAAAACCATTTAATGCAAAATGGATGAAAGAGAGAGAGAGAGAGTGTGTGTGAGAGAGAGAGAGAGAGGGGCATGGAAAAGAAGGCCATGGTTGTCCTAAACCAAGCCAGCATTCTGTCTAATTTAAGGGTAACCTTGCATGGCTTTTCCCACCCAAACACACTCCCTCCCATGCGCCGCGGCTTGTGCTGCTCCTCTATTCTCACAGCATACCACATGCATCTGCTTCTCCCCTCTGCCTATAAAGATCCCTCGAAAACCCCCTCTAAGTCCATCATCCGAACTTCTTTTCCATCTCCTTTCCCACCAACCAAAAAGTTATCTCTTTCCTCTCTTCCTTCACACTCTTGCAGGCCTTTTTCTGTTTCTTGTGGAGTAAAAGATGGCTCTCGGCAGGTCGAACAAGCTCCCTCCGGCGGCAGGGCTGAGGCAGATACTGAAGAGATGTTCGAGCTTGGGGAGGAAGGAGAACAACGGAGAGCTTCCAGTAGACGTGCCAAAAGGGCATTTTGCCGTATATGTTGGAGAGAAGCGACGCCGCTTCATCGTTCCCATTTCGCTTCTGGAAAACCCCGAGTTTCAGAGTCTCTTGCAGCTTGCAGAGGAAGAGTTTGGGTTCGAACATGGAATGGGACTCACTATTCCATGCGAGGAGGTTGTCTTCTGCGCCCTCACCTCTGAACTCAGATAAACGAAGCTTTGTTTGGAAGAAGAGGAGAAAAAGCTGAGACAGAGTAGTGCTCTGTCTTGGTTATTGATATTCTTTCTCGTCCTTCTCCTCTGTTTGGTTTTTTTTTTTGCTGTGTTAGTTTAGTAGGGATCAGACTTCTGAGTTCCATGAGATGTTACTTATGGCTTAACTTGTAAATGACGAGCGGCGTGCGATGGCGCCCCACTGCAAGAGTTCACTGCAGGTGAAGAAGGAAGGTTGATTGCCATGTTATCGATCATGAAATCACCATTCTGTCTCTCTCACACACACTCTCTCTCTCTCTCGCTTGCAAACTCTGCTTCATGTTAAAAATTCAGTGCATAAAAAACAGGGAGAGTAATCTGGATCCTTCTAGTTTTTAAAGCTGCTATGCTTTTCTGCTCTTATTTTCTTCTTTTGGGTTAATTCAGGGCCGAAAATCCCATTTAAATAAATAAAATAGTCGGATTAGAATAGGGACGACTTTCTTACTGCTTTTGTAGAGTTGTGTTTTTAGAAAAAAAATGTCTTGAAATAAAAAAAAAAATTGTCTAAAGCAGCCCCAAATCAAGCCTAAGATTTTTTTGGAAACCATTTTTTTTCTATTTTAGTAAAAAATTCCTAATTCAAAAAAATTTTTATCTTAAAAAGCTATAAAGAGACTTTCAACACATAAATATAAGTAAATAATTATTGAATAATTTAAATATAAATTCAGGAAAAAAAATCTTAATAATTTGTTAGTTCTTGTAATGACAATTAGAACTGTCATTACCAGGTTTATTGGCCACCGGCACTGCTCCTTCCTCGCATTAAAACCACAGCTGAAAGACTGAAAGGCTGAAAAGAGAGCAGCTGAGCCTCAGACTCTTTTATTGCAAAGGTAAAGCCCTTTTAAATGCCTCTTAATCCCAACAACAGGATTCCTCTGAGCTCTGACCCCTTTCTCTCTCTCGCTTCTTTTTCTGCTTGCTTTTTGCTCCTAAAATAATTAAGTTAAGCATGCAGAATACATGAATTAATCAATTTCAGAGCCTCCTCCAAAATTTAGGTATTGTGCTCTATCCAAATGAAGAATCTCTATGTGATTTTGCAAGTATTAGAGCTTGCAAAAATGCACAATCAAGGTGAAAAATAACTGTACACAACAACATGGATCTTATGCTTAATGCTGAAAATGCATTGATTCTCTAGAAAAAGAGCAATATGAAAAGAATGGAAACAAAAATTGTGCAAAAAACAAGGAGAAACAAATGGCATATTGTGTTCTTCATTCATCCTATTTAAAATGGACTTTACTTTTAGTTTTTTTTTTTTTTAACTTTAATTTTAGCTGATTCAATGTATGATCGAAATCAGGTCAAACTTATATAAATTGTTGCGGGCTGAGAAATTCGTGATGATAAAGAAAAAAGAATTTACAATTTAGCGATGTATAAAAATTTAGCATATAAATAGACAATTAAGGTGGCAAAGAAACACCTAAAATTTTACGTGGAAAATCCTTAAAAGGAAAAACCACGAGGTCTCAATTAAAGTGATTCTACTATTGTTTGAATATTTTACAAAAGTCAGCTCGTCCTTCAATTTGAGGACAATGTGAATACAATATGTTAAAGATCTTGCCAAACTTCAGATGAGTATTCTGTGCTCGAATAAATGATATATGTTGGAAATCTAGTGGCAATAATTAGGAGAATGGTCATTAAAGGTCTGGAGGCAAATGGAGATTCGACAATGTCTAATGAATAGGCGGAAGTTTGACGATGGTTGATGTTCGAGAAGAGACGTTGGTAGCCAACGAACGGGTAGAAGTTCAGTGATGGCTGGTGGTTGAGAAGAAATTTGGCGGTGGCCAATGAACGGGCAGAAGTCTGGTGATGATCGGTGGTCGAGAAGAAATCAGGCGACGGCCAATGAGCGAATGTCCGACAACAGTTGGTGGTCGAGAAGAAATCCAGAGGCAAGAGAGCTCCCAATTTTTCTTTTCTTTCTTCTTGCTAGTCTCATGTGAAGAATAATCTGTATATATATATATATATATATATATATATATATATATATATATATATATATATATATATATATATATATTGGAGTGCATGGCTAGTAAATATGAAGAAGATCAAGGGCAAGTTGAGAGTGCTCCAATGGAAGGCCGATATCAATTACCTTGATCATGGATTATTTATCAAGTATTTAAGTGCCTTAATGTAGGCATTCTTGGGCTTGTTGGATTCGTCTCGTCGATCTGCTCAATTTGACTATATGCATGTCATATTTGCATATCATATGGTAATCCAATTAATGCTCCAAAGCTTTCGAATAAGCTTTCATCCTTTGATTTGAGCTCAGATTGGATTGAATTTGATGTCCTTGGGTTCGTCTCCTTGAGATAATCAATTTGATTATAAGTTTGCTGAAATCGGAGTTTGGGTGATACCTATTTTAATTTGAGATATTTTCACTTCATATTTGCATCGAGATTCGAGCCCGATCAAGTGAATTTTGTGGTGACACGTCGAAACTAACTCAAAATCAGTTCGTATCTCGCTGGTTCAACTCAAAATCATCTATTTCTCCTTTTTCTTTATTTTCAATATTATATAATTTGCAGATATGTATGTAATAAAATTTTAAAATACACATGTTATTCATATTTTGAGCTGGCTCGATCTAATAAAAATAAACAGATATTTTTATTTGACAACAGACAACTGCTTGGAGGTTGAATTTTATTTTATTTTTTTTGAAAATTTTATTTTATTTTTTTTGAAAATTTTATTATATATAATTATCTTTATAGAGTAGATTAAAAAAAAAAAAAGTGAGATTTGGATCCCACTGGAAACGAAAAAGGTTTAGCTGTCAAGGCTTAGATATCAAACAGGAAAAACAGAATCTGAGGGTGGCATTGGTTTGGCACAGAGCCACAGAGCCCTTGCTTGTCTTCCACAGACATAACGGCTAATTAAATAAAAATATATGTTTCATTGTGAATGTAAAATTTTGAGGGGAAGGATTTGGATTAGGAGGGTAAATGAGTTAGAGTCTAGTTCGAGTCATGTTTAACTCGAGCTCGGCTCGTCGGCTAAATCACAAGGTCGAACTCGAGCTTTAGCTCGACTCGTGGCGATGGATGCGAGCTCACGAGGCGTAAGGCCGGCGTTTTCTTCCATTTCCAGTTTCGATTCCGGCTACCACGTCCACAGTTCCACGCAATTTTGCATCCAAGCTTCCGCTCCCATGCCCGCCCATCCACGCATGTGATTCCAGTTTCCTCTCCCGCTTCCGTGCACTCGATTCTGCCTTTAGCCTTCCGCACTCGGGCTTGCTCACGAGCTTGCAAGTCAAGCCTCATCAAGCTCAAACTTGAGCTCGTTTAACAAACGGTATTCAAACATTAATTGCTTATAGTCGAATTGAGCGGCTCAACGAGACGAATCCAACGAGCCTAAGATCGCCAAATTCTGACATCATTAAGACCTTCAAATGTTTGACGAACGATACACGATCAAGGGATTCAATATCGGCCGTCCATCCAACCAATCCCCATTTACCCTTGATCTCTCACCTATTTACGGGCCATGCCACTCCAAAAATCTATAAATAAACCCCTTATTTCTCTTAAAAAGGGGGAACCAAAGCAATAAGAGAAGAAGGAAGAAGAGAAGGAATAGAAGGAAGAAGCTCCTCCTCGACCACCGCCGGACTTCCTACGGACCACCACTTGAGGGCCTCACCTCCGCCAGACCACCGCCTGACGTCGTTGCTCCATCGGACCACCACTTGAGGCCCTCACCTCCGCCGGACCACTGCCTGATGCTGTTGCTCCGCCGGACCACCACTTGAGGCCCGAACTTCTGTTGGACCACCACTTGAGGCCCCGAGCTCCACCAGGGCACCACCTAACGCTCGGACTTCTGTCGGACCACCACCTGAGGCCTGGACTTCCGCCAGACCACTACTTAAGGCCCTATGCTCCACCAGGCCACCACTTGACGCCCAGAGTACTGCCCTTTTACTACAACCTTTCGAACCCTAGTCTCATGCCGATTACGGTTCTTCCGACCTTCGTCACCTACTATGGTCCTTCCGACCTCCATAACCAGATAACGATCTTTCTGACCCCAGTCTCCTGCCAACTACGATCCTTCTAACCTCCGTCACCTAAAATGATCCTTCCGACCTCCATCACCAGACAACGATCTTTCCGGCCTCCAACCTATCGACTATGGTCCAGCCGACCAAACAAACATGTCTATGTAACTCCCACAATGTAATGTGCTCTATATGATGTACATTTGCGACATCAAGCCAGGGCCTTCCTTCTCCCTAAGAAGGACCTCATTTGTATTCGACTACAAATACTAGTGGATTCATTCAAACTGGGCGAGGCCCCATGGTTTTTCCCCTTTTCAAGAGTTTTCCACGTAAAAACTCTGGTGTCTCTTATGAACGCTACACCCTTTCTCTTATCTGATTGTGTGCTGGATCTTCGTACCAAGCTTCGTTAAACTATATATTTCTCTACCGCCACGAATACTCCAGGACGCAACAATTTTGTAAAATCTTTTATTAATTTTATGACATGCAGATACCTAAACAAGAGCACAAAATACAGTGACAGTCGACATTCAAATTAGATGAGGTGAGAGAGTTTTCTTTAAATTTAAGGAAAATAAAACTTATATAATTTTCATAATTGAAAAAGATATTTAATTAAATCTATGGGGAGCGAGAACAACATCTATGTACTTTCTGACTTCTAATGACACAAATATCAACATGACCAAGATGTTAAAGTTGGATCCTATTGAAATCCTAATTCAAGTAAAATTATTCTGTTGGACACCGTCTGGAGGCGAATCATGACACGCCACATCACCTATTTGCTGTGTATCGCGGCTAAGTGCAGGATGATGTGGTGTCTTCTGATTCACCTCCGGACGGTCTGGTGTCTTCACATAATAATTTCTCCTAATCTTAAGATGAATGCAACAACATCAGCAAGCCTTTATCCACTATGTTGGGTAACCCTTGGGTGAATAATAAACAAAAAAAAAAATCTTTTTTTTTTCCTCATAAAAACCCCTTATCTTTCTATTTCTCGCAGCCTTCGCACGCTTCTTCAAACATTGTTATTCAAGGCATTTTCCTGAAACCTCAAATAGCTTAAACCTACAATCTTGTAATACAACAACAACAATAATGAGCTTTTATCCTATTACGCGGGGTCGACTGCATGAATCCTTTTTCTACATTGTATCATGTTAAAGGTCAAATTCTCATTTAAATCTAATAAAGAAATGTCATTTCTAATATTTTTAATCAAGTCTTTTTATGTTTAACTCTGACTTTTTTACAAAAGCCAAATCTAATACATCTATTCTCCTAACCTGGTCATCGAAAGGCCTTCATTTTATATGACCATAGCATCTAGGGCAACTCTCTAATCTTATCTTCCACTTAAACCACTCCAACCGTTTCAAGTATTGCTCATTTCGTATCATGTCTCTAAGAGTAAAATCACTCATCCGCCTGAGCATTCTCATCTCTGCAACACTTAAATTAATAACATGCTTCTCTTTTAATAGCCAACATTCTGCACCATAAAGCATTGCAAGTCTCACCGGTCACCACCATCTTATAGAATTTTCCCTTAAGTTTGAGGGGATGTTTCTATCACATAACAAGCCCGATGAATTCCTCCACTTCAACCATCCAACTTAAATTCTACTAATTATATTCCCATCTATTTCACCATCACTCTGAACAATAGACTTGATATATTTAATATGTGTATTCTTATTAATGACTTGATTATCCAAAGTCACAATACTCCAACTAGATCTATTATTACAAAAATTACATTCCATATATTCAATTTTAGATCTACTGAAACGAAAATTTTTAGACTCTAAGGTTGACCTCCATATTTCAAGTTTACCTTCAACTCCCTCTCTAGTTTTATTAACAATAAGAATATCATCAATAAAAAGAATACACCATAGTACAACTCTTGCAAATGTCTCATGAGAACATCCATGACTTAAGCAAAAAAGATATAGGCATAAGGCTGATCCTTTATGTAATCAACATGAAATAGGAAAATAATTGATCAAATCACATTGTGTTTGAACACAAGACAACCTTATTCTATCTACACTTCTTCATGAAACTTCTCAATAAACATATAGCTTCCATAGTAGATCTATCCGGCATAAATCCAAATTGATTTTGAGAAATTTTATTATCACGTCGCAATTTATGCTTCATAACTCTCCCACAGTTTTAAATGAAATGAATGAACAATCTTGCAATACGGACAAAAAAATCTTAATAATGGACAAGAAAAGCCTTGTAAACTGTACAGTAACCAGCGACAAAGTGGCCTACTACAAAATAAAAACACACACTTTATACTCTGCAGCTCAAATGTAATTTATATTGCAGAAGATTTTGATTTAGAAACGCCGGTATAAGCATTGTGTTGTTACCTAAGTATTTCATGTACGCATCACTTATCAGTCTTCCCTTTGGAGAAGAATCTGGTAAATCCATGTCCCTGTTTCTCCGACATAGAATTAGATGAAGATGAGGAGGAAGATGACCTGTGAATATTTTGTTTTTGGTAATTTGTACTAATAGGTGATTTACTGAAGGGGCTTGATTCAGAATCAGATGGGCTCATATGGGAATTATATCCATATAATGGGGATTCCCCTCCTGTTTCTGTTGTTTTCTCTCCTTGAAAAGAAAGCCGAGGGCGAGAGATACCTGGAGAGTTCAAGTTACCTGCTTCTGCTTCATCTATGTAAAGATCATCCCGTCGAAGTCTGCAGTTTGTAGAAACGTTCAGTGGTTCTGAAGGATTGCGCATTGCTTGCAATTGTTTGCCGAGAAGAAAAATCGTCTCCTGGCATTCAGCAAGCTTTTCTGCTGCTGCAGTTATATCTATTTCCTGACATGGCAAAAGATATAAATAAATAATGTTTCCAATATCATTCGAAAAATCTAGCAACAAAATATAAAATTAATCAATTTCAACTTTAAGCATTGCAATTGTTGATGGCAATTTTAGAGAGTATAATCAAAGCGGATTAAATTAGGGTCTAATAACCCAATTCTCAAATTCATTTTCAACACAAATTTAAGCAATTAAGCCTGTGGGAGAGAGCTAATCACATAGCATTTGAACACCAACATATTTTTCAACTTTTCAATGTGAAACTAAACCAAACACTCTTATGTGTCTTAAAAATCTGTACTGATGTGAGAGTTCTCTGTATCTATTATCACTTCCTTCAAAATAGGAGTATTCTTAGGTTCATCTAACATCATGCACCCAATGTTCATGTAATGACATGAAGCCTTCATGGGGTGACCACTCTTGATCCTTGCTTAACTACAATAGAAGGCACTAAAAGGCCATAAGACTCACAAACTGTGTGAATCGCTCAATTCTAGCTGAATAATCACTTTTGGATATCACTTGTTAGGGAATAATATAGCAAATGGAAATCAAAGCTAAGCCTAACGCAAATGTTATCAAACTATTTTTCAACGTAAAAGCATTATGGCTCAGGGAAGGATATAAATGAACTGAATCGAGCTACATACTATATTGTTTAAGTTTATTCTTTCATTTTCTAATCTAGTTCAAGCCGAGCTGAAATATGATCCAACTTTTAAAATTTTACTCAAGCTAGTCTATTAGTTTTTTATAAAGTTCAAGTTGAAATTAAGTTTTAAACAAGCCTAACTAATTATGTATTTGTTGCGGGCTACAATATACGCGGCAGTAGAGTGAGAGTATTTTTCGTCTTAGCGTTGCACAAATATCCAACACAAGCAAAAAAGATAAAACACCAAGATTTCTAACGTTGAAATCTTGAAAAAGGGAAAAAACCATGAGGCCTAACCCAGTTCAAATGATTCCACTACTATTTGAACGAATTACAAAGCTTGATCCATCTTGTAATTCTAAGACGGTAAAATTACAATAGTAGAGAGAGTTAGGTGGAAGTCGGGTGTCATTTGGTGGCCAAGTAGGAGTCCGATGACGGTCGGTAGCTAGGCGGAAGTCCGACGGCAATCAGAGGCCGTGCGAAGTTCCGAAGATGGTCGGGTAGGACATTGGCATTTGAGTGCTTAATGATGTCGGAATTCAATGATCTTGGGCTCGTTGGATTCATCTCGTCGAGCCGCTCGGTTCAACTATAAGTATGCCACATTTGAAAATCATTTAGTCGTCTAATTTATGCTTTGAATATTCTAAATGTGCTTTGAGCCCTTGATTTGAACCCATTTGGGCTTATGATCAGATCAAATTTGATGTCAATATTCAATAGGTTCATCTTTTCGTGATGTTCAGCTCGATTATAAGTTTGTTGAAATTGAAGTTTGAATGGGCTCAAAATTAATTTCAAAAGTTTTCATTTCAAATTTGCCTTGAGATTAATGCCCCATCAAGATAATTTTTTGATGATATATCAACTGTCCCATATTTTTGGGCGTTGAAGCTTGAAGAGTCTGAAAATATGCGTCGGAGCATTTCAAATTCTTTGAATTTCAAATTTATAATTTTCGAATGATTATGAGGCGCGACAACTCCTTAGACGTCAACATGGACCTCCCCTCTGGGCTGTGAACCAAATAAAACCCCCTTAATCATAAATTGATCATGTCTTAAAGTTAGCGTGTCGATTGGAACAAAAAATGCTGAAAAATTACGTTCCAAAACTTTAAAAATACTTGAAATTGACTGCAGAGGTTCTGATGACATCTATAAGTGTCAAAATTGAGTCTAGAATATCGAAAAACGGTTATGAAGACTCCAAAAATGTCTAAATCAGATTGTCCGAGCCAAAAATCGGGCCCATGATCGAATTGGTAGCTAAACGCCCGCTGCCCCGTTGTTTGCTGGCCCGCCTGCGACTCGCCTGGGTCACACCCTTTGGCCCGGCTGCTTGTGCCCAAATCCATGAACATGGGCCGATTGTAATAGTGGGCAATTTGTAGTGGGCAGGTTGGAGTGGTGGGCCGTTTGGGAGAAATGGGCAGGTTTATATATATATATATATATTAATAGAATTTTTTTTTCAAATAACTTAACTCCTCCAACTTCACCAGGTCTGTTGAGCCCAGACCCATGTCTTGGGTCAACCTTGTTGACCAAGTCAATCTAGGTTGACCAAACTAGCCCAAATCTTCCCCATTTCAGTTTTACTCAATTTCAATTCCTTCTTTGCTCAACCCCTCACCCATTTGAATTTAATTGACCATGTTGACTGGGTCAACACATGGCTTGATCAACCCAAGCCTTATATGGTAAAATTTGACCTATTTAGGTCAAATCCCCCCACCCCTTGCATTTAAACCCTTCCTTATCTCCCCTTGGCCCAAACTACGGAAAAAGAGGCTTGATTACCTCCTAATTAACACTAGGAATGATCTTGGCCATCCATTATAGGGCTAGGGTTATAAATAGGGGTATTAGGGCATCTTTACAAAGACCTTTGCATTATTTTTCTTTCTAAAGCCCCTTAAGATCCGATCTCCTTTGGTCTGAGCTCTCCAAATCTCCCTTCACATCTTCCTACTCAAATCCACTGTTAGAACCTAGCCAGCGACGGGATTCTGGCTAGGGGTGTCAATTTTGGGTCATGGGTCGGGTATGGGTCGAACCCGAAACTGACCCGGCATTATTCATGTCAACCCGAACTCGACCCGTTTTTGTATACGGGTCGGTTTTGAGGACCCAAATCCGACTCGCTTTGGATTTGACAGCGGCACGCCGGGTCATGCTTCAGCGTTCGGCAGCAGTAGCCTCCAGCCAGCAGCGGGCAGTGGCAACGGGCGGCGCGGGAAACGGCGACGCGCTGTGGACTCTACCGCGGGTCCGCGTCAACGACTAGGCAGACCTCAGACGCGACTGGGCACTGCCGCACTTGGCAGCTGGATTGCGGGCAGTCGGGCATTGTCGCACTAGGCAGATGTGACTCGGCCAGCTAATGTGATGGTGACGTCGTGACGGCCGCGTCACGCGTGGCACTGCGGCAGCAAGTCGATGCATGGGGAAGACCGGGCAGCCGGGTCATTCCGGGTCATTTCCGGGTTCCCTGGTCAATCCGAACCCGACCCGTTTTTTGAAACGGGTCGAAAACCTAAACCCGAACCTGGCCAGCTTCGGGTTCGGGTCAACCCAAATCCGAAATTTTCAGTTCGTGTTGGGTCCAATATTGACAGCCCTACTAGCGAATTGAGTCAAAATTCGTCCAAGGAATTTTGCTCTCGATCTAGATGTTGGGAGCTCGATGAGTCTTCTACAAGTTTAAGCGTGGACAATCAATAAATTCAAAGCCACCTTAAGCAGGTTAAACCATCCATTAAACCGAGGTAAAACCCTAAACCTAGCTTAGGACACCTGGGGTTAATTAGCTTTGTATTAAGCGCTTATCGGACCGTGAGAATCATTCTCCACTATTAATGTTCATACAAGCTATCTATATTTAAAATTTCAAGGCATTTCATTGATTTGATCACCTAAACGAGTCAAAAAACACTTATTAGTGCGTTTTCGTGGTCTAGTTCAATGAACAAAATCTTAGTCGTTGATCTCTTGATCAACGACCACGACCACGATTTCATTATATGGAGCCCTTTTACCATCGTCTAAAGGCTGCCGCCGGATCATATCACCGCCCGGCCTCATCTGGACTGCTGATTTAAAAGGAAGATCCAACGCCCTAATCCACGTGCCGACGTGGATAAGTGCCACGCGAATCGAAATTGTGCCGCCACCAATCATTGGAAATGATTGTGCGGCAACGCAATCATTTCCAATGATGGCTCGACCCGCGTTTCATACACCAGTCACGTTCCGCGTAGGCTTCCTATCGCTGGTTATTTAAAATTAGTTTTTAAAATCCTTTTTTAATTCAAATTTGTTTAATTAATTATTTAAAATTATTTTTAAATCCAAAAAACACATATAATATATAAAAATTTTCAGAATTAAATTTCCTTACATTTAAAATTAAAATTATTTTAAAATATATTATATATTTTAAATTATTTTAAAATATTTAATTAAAATTTAATTCAATATTATATTAAATATTTTTTAAATTAAAATTAAAATTAAAATCATATATATTCTCTAATATTTGACTAAACATCTATAAAAGAATTAATTATTGCAGGTGATAGAATTAAAATCATCAAACAATTTTCATTCCAAAGGAATAGAATATATCTCTCACTTGTGCTTAATATGAACCAATTATTAGTTTTGGACTTTAAAATAAAGGGGCAGAAAATAAAAAATAAAGTAAAATGATTTTCTAGGATTAGATGAGGGCATTTAAAGAATATTAACAAAAATATTTTTGAGAGTAAGATTTTAGATCTTAAGATTTTGTTATGCATGAAGATGTTAATGTTATATGAGAAAAAGTGGCTAATGATATTAAGAATATTACAAAAGATATGCTTGGAGTATCAAAGGGAAAAACTTCTAATAGTAAAAATAGTTGGAGTAACAAATGATTAAAAATAAGAAGATTTATTATAAAAATTAGTTTAATTTTAAAAATTTTGATAATTGAGAAAGATATAAAAATGCTCTTAAAGAATCTAAAAAAATAATATGCGATGCAAAGATCTTAGCTTTTAGTAATTTATATAATAGATTAGATACTAAGGAGGGAAAAAGATATATGTATAAGTTAGCCAAACAAAGAGATATGAATAGTAAGGATTTAGTTCAAGTGAAGTGTATTAAAGATGAGGATCAAAAAATACTTTTCTTAGAAGATGATATTCAACAAAGGTGGATGAGATATTTTGCTAAACTTTTTAATGAAGATTGTGAAAATAAAATTGATTGTAATGACCTTAGCACCCTAAATGAAAATAAAGATTTCTATTTTTATCGACGTATTAGTAAAACCGAAGTTAGAGAGACTTTAAAGAAAATGAAGGGTGGAAAAGCTGTTGGATATGATGATATTCCAATAGAGGTGTGAAAATGCTTAGGAGATGAAGGAATTTCTTGTCTTACTAAACTTTTTAATACTATTTTGAAGACTAAAAATATGTTAGATGAGTGGAGAATGAGTGCGTTAATTCTTATTTTTAAGAATAAAGGTGATGCAGAAGATTGTGCGAATCTCTGATGCACCGACGCTTCGTTTTAAGAGGGTATGCAGTGTCCGAAATGGATACGCATCCAACATGGCGAGGACATGTGTCAGACACGTCATTAGTGTGTCCCATTTAAAAAAAAAATTAAACCAGAAACGCATGTCTGACACGTGTGTCCAGCTATTGTATAATTAAGTAAATAAATATAACCCTAATCTTATTATTTCATATTAGCCGGTTTACGCCCGAGTCTTCATCTTCACCTTAATCATGTATTCCTATTTGTATTCGTGGTCTTCCCTAGCGATTGAGGTGAGCAGCAGTCGACTGGAGATCGATCGCACCCTTGGTCTTCCAGTCTTCCCTTCTAGCCGTAAGCAACAAGCCATCATCCTTAGTTTCTGCGCGCAGTCGAGGGAAGCTAACGCCAAACAGTAGAAAATTTTTCAAACCTATAAGTTGATTTCGTGAATTCGTCATTTTTTCTCCATTCGTCTTTTCTCTTCATTTATTAATGATTCTGTAGATTTGTGATCAGAAGAGCATATTTTTTTTTTAAGTATTTTATTTGGTTTGAATTAAAATTATTCTTACAATAAAAATTTATTTATTTAATGCATTTTTGCTGCGCTCTTACTCTTACAATAAAAAAAATTTGTTGCCAGTGGGCAGCGCCCCCTTGGACCCCCAACATAGCTGCAAATTTTTAATCCAAGATGTTTTAAACTTTGTTTGAAATTTTTTTATTGTTTTACAATATGCCACCCAATTTATTAAACCTTTAATTATTCTACTTCACCAATGAATTTAAAAGCAAAATGAACTCTAGTGCTAGTGGGAGTGGTTCAAAAGAGCCATCTGTAGAAATTGATAAGCCATTATAGATTCTTGTTACAAAGGAAAAACTTTTGAACGAGGGAATGTGTCATTCAAATGCAATTATTGTGGTGGCGCCTACAAAGGATCTTATTCTAGGATGAAAGCATATCTACTTAAGATATCTGGCCATGAAATTAAAATATCTCTTAAGATTATTAGGTCACAGTTGATTGAATTGAACATACAAGTTGATGTTGAATATAGGATCGAAAGGGCACTTCCTAAAAAAATTTGTTTTTTATAGAAGAGAAAAAAAAAATTTATAGAGAAATTTTTTTTGCCCCTCCTAAAAAATTTATTTTTGCCCCCCCCTAAAAAAATTGTTTTGTCCTAACTTGTCCTAAAATGTCTATATATTTCTTCAAATTTAATTTTAATATTTTCTTTCGTGTGTTTTTCATGATAATTTAATTACACTTTTTTTTTTATTTTTCTTGCTTAATTTTTTAAAATAACTTATATATATATATATATATATATATAATTATTTTTATATTATACTTGCCCCTCCTCAAAATTGAAGCTGGTTCCGCCCCTGGTTAGAGTTGATCATTCATTATCATATAGAAGTGAATGATATGATTCAAAGAAATGAAAAGGAGTTGTCAATAGTGTTTTAGAGAATGCTTTTAACATACAACAGCGAGAGGAATTGGATATTGAAATTGCAAGGATTTTTTTTTTCAGCTGGACTTTCTTTCAACCTTGCAAGAAATCCTCATTATAAAAATGCATTCACTTTTGCATGTAATAACAACCTTGTAGGTTATGCATCACCTGGCTATAATGCATTAAGATCAAAATTATTGGAAAGAGAAAGAGCACATATTGAAACATTGTTTGAACTAACAAAAGGTGTGTGGAAAGAAAAAGGAGTCACTTTGATGTGTGATGGTTGGACTGATCCTAAAAAAAGGCCACTCATTAATTTCATGGCCGTTACAAAGAATTATTCAATGTTTATTAAAGATGTTAATTGTGAAGGAGAATACAAGGATAAATATTTTATTGCCAATTTGAGGTGATAGTCATTATTGGGTCTTCAAATATAGTGCAGGTTATAACAGATAATGCACCGGTGTGTAGAGCTACAGGATTATTGGTGGAGTAAACTTATCCTCATATATTCTGGACTCCATGTATTGTGCACACTTTAAATCTTGCTCTAAAAAATATTTGTGCAGCAAAGAATACATAGGCAAATGAAATCATATATGTTGAATGCCATTGGATAACAATGGTTACAGGTGATGCTGTTTTGATCAGAAATTTCATTATGAACCACTCAATGAAACTTTCTATATTTAATGATTTTTCACATTTTAGCTGTTGCTGAAAACTCGTTTTGCCTCTGTAATAATCATGTTGAGAAAATTCAACAAATAAAAAATGCTCTTCGATTTATGATGATTAGTGATAAGTGATCTTGCTATCGAGAAGATGATGTTGGGAAGACAAGGTATGTGAAAGAAAAGATCTTAGATGATTTGTGGTGGGGGATGATATAGATTACATTTTGTCTTTCACTGATCCGATTTATGACATGTTGAGATAGGCTAACACAGATAAATCATGCCTATATTTGATTTATGAGATATGAGATTCTATGTTAACAAAAGTAAAAGAAATTATATACAGACATGAAAGAAAGTCACATAATAAAGACTCAAGTTTTTAGAGCATTGTTTATACCATTCTTAAGGATAGGTGGACCAAAAGTAACACATCTCTGCATTGTTTGGCCCATTCATTAAATCCAATGTACATTTGTATTTATCTTTTAAATTAATTTTAAATTTCTTGGTAAATGAATAAATAATTTTATATGCTTTGTATTATTTGAAGTTATTCAAGTAAAGAATGGCTTCAAAAAGACCCTCAACGTATTTCATCACAAAAAAGAATTATAAGTGTAAAATATGAGAAAGATATGCTTGAAATGATATTTCCCAAATGAAGAGGAGAGAAGAGAAATTAATATAAAACTTGCAAAGTTCTTTGGATATTTAGAGGATTTTGGTGATCAAGAATCTTTGGTTGATAGATGAAGGATGGATCCAAAAATGTGGTGGTTGATTCATGGAGCTTCAACACCGCTTCTTCAAACCATAGCAATAAAACTTCTTGGTCAAGTATCATCCTCTTCCCGTTGTAAGAGAAATTGGAGCACATACTCATTTATTCAATCAATGAAGGGGAATAAAATAACTCCACAACGGACTGAAGATTTAATTTATGTGCATACAAATCTTCATCTTCTATTAAGGAAAATCCCACTTTATATGACAGGTGATAACAAGATGTGGGATGTTGCTTGAGATGGATTCGAGTGCCTTGATGATATGGGATTATTGGAGGTTGCAAATCTTTCTCTAGATGAACCAGAGTTGGAAGCAATGATATTCAATGATGATGATATTGAAGGTCAAAGACCAACCTCTGAATCTAATTATATCATTCCCTCTATTAAGTAGTTGGACCTTCATGTTATACTAAATAATTTTTTGCTTATATTTTTGTGGTTATACTAGACATTTTGTATTAAACATCTTTATGTTATAAGCTAAACAAGTTATCAAAACTTTGATTTATTATTGCTTGCCATTTTTAATATAATGTTACCTTAATTTTTATACATTATATTAAAAAATTATTATGTCGTGTCCACGCCGCACTTGTGTCCTATATTTTTAAAAAATGTAGTGTCCCCGTGTTCGTGTCCGTGTTGGTGCATCATAGGTGCGAATTATAAAGGAATTAAGTTAATGTGTCATACTTAAAAACTATGGGAGCAAGTTATGGATTATAGGTTGCGGCGTGATAATCAATTTGGATTCATGCCGGGTAGCTCGACTATGAAAGTCATACATTTATTAAGAGGTTTGATGGAGAAATATAGAGAAAAATAATGAGGATTTACATATGATATTTATTGATTTAGAAAAAAAGCATATGATAAATTTCTAAGAGAACTGCTATGGAGAGTTCTTGAAAAGAAAGGAGTTAATAACGCTTATATTCAAATCATTAAAGATATGTATGCATGAGCTATTACTTGTGTTCAAACACAAGGTGGTTTGACCAAGTATTTCCCTATTTCGGTCTTAAGCCCATATCTTTTTGCTTTAATCATGGATGTTCTCACTAGACATTTGCAAGATGATGTACCTTGGCATATGCTTTTTGCTGATGATATTCTTCTTGTTGATAAGACTAGAGAGGGAGTTGAAGGTAAACTTGAATTAGGGAGGTCAACCTTAGAATATAAAAGTTTTCGCTTGAGTAGATCTAAAACGAAATATATATTGTAATTTTAGTAGTAATAGGCCTAGTGAGGGAATTGTGCCTTTGGGCGATCAAGTCATTAATAAGAGTACACGTTTTAAATATCTTGGATCTATTGTTCAGAGTGATGGTGAAATAGATGGGGATATAATCAGCAGAATTCAAGTTGGATAGTTGAAGTGGAGGAATGCATTGGGCTTGTTGTGTGATAGAAAAGTATCCCTCAAACTTAAGGAAAAATTCTATAAGATGGTGGTGAGGCCTACAATGATTTATGGTGCCAAATATTGGCCATTAAAAGAGAAGCATAATACTAAGTTAAGTGTGGCTGAGATGAGGATGCTCAGGTGGATGAGTGGCTTTACCCTTAGAGATAAGATACAAAATGAGCATATAAGTAAAAAGGTTGGAGTAGCTCCAATAGAAGATAAGATTAGAGAGAGTCTCCTTGGATGGTTTGGTCACATAAAACGGCAGCCTCCCGATGACTCGGTTAGGAGAGTAGAGGTATTAGATTTGACTTGTGTTAAGAAAGGTAGAGGCATACCTAAAAAGACTTGGTTAGAAAATATTAGGAATGACCTTTCTTTATTAGATTTAAACGAGAATTTGACTTTTAATAGGACACAATGGAGAAAAAGGATTCATGTAGCCGAACCCACGTAATGGGATAAAGGCTTGATGTTGTTGTTGTTGTGCTTCATATGAACCCAAAACTTCTTCAAGATTACATGATCTCATCATCATCATCAAAGTAAAATAGAAAATGACTAGGTTGTCAAAGAGGAAAATGCATGCTTATTTACTTGAAATGAGAAATTTGCGTTAAGAATAAGAAAACATAGAATTACAAACAGACTATAAACATTAAATGGATAATTTGTGCCCAATTAAATGATCAACATAATTTTTTTAGTTTTCAAGGATACATGCATCATCTCTAAGAAAAGATAAAAGGCAATAATATCTCTCACTCGTGCTTCACATCTTGCATGAAAATGATTTAGTATATTTGATCATGCATAAAATATGAGGAAAACATAAGATACATATAGATAAATGGGAGAAACTGCCGCAAGAAAGCCCTAAACCTTTCGAACTTCCAATCCGGACTCTCCACCTACAAACGTTCTAAGAAGAAGACAATGAAGGTTTTAGAATGTCATCGAAGAAGGAAATGAAGCCTTAATAACACATCCTAAACCTAAACTGTAGTGCATAGGTGAAGTCCAATAGGAGGAACGCGAAAAAGAGGAAGGCGGTCGAACTGTAGGCAAGTCGCAAAACATGAAGTCACGAATGCAGGTGAAGTTGACGGGCGAAATCAATTGCACGCAGGCGAAGTCGACGAGCTGACGTTCGAAGTGGCCAGGCGAAGTCGAATACGAAGGAAATAAGAATACATAGTAGGTTTAGATTTTTTTTATATAATACCTTTTTATGAGGCGAACGCCTAGTAGAAGTGAGTCGAGGCGCGCCTTCATTTATTTGAGGCATATGCCTCGCGTTTCAAGTTCAAGGCGTTAGCCTTGATGTGCAAAAGGCCTGAATTGAGCTGAGGCCCGCCTCTTGTTGCGCAATTTTAAACCATGCTTGTATCAGAGCACTCCTGGGGTATGTGACCTCCTGGGAAGTTACATCAAGAGGACAAAATCGTGAGGCTATTTGGCCAAAGCAAACAATATCTCAATAATGAAGAGTTTGAACAATTACACAAGCAATGTGCAATCAAATAATAGAGATGGCACCTTGATGTTGCTTACCTAGGGAGCTCACCAAATAAGGAGCAATGATGTATTGAGAGTGCTCTAAAAAGAGATAAAGCTAAAATGGGAAGCCACTATAAACATTACACCGAGTCTTTGAAGGGACGACCACCTAAAGAAGCATGGAGGAGATGGAAGGAGTAGAAGCAAAATGCGTGGTCGTGGTGGTTGGCAACTATACCTAGGCGGCTAGGCTCAATCTAGACTACTCAAAGGAGATGTCTTTTAGCGCCTCCACGGCCGACATTGGGTGAGGAAACAAGCATCCAAGGAGTTCTAATATGCAAAGGTTTTAAACTATTATATAAGAGCCTTTGCTTGATAAGTTACCTAACATAGATCAAATGAGCATAACAGCTATAGTCAATAGGCATGACTCAATATTGAGGATTATGACGATCGTGAGCAGAAAAGGAAGCCTATTAAAATGGGCAAAATAATTTAGATTATGGAATAATATGAAAGAGAATTGTATTACCCCTCTCAAAACTCAATTTGGAATTGCTCTTACCTGTTTGGTCTTTGTTACATCAGCATTTGAAGGAAATGTGCAAGCTGAAAACTTCAAGTTCCTTCATAAGAATACAAAACAGAACTGGGTCAAAGAAATATTATGAGCGGGATGCAAAAGAACTTACGAAAGATTAAATCAGAAAAAAGCGATGGACATAAAAAAAGAAACTTCGTCATTTTCCCAAAATAACTTCAGAAAATGAACGAAAGCTTGAACCAACCTGTCTATCTGCTCTTGAAGTTCATTGTATTTGGTAACATATTCTTGGTGACTATGCCTTTCCTCTTGAAGCTCATTATCCAAGGTTTCAACCTCTGCATGCAGACGGCTTATTTCAGCCTCCAGCTCCTCCTTTTGAGATTCCAAAATCTTATATGACTCAACCATACATTTCAACTGAGTTGAAGCCAAGCTGTTTAACTTTTGACACGAAGCTAGCTCTGATTTCATCTCTGTTAATTGTTGTTGAGTTTCAATTAAAGCCAAATTTGTCTGGTTCAGCATTTCTTTGCATCTAACTAAATCCATCTCTATATTCTCTTTCTCAATTTTCAGATGATCAAAATCCTCTAGAGACAACATCGGCAAAGTGGATTTTATTTGGAAGCCAGCATTAGTGGACCCTTCAAATTGAGGACTGAAGGAAGTGTGAGCAACTAACGAAGATGCTCCTGATAGACTTTCTTCATGCCGAGTTACTTCATTCCTTAACAAGGTATCTTTGCCAACGCAATCAGAACCATAACTCTCCCTTTCACTGCCTTTTACAGTCCGCATTTTATATCCGAGATCAATGGTTTCACACAATATGCGGGAGAGAGATGAAATGAAGTCATGCAAATTTACTTCGTTACACATGACATTGTCTATAGAAGCAAAAGACTCCTCAAATTTCTTGCCTACCCTTAGAAAATCATTAGAACTATCTTGAATTTCTGCTTCAGCTTTACCCAGTGATAGAACAAATTCATAAATTTGGGAAATGGCATCCTTGAGTTCCTGGTCAAAAAGGCAAACAACTTTAGCACATTGATTGTTCAAAGACGTTCCATCACCATTAATTTCTTGAATGTATTTATGACAATACTTTTGCTCAGCCAAGTCATCAATGGATTCACTTTGCTCTTTGAGCAATTCTTCCTGAGCATCCTTAATAATATGCCTTACATCCTCAATAATTTTTTCGGCCGTACTCCCGTATGCTTGAGACTCAAATATGGAATTTATTCTTGATTTAAGTATCAACAATGGAAGATCTTTTTTAGTTGAAGCATGTTCCAGGGTCAAATCTAATAATTCAGAATCTGCGCATTTCAGTATGTTAGAATGCCTCAAAGGAGTTGGATCCACTTTATCAGCTTCTGAATGGTTAGACATACTGATTTTGCCATTTGTCTCTGTTGATAAACATGCTAATTTCTCCATCTCCAAAAAGTCATCCATAAGCTCCAAATAATTCGAGTTCTCGGGTGTGTTAACTGTGTCAAAGTTTTTCTCTTGCTTAGAGTGTGAAAAACTCTGAATATAGTGCAGTAGGACAAGACTCTGAAAAACTAACTTCTTTACCAATGCCATCTTCAGATAAGAAGGTCAAGCTAGGTGGGTTACTTTCAATGTTTTCTATTGAGGAGTTCTTCTGTTGGCTTAGAGCTAGTACATGTGCTTCCGTGCTGCGAAGCCTGTTTGCTTGTTTAGCGCACAAGTCTCTTGAAGCCTGTAGTTCATCGTTGCGCTTTGATAATGCTTCCTTAAGCAACTTCATCTCTTCCTCCATAACCGATAATCTAGCAGTAAGGAACTCATTTTCTTTGTGAGCGTGCTGAATGCTTTCAAGGGAAACGTCTGAAGGCGATATATGATGTAGACTAGAAATATGTGCAGAAGAATTCCGGAGTCTGCTTTGCCCAGATTCTCGGCCTGAATTTTCAACTTCGAGTTTCATTTGGGCTAATGCAGCGGCTCCAGGCAGCTTCTTTCGAACTAGACCACGTAACCGTTGACATTCAGCGTCCAGCTTTGTAATCTTTTTGACGTCTTCCAGGTGCTGTTTGTTTGCAACTTCTGCGGATCTCATACTCATATTCTTTTCTTCGTTGCGAATCTCCAGCTCTTTGGAGATAACATGAAGTTCATATTTCATCGAACTTAATTCTCTTTCACAGGAGTGTAAATCATTCTTCAGTACTTCAATCTGAGAATCTGCCTGAGATTTCTCTTCGCTAACTTTTATTAGCAAATTAGATCGTTCTTGAAGTGATCTTGAAAGAACTGAATTTTCAGCAGAGGCCTTCTGTAGCTCTTGCCCAAAAACAGTGATTCTCGACTCGAGCTCAGCCTTGGCCTTTTCCCACTGTTTTGTCCTGGTGAAGATAACATCACGTAACTTCTGTTCACTCTCTTCCTTCACAATCCTTACCTGTTTCATGCATTCCTTTAGAGCGTTATCAAGATGGAGTGCTCTTTCTTCAGCAGAAAGCTTCAGCGATGTGACAGATTCAAGATGCTGTTTCAGAGCCAAAGCATCAGCTTCAGCCTTTTCCCATCCTAAAACAAGAATAATAAGAGAATTTCAGAAAATTAATTAGCATTAACTCACCACTCAATGTAGTCTGTTCATTATGAGTCGATATTTAGGAGGGATGTCCTAGAATAGTCCTATTTTATCAAATGAAGGATCGAACATACTAGATCTAAGACTGATATGTCTTGAGAAAATTCACTTTGATCTGCATAAATTTTCATGTAATATTTATAGATTTTTAAAATCATTCAAATACCAACCTTTAATAAATTTATAGTCAACTTGAGCATCTTGATGAAACAAATCTAACAACACAAAAGGTGATCCAATCCAAATCCAAATAAGCCCAAATTAAACACTTAAAGGATTAATGCAATGGCCCAAAGCCCAATTTTTTAGTGATTGGGTCGCGTAGGTTCTCAGGCTAGTGCAAGGACTATTTGGCCTGCTCATTTCAGCATGGCAAATTTTTATGTTTGAGCCATGCTTAAATGAAAAATTTTTCCAAAGTATGAAGAATGGCATTGATAATATTTCTTTGGTTGTCAACCTCATATGTACAGAAAAACTACTTCTAAGGAACTCAGTTTCATGGGGAAGATTAAGATACCTGAGACTGCTTCTTCTGCAACTTTTGCATGTTGCTTTACTAGATTACCCTTTGTAGCTATCTCTGATTCAGCTAATAACAATTTCTCAGTCAATGACTTCACTTGATTTTCCAATCCGGTAAGATGGGTGTATGATTCCATCTTAATTTGTATATACTTCTCATTCTTTGCATCATCCTAGAAACAAAAAACCATATTTATCCAATGAGATAATTAAGTTTGACACAAGTACCGTGCCAAAAAAATGATTCAATTAATTCTTAAAATGAGTATTAAAAATTGATCACAATGTTGCATTAGCCGGTAGAATATCGTTTTTTGTGGGGGGAAGACAGATCTCATTTTGGAGAAAATAAATGGAATAAAAAACAGACAATCCACATAATTGTTGAGAATCCATCCATGCTTGAGATTTCTGCCATAGATCTTCCAGGGGACTGCTTAACTAGTTTGATAAATAGAGAAGATGAGATCCTTGATATTTCTGCCGTAGATCATCAAGAAGACTGGTTAACTAGTTTTTGATAAATGGATAAGATGGGCCAAATTATTTGATAGGTTGATCGGAATGGGTGTTTATCATCAATCATTTTATATTCAAAAGCATGAGCCTTATGTCAGATCATTTGACGTATTTAAGTTCTGTAACAACAACAACAACATCAAGCCTTTGTCCAACTATGTGGGGCCAGCTACATGAATATTTTTTCTCCATTATGTATGTTAAATATCAAATTCTCATTTAGATCTAATAAAGAAAGATCACTAATGCAAGTTTTAACATTCATTGGAAGCAACAATTAAAATATTATGTTTTATTTAAGCAAGCTTGGAAGTTGAGTTGAACATTGATAGGTGGAGCATCATTTGCAGCCTATTCATGCTTAAGATAAATCTCTAAGTTCACATGCGCAAAGCAAGCATCATTTTAACAACTGTAGATTGAAAATTCCATGTGCATGGTATACTATATGGTCTGTTCTTTCACATACAATAATTTAATTAATATAAATGAAATTATACTCAAAGCAACAAAAAAAAAAAAAGTGAAACAATAAAAAATAGTTGGTTTTATGATCAGACAACAGAAATGCTTTTTCCTTCCCTTCGAATTTCCTACTCAACCTTTTCTGTTTGAAGTTCACTGGAATTAGGCAAGGATGCACTGGCAGAATCAGTCAAAACTACTGCCTTTTCAGATTTCTTTTTCCAAGGCCAACTGCGACGATCCATCACCTATTTCAACTGCAAATGTAAAATCATTAAGTAGGTTTATATGAGAAAACAACTATACATAAACTTGAAAAGACAGCTAATATTGCAATATATATATATATATATATATATATATATATATATATATATATATATATATATATATATATATATATATATATATATATATATATATATATATAATTACAAAATGGAATTCGTTTATTGATAAAGTTGAATGTTTAATATAAGCAGCCAACGAACAAATACAAATGTGTAAGAAAAATAATCTAAGAGTAAGGTGAAGATTGATAATTTGAAGGCTCAACAAAGCAGAGAGTTTTAGATGGACCAAAGGCCAAAAAGATTCTTGGGATGGAGCTCAACAAGAAATAGATAAACACATGATCTGCTTGATGCAGAATTCAATATGTAAAACAATTATTCCAAAAGGTTGGGCATCACTTAAAATACTAAATTATGAGCACTTTTAAATCCGCAACTTCATCAATGTGCTTATTGTTGAAAAAGGCAGCTCAATTCACATCATGAAATACTTACAAGGAGACTACGATAAAGTTCTAAAAGGATGCTACCACGAAAATCTACAATGATGAATGATCATTAATATTGGGAGATATACTCTTCTCTATAAAAGTCCATATAATCCTCCTTATTCGCATATAATCCCACGAGCAACTTATTGAAACACATTAAACTCATGTATCATGTGTGCATGTTATTTTTTCCTTCTTGACTTTTTGATCTTCTATATAATAAATTGGTATCAAAGCAAAGTTGGTTCAATAATTTAAAATTCAAATAGTCAAAATCAACTTCTAATCACACTAAGACATTGTCCTCATCACCTAGAATCCAACAAGCCAAACGACGAGTCAAAAAAATAATAAAAACATTACAAGGACATGGTTAAAACAAGAAACTAATTAAATCTTCTGCAACTCAAATAAAGAAGAATGAGGTCATGAAACAAGTTTGTAAGTTGCTAGATCCGACCCACAACTCATTAACATGAAACAATCTTATTCAAGTTGATCTGACACCTAACCTTATGAACTTTCATGATACCTCCTTGTACGACTATATAATAGCCTTCATTTGAAACATGTAATAGTCTATATTTAAAACTATATAATAATCTCCATTTAAGTCTTTTATGGTGTGAAGTGAACTATCATTTTCAATAATTTCCACTATGATGAGCTTCCTCTAAAAATAATGCTACTTCCATCACACCCTTAGGCCCAAGAAACTTTAGAATTGTTGATCAAGTTCAAGTAGCAATAGACCTTTGATCCCAGTAATCACTTTCATGAGCATATTTGTAAGATTATATATAAGTCCAACCTTTGGGAGTAGAAAACCCTCTTCCTAGACTATTTCTCTAATAAAGTGATATTAAACACTAATATGCTTCGTGCGATCATGTGGGCTTAGTTTTTTGTTAAACAAATTGTATTCTAACTGTTGCACAAAAAATTTCATTTTTTTTAAACTCCGCCAAAAAATCTTTGATCACTTATGGCCATCAAACAAGTCTATTGGTTAAACAAATCTGAGTTACAACCTGCTAGCATGACCCAAGCTTGTAATAGCCATTTTGCTTCATAATTGATCAAGCGCTTTGTAATGGTTCAAAAAAATACGGAGATTTTGTGCAACAACAAAGTGTGTGGGCTCCGAAAATTCGGCCTCGGCCTCCCCTCGCTCTTCTTGTTCGGCAAGGGAGTTTTAACGAACTAAGTTCCGAGGTAAATTTTGGAAGGCAGATGGGTTTGTAGATAAGACACTACCGAGAGATTTCGCCCTCATTTTGTGAGGACTTTATGATCTGAGTTCTGGTTTCCTATAGGCGCAAGCCCCTATAGTTAATTACCCTTCTCGATCACGAGAGAGAACTTTCGATTAAGGCTAGTCGTCAATCAAATACGTATAGAAATACGTGCATCTGGCATATAGTAGCAGTATTGGGTTTGGATTTGAAAATTTTGGAAGTTTGGGAATTTGAAAGGTTTGGATATTGAAAAATCTGGAGGGTTTGATATTTAAAACTTGAAATTTCACCATCTTACACTTAAAGCGGATGGTGGGGGAATGGATGATGGACCCGATCAAGATCCCATGGTTCCGTCATCCCGGGCCATCGTGGTCCCTGGTCTACTTAGTCAGAGGAGGTAGTCGACCCAACCTGACAGAAGGATCCTTGTCGGCAGCCATGGGTTGCTTCGTCCAAGGGAACCTTGTAGACCGGGGTTGAATGTTTGTCTAAGGGGACAAATTTAAATCCACCTTAGCTAACAGAGGGCTTCGTGCCCTATCGATCATATCCTATTGATTCATATCTCAAGGATTTAACGCCATTAAGGAGCGTATTGGCTCTGGCCATAACCGCTATCTGTGGTGCCATTTGGCGGCAAAACCACTCGGTTCAGAGGGCCCCGGGTCATAACCGTTTACCTGCAGTGCCATTTGGCGGCGAAACTGCCAGTTAGAGGACACGTACCATGTCCTTACTGGCAAGAGATTATTTGAGAATG